>OY720153.1:42571408-43047195 GCA_963082725.1 Pedicia rivosa
TATTTTTTTTTTTTTTGTATTTGTGTCTGTTCAATTTTTATTTTTGTCTCTCTGTTTGCTGAAGGGAAAGGGAGTCAGTCCCATATAACTTTCACACAACCACCCACAATTTATGATGATATATCGCGTATGCATCATTATAAGTCTCTGATGTACTTTACTTTACTTTAGTTGATTCCAGTTCAATTTTGTTTTCTGTTGTTTTGTATTTCTTTTTTAAAAAGGATTAAACAGAAAATTTATCTAGAAATTTGTATCGCATAAAAAAAAAAGTTTATTTTAATATGCGGAAAATTTTTTTTTTGGTTCTTTTATTTGCGATTTTTGTTATTTTGTTTCTCTAAGTAAAAAAAAATAAAATAATAAATTCGGTTGTTTCTTCAATTTTTGTCTTCTTCTTCTTTTTCTTCTTCTTGTTGTTATACAAATGAACCGCGACTTTAAGCAAAAATCATGTGATTAATTTTAAACTCTTTTTTTTTGAAGAAGAAGAAGAAGAAGAAAAAAGAAAAAAAAACAAACGTGTATAATCGATTTCAAACGCGGATCATTATATGGATTTATATTTTATATATGCGTTTAGTATTTTATATTACCAAAGAGAACGCAAAGTTTAGCGGCCATTAACGTTATATTATAGTATACCGAATGTGCTACCATTTTATAGAAAGAATTTACCTTAAAAAAAAAACATTTGCAAAAGTCAAAAAGAACATGATCTTGATCTTTAACAATTTCGCATCTTCTTTTACAACAATAACATATAATGGAAAAGACAAAAACAAAAACAATTTTCTTTACGTTTAAAAACTTTTATACCAGAATTGTCCTTTCTTTATTTATTTTTTTTTTTGCAGGTGAATCTTCAGTTTAATTTAGATCTTTTTTTTTTTCAGTAAAAAGTTTTTAAATAAAATGTTCGCGTATATATTCCAGAAATGTGTGCCTTTATAACAAATGAGTAACCATAATATAGGAATATTTTCAAACCAAAATAAAAATAAAAAAAAAAACCTCATTTGCATGTCTCGATCGAGAGAGATATCAAACAATTTGATCGACTAAAGAAAAGAAAAAGAAGAAGAAGAAGAAGAAGAAGAAGAAGAAAAAAAAGCGCCTCCATAATATAAGAGAGAAACCAACAGAAAATAAAAAAACATTCTAAAATGCCGCCATAATAAGATTATTTGTCCCGATATAAGATCACTTTATACAAGTATAAGTACATTTGTGGTGTGTGTGTGTGTGTAACATGATCAATAATATATGCAGATACATATGTTCGTGGTTAATATCAAAAAGCTATTGCCGTCCCCGATCATATAAGAGATGTGATGTTTGTGTTTTTGTTTTTGTTGTTGTTGTTATTATTTTTGTTTTTGTTTCTGATTATATTTTATATTGTATGTGCCTATATGCCCCATGCCTAAAAGTCTCATGTTCTTCTCTTATTATGGTCTTATAATATAGTTTTTCGTGCAACAAATATACAATTTTTCTCTCTATATTGGAAAAAATAAAAAAATATGATGATAGAGACTCCAGGTAAATATCTCTTTTTTGCTGTTATGTATGCTGTGCTGCTGCTATAACCATTGGAAGAGATGTTTCTTCTTTTTTTTTATTTTGAAATAAAAAAAAAATCCATAATAATCTGATCGTATTCGTTGATGGATCACTAAAAGATAAAAATTATAATAATAATTTTTATATATTTTTATTTTTTATTTTCTCTCAAGTCGCGATGAATAAACGATCACGCTATATTTGAATAATATTATGTATTGAGAAAAAGAAGAGAAGAACAGGGGATTTTAACCCACGCGCAGGATAACTTTTTTTTTTGTTTTGTCTTCGTTTTATTTATTTACTATTTGTAAAATAGACTATAGTCTAATTTAAATTCAAAAAAGAAACAAAAAAAAAGTGACAGCTGTTAGTTCAAAAATTATCCGCAATGTTTTATGTCATGTTACATGTCAGTCAAACTGCAATATCATTGGACCTACGTGATATTAACTGTCAAAAAAATTAGGTAGTCCATTAGTGGATAGTTATCTATATAGTAAGATATGTTTTAGACACCTGCATTAGTAAAGTCCAGTCAAACCGTGATCTCTTGAAAATATTTAAGAATTTAATTTGAGAGACGAAAAAAAAAACACTGAAATAAAAACAAAAAAAAAAAAATTCAAATTCAAATTTTTTGTTGTTGTTGTGTTGTATTTATGAACACGAAAATTTATTTATCAATTTTGACCATCGATTTTGGACAGCATAACAACAGACCTCTACACTTTACACCAATGTGAGAATATCAAAGAATGTTACTTTTTATTATTTAGGTCAAATTACATTTTTATTAACTCATGTCACATGTCCTCCTTTTTCCCCGTTTTTTTCATCGTCTACCATCCCTCTTTAAGTGAATTGTAAAAAATTACTTTTATTATATTTAAATTTTCATCGATAAAAAACCAAAAAGAAAAATCTAAACTTTTAACACTCAAGGTCATTTCTTTGAGCCACATGCATAAATATACATACAGATAAACAGATAAACAGATAAACAAATACACGCATACATACATTAGACATTTTATTTATAATGTACTTAATTTCTTTATTTAAAATTCCATTTTGTCCTTATCACAAAATTGTATCGCCATTTACAATCTTAATTTTCTTCATGAATTTTTCATTTATTTCTTTTCGTTTTCCTTTTTTTTTTTCTTTTTCTTTTTCTTTTCTTTCAAAAGCAAACAGAAAAAAAAGAAGTAAAACGAAGTATATAATACAATACGAATTACGAACAAGAAAAGAGAAAAATATCCTTCAAGTACGACGAATGGTGAATAAAATTCAAACAGAACAAAAAAAAAAGAAAAAGAAAAGAATAAAAAAATAAAAATAAAAGAAGGCAAACTAACTAAAAGTCCATTGGTTCTTTGCTAAAAGTCTCTAAACCAGCAGAGAAAACCAGTTTTTCCCAAACACAATACATTCATATAAATAAACACTCATGCTGTTGTATAAGAAAAATGATGATCAGCAGCGCCTCCTAGCTGCTGTGTTGCCATAGTTACGAGACAACTAATGGTGGGGGAAAAAAATATTATATGCAACCGGCTTTGTCAGTTTTTTATGTGTTGCCATAACAACGATACGATGTCGTATCGTATCGCTTGCATTATACCAATCTATCTTCTCTATTCACACACAATTAACAAATATTTGTCTCATTTTATCATTTCTATAAACATTTTTATCATCATATATTTGTCTCACTCTTACCGAATTATATGGTTTGTTTTCGTTATTATTCTTTCGTTTTTATTACTGAACCAGCTGATACAAAAATTTTTATATGGAATATCAATCATCTCTGTCTCAATGGGTTTTTCTTTTACTAACTATCTCTTTCGCACATATATACACATTCACACTCATACACATTTAGTTAAATATTCCAACAACAGTATAATGTTATCTTTTTCTTTTGCATAGAATTTTCTATATAGAACAGAATATTTTCTCTTATTCTAAATTTTTGTCGGATGCCAAGGGCGACTTTCTGTACGTTTCAAACATTGTGGAATGCATCCCATCATCATCATAAGGCAAAAAGGAGAAAAGAACGCGGTAAATTGAAAAGAAAGAATGGAAAATAACAAGAAAACTGAAGAACCCAGATGAGGAACAGAAGAAGAAGAGAAAAAAAAAACGATTTTGTATTTTTTTTTATTCCTTTTCTACTTTTTTTTTTGTTTAGGTTGTTTGTGTTGGATATTGGTGTGGGTGGTATGAGGAAAATATGGAGGAGTTGAATTGGGGTTGAGTGGAGAAAGGAAAACAGAAAAGAAAAAAAAATATACACGAACCGAAGGGGATCTAGACGGAATATAATGAAATATTTTTGGAGTAATTTCGCGGACGCTGAAATTGTTATATACAAAAATAATAATATAGAAAATGTTGGTAGAAGAAGAGGAGGAGAAGGAAAAAGGAACAAAAAAAAAAATGTAAAAATAGAAAAGTTGAACAAAAAGAGGAAAAAAATTGTATATACAATTTTGTTGTTGTTGTTCTTGTATAAGAGATGGAATATAAAAAAAAAAGTAAAATTGGAGAGAAAAAAAAAGGAAGAAGAAGAAGAAACACCGGGGAATGGAATTCGATTTATACAAAAAGCGGATGTTGCAAAAAAAAAAAAAAAAGAAAGAAAGAAAGAAAAAAATGTTTGTAACAAATGAATAAAATGATATTGGGACGAAAAGTAAAGAACTAAAAAAAAAAAAAAGGAGCAATACAACAACAATAACAACGACAAAATATATATAAAGACACAAACGACAACAACAATGATGACTGACTCTGCAGAAAAAAAATTTCCTTTTTGGACGACGAGGACGACGACGGAGATTTTAATGAGGAATATTTTACGTTTTTTTTGTTCTTTATTTTTGTTGCTATTTTTTTTTTTTACTTTAAATTTATTCGTTTAAATTTAATTTAATGTTTGGAAGAAAAAATAGTGAAGAGTCTCGTTATTATGAACTTCTTATAGAAAGTCTCGGAGACGTCAAATGGAAATGAAGAAAATGACAAGAAATTTTCCAATAATAAATTTTTTTGAGATTCTAAAGACGAAAATTCCTGAATCCCTCTAATACGAAATAAGTTCCTGTGAACCCTATACAGTAGTCGTGCATTCGTACAAAACATATCGGATTAACAAAAACATGAATTTTTCTGAATTATTTGTGTCCTAACGAATTCTGATTACTTCGAAGTATGGGAATAAATCTTAAATTGTTGACCGAATTTAATTAAGAAATAAAAATTTTGCACTTACCCGGACTACCTAGGAAGACTGACGAATATAATACACCTCGCCTTGACGCATCAACATTTCTTGCTTCTGCGGGCGATGACCAATCTCTTCGACACCATCGTGCTGTAAATATACAAAAATAATTCAAAATTTTAATAACTTTTCAATAGTTGCAAAAAAAAAAAAAATTTAAGTAAAGGCCACTGGCGTAGTGGTTGTTCTTTTTTTTTGGTGAGTTCAAACACCGATTGGAATTATTGGTGATGTGTAAAATAAGAGAGCAAAAAAAAAACAATATAAATTTTCAAATATCCCGTCGTCATTTTCTTTTACAAATAATCATAATTGGTTTTAGGAATTGATACATGAATTGATACATATGAACATCATAGAGATGCATTCAACATTTATAAGTAAAGGAATTACGTTAAAGAAAAGAATTTGTATTGATAAAGAGAGGAGAACTATAAACTCTACACGCATTATTAATTTTTTTTTATAAAAAAATAGACAGACAGACAGATATGTCAGTTCATATAAAAAATCCGATAAATCATGAATTTATATAAGAGAAGAAAAAAAAAACACAATCACACACACACACACAAAGTATGGATATTGAATTGCGTATATTAAAAGAAAAACACAAAAAAGTGTACTTAAACACGACATGCTCAACCATACGACAAAATAATCTGAAATTTTGATCTTTCTTTAGTTGTGTGTGTGTTTTTTTTTTCATTCATTCGTCTTAACAAATTAAATCCTGTTTTAATTATTTTATTTTGTGTATTTGTTTTTTTTTTTCTTTTGCCTTCCCTCAAGTGATTTTAAGCCGTCTTAATACTAAATGACCGATCGACTACGATTGTAATTGTCTCCGATTTAAATTTAATTTAATTTTCTTTAAAAAAAAAAAAACCACAAGTGAAAATATATACAAAACACAATGGTGGGTTATATGCTGTATTGGTATTGGTAGTGGTAGTGGTGGTGGTGATATATTGATCCCGTATGTTATTATCAAAACACATTTAATAGGATCATCACAAATTAGTATGTTTGTGTGTCATCAACATCATCGTGAGCGTGACTTTTATTTATTTGTTTGTAAGTTGTTGTTGTTGTTGTTGTGTTTGTTTATTTTTTTTTTTTTTTGATGTCCATTGAGACACTTGATTTTAACTGCATAATGACATTTTCAATTGTTTGATTGATTTCATTTTTTTTCTCTTTCTCTTTTCTTTCTAACAAATTTTTATCCAATTTTTTTGTTTTGTACTTTTGTTTAAACAAAAATGTATGCTTGTAGTAGAAAAAGTATTTCCCCTATTTGAGGCCCATTCTCCAAAAATTATATTATCCTTTTTTTAAACTAACACAACTATACAATATTTTTTTTACTTTTTTATCGTAACCGTTACAACTGAATTTCTCTTTCCTATATTACAAAAGCACCTTATCGCCTAATTCAAAACTTTTGTTTTTCTTTTTTTTGTTGTTATTGTACTCCCTCCTCCAACCTCCCTCCATACCTTTACTTTACCGACCATCAACCCACTCAACTCATCCACAAACAGAAAAAACAACCACCACCCCCGACACCATTCCAAGAAACAAGAGAGGAAGAACGAAAAGAAAAAAAATAATCCCAACAACAAAAACTCATTAAACAAAAGGAAAAAAATAAAACAAAAATAAATAAAGCAACAAAAACTGCGTTCAACCGACGCTAAAAAAAAAAAAAAACACAAAATATAAAAAAAAAAGAAATAATGGAAGGAGTGAAAGAGACAAAGAATGTATAACTACAATAATAATAATAATAATAAAAAAAATTGTCATACATTTCTGAATATGCTATTTGCAATAAAAATTCATAAAAATAAATATATAAAAAGAAAAAGAGGAAAGTATAAAGAAAACAGAATAAACGAATATAAACGCAATATTCCCAATTATGTCTGAAATTATTATTACGTCATTATATCATCCCTTAGACATTCTATTTATATAATACACAAAAATATTATATAAAAAAAAAATTGTAGGGGAGAGGCTGTATGTGTGTGTGTGTGTGTGTAAAAGAAACTGTGAGCCTCAGAAAAAAAGAAAACAGAAAAAAATAAGTAGGTATTGTGAAACAAATGAACGCGTAATAATAAATGTACAATATGAAAAAAATAAATGTAAATCTAAACGTCAAAAAAAAAAAAATAATAATTATGTCAGAAAAATATTATTATATGACGTTTTAGGTCACGAGACTCTTTCTTTTTACGATTATACTCAAATTAATATTTAATTTTAATTTCATAATTTGTAAATTATTGCTATAAAAAAATTAAACTGCAATAAAAATGACAAAAATCTATCAAAAATAATCATTATCCAAGTCACAACAGATAAACAGCAGTGCTGCCACAAATCAAGATCAAGAAAACGGTTATTCCGCAAAGATAGATTTTCTGACGTCATCGTCACACACCAAAAAATAATAAAAAAAAACAAAATAAATAAAAAGAAAGAAAAAAAAAAAAAGGGGAGGGATTGATTTAAGACTCAACTGGCATGTCCAATAATATAGCAAATAACAGGTTTCAATTGTATGAGTTGTATGTTTTATTATATCGTTACATTAAATTATAACACAGTATTGGTGATGATAGTCAGTCTTCGCGCGCGTTTATATTAAAATTTTGTTCTCATCGGCTGTGTGTGTGTGTATGTTTGAGAATTGTGTACAAGTGTGTGTGTTCGTATGTGCGCGTTGCTTGCATACAAGTTTTTCTTTTTTTATCTTCTTCTACTACGTTTTTTTGTTTTCGTTTTTTCTTCTTCTCTTCTGTTTATTACTTTTATAAATTAGTGTTAGTGCTTGCGCTGTGTACACATTTTTTGTTATTATTATTGTTGTTGTTGCATGTAGTTTTTTTATTTTTTTATTTGCTGTTTTCTTCTCTGTTGCCTGTCATTTCGAATTCTTAATTTTATATATATATATACGATTGTAGGTGTAAATGATGTATTAAAAGTAATTATTTGATACTATAATATATTTATATGGTTGATACGAGAAAGAAAAAAACAAAAAAAAAAAAAAGTGAAGAGAATAATCAAAATACTACATTAATATGTATAAGAAAATAATAATTTATTACTGTGATGGTAGAGTTCCTTTTTCCTTTTATTGTATGAATAAACTAAATTACAAAAAAAAACCACACACACACACACACACACACACACAGATACAACAGAATGATAGGAAGAAAAGAAAATGTTAAATATTAAAATGAATTTGATTTGATTTCTTGGAAAGAAATAAGAAAAAAAATTTATCAAAATTGTTTAATAAATTTATGAATGTCAATTTTTCTTTAATGAAAGTTTTTTTTTAATGGTTGTAAAAAAAAAAATTCTATTTCTATATAATTTGTTGACACCAAATGTCAAATGCCGATATAAATTTAACCAGAAGAAATAAAAAGTAGAAGAAGAAGAAGAAGAAGTTACCGGAAGAATTTAAGATTTATGATTCAAGTTCTTTTGTAAGAAATGTCAAAAAAATAAATAACAAAAGAAGAACACAAAAAAAAAGCCATTTCATGTTTCTTCTTCATTTGTTTTTTTGGTTTGGTTTGGTTTGGTTTGTTGTCTTTTATATGCAAGAAGTTGCACCTTTTTTAAAGTCAAAAAATGAATAAACGCAAAAACCACAGTGAAATGAAAATGTCATTTTGAACATAATTTTAAATCATGTTATTATTGTCATAATTTTTTGTTCTTTTGTTAAATATATACGTTTTGTTTTCCTACATCAGCATACACACACACACATCCACACCTCATGCTTGCACACATAACAAAAAAACGCACTGAAATAAACATAAAAACAACAACAACAACAGAAGAGGAGAAAAAAAAAATATATTGTCGCGGTTTGAGACCATTTTCACAACACATTAAATTTGTGATTTATAGGTCACGTGACCGCATCACCGCACAGCGCCGCCGCTGTTCGCGCGGGCCCATTTCAATCACCAAATAATAAAAAAACAAAAAAAAAACGCTCAACACAAAAACAAAAGGTAAAATATTCATATTCGAACGAAACTAATAAAAAAGTAACATACAACAACAACAAAAAACAAAAAAAAATTGTACCTAACAAAAAAATGTTCATACATCTCAATTATGTATAGTTCTTCCAAAAGTTCACTATGGTGTTCACTTAAATACAACAAAACAAAAACCAAAATATAAACAACAACAACAACAATGTATCGTAAAAATATATAAAAAAAATGTATTAGAAAGAGACAACAACAATCTACTAATTTTGTTTTCTTTTTTTTTGACATATTTTTATTGCAGTTTATAAATTTATTATTATTGTAGTTGATTCTTGTTGTTGTTTTTGGTTGACATTGAAATTATATGCTTTAAAAAAAAAAAAAGTGGAGAGATTTTGTTGCTTTAATTTAATAATTTTGTTTTAAATTCAGATTTTTCTTCTTTTTTTTTTTAACAACCAAAAAAGAAGAGTCATAATAAAAATATTGTGTACACACATTAAATGCACAATAAAGCAAAAACAACAACAGTAACAGCAACAACATATGAATGTACCTACTGCTATATAATAGAGACATACCCATACACACACACACAAACATACAAACAAACATACATATGGATATTTATTTTTTAATTACACACAACCAGAACTACATAAATACATAATATGTCATGAAAAATGATATATAATTTAAAAGCGCACTTTTGTTGTTGTCTTTAATATTTTCTGTTTTTGTTGTTGTTGATGCCATTTTTTTTTTTATTTAATGAAAATTATTATTATTGTTGTTGTTTGTTTGTTTGTTTTTTACCTTTTGTTTATTATTACATTTTGTTGTTGTCATTTAGTTGTTGTTTTTGTTTTTCTCTTTTTCTCGTTTTTTTTTTTAATTAGATTAAGCGAATATGACTAAATGCATATGTCAACAAGAACTATACAAAGGTACATATATTTATATCTACACTACACTGTGACTATATACATATGTAGGTAAAATGGTAGGAGGTACATAATATCATTATTATTATATGTTTTATAATGATGACGTCAGTCTTTACAAATGATGATGTCTAAATTCAATAGAAATGAAAATGAAAAAAAGAAGAAAAAAAAAAACACGCAAACGTAAAAAAAATAACAACAACAACAACAACGAAAAAACAAAAAAAAATGGGAAAATTAAACAAAAAGAAAAAAATGAACAAGAAATGAAAAAAATATATAGAAGAAGAAAATTGTTTCTGGGTCATAACCTCGAAAATATAAATTAGTGGAAAAACATTTTTTTTTGATATTATTTAAAAAATGAAAAACTAAAATTTAAAGAGCGTGATTAAAAAAAAAAAAATACAAAACGACTGAACGACACAACGACAACAGCCCAACAGCCCAACAGCCCAACAGCCCAACAGCCCAAAACAGAAAAAATATTTATATCTAGGAGAGAGAGAAAGGACAGACATTGTTAGACGTTATTATATATTTCTGTTACAAGACCAATTAGCATTTTGACCAATTAGAATTAGAATATTAAAATTAGAATATTTTTTTTCTTGTTGTTGTTGTTGTTGTTGTTGTTGTTGTTGTTTTATATAAATTTATTATTAGAACACAACAAACAGCAGGTGTTTTCTTATTTTGTTTTTTTTTTTTTTTTTTTTACTTTTTTCATTTTCCTTTTGACTGACTAGTTGTAACACGACTAATCTCCTCTTTAACATAAACCAAAAAAAAAAAAAACACAAACCCTTATTTTCTAACTGACTAATTTCTTTAATTATTAATTCCTACTTTTTGTTTTCGTACGTTCCGGGTGTAACAACAAATCAAGACACATTTTACTCTATTTGTCATTTTTGTAGTTTTCCTATACTCCTGCCACGTCCTTAAAGAAACATTTTGATGTTTCCAATGTTTTTTTTTTTTTTGTTTTTTTTTTTGCTTTATGTATAAAATTATGAACATTTTGTCCATTACATCAACACACACACACACACACGCACACAGAGATCCATTCAGAATGAACCCACATAAACAGAGTTATGTTTAAAAGGATCATTTTTGTTTTACAATTTAAATTAATTTTCATTTAATAATTCTCAAAAATAAAAAAAAATTACAATCAAACTTTGACCGGGTGTGGGAGAGGGGGGGAAACCTCTTAAAGTACAACATATAAACTTTAATGATAATTTTTATTCCTTTCCGTTTTTATGTAAAGTTTCTCCATTTTTTACCCAAAAAAAAAAAGAAGAAGAAGAAGAAGAATAACAACAACAAAGACACAAATCATTAATTATTCTTAAAATATAAATAAAGAATAAAAATGTTGAAATGAGACAAAAATGTGTACACACAAAATGACCCATCATCATCATCAAGTAAAAAAAAAACACACACACACACACACACACATTAAAAGGCAAACAAATATTATCAGAAAAATCCACACAACAGAAATTCATTCTGATGTTTAGGAAAGACGAATCTAACTAAATATAAGGAAAAAGAAAAAATGTTAATTTCTAAATGGGTAACCCAACAATAACAATAACAACAATAACAAGAAGAAGAGGAAAAAAACCCATTCAAACTCATCCAAATAAATGTAAGTTTTGATAAGACAAATTAAAGTGAAAGAGAATTTTTTTTTTTTTTTGGTTTTTAGTTTAAGATTAAAAATAAAATAAAATAGAATTTCACTTAATAAACCATTTTTTATATTTTTTAATCAAAAATAATAATAACAAAAACAACAATAATAATAACAACAACAACAACAACAATAATAACAAACTTTAAATGGGGAAAATTTTAAATGGTTTCTGATGATAACAAAACATTTTTTCTCTTCTTTCATTTCAGTTTTTTTTTTTTTCTGTTTTTTTATTTTTCATCAAAATTTTCTCTGTAAATTCTATAATTTAGAGATGATGATTTCCGTTTACAACAACAACAATAAAATGATTAATAAATAAAAGAAGAAAAAGAAGAAGAAGAAGAAGAAGAACCAATCACTTTATTTTTTTTTGTCATTTATTTTCATTTTATAATTTTTGTTGTGGGTTTCAAAATTCTGTCGTGTTTTTTTTTTGTTTGTTTTTGTCTTTCTGAAACAGTTTCGGTTCCATTGTGACTTTTATTTAAAAAAATCTCTAAACGAACAAAATTATTTTTCTTATTTGTGATTTTTGAGCCTGAAGGTTGTGCGGCATTTGTTTTTATTTTATTTTTTTCATTTGAATTGCAACAAATTGGTGCAATTGGAAAATTTCAAAGGAAAAATCTAAGAGAGAGAGAGAGAGAGAGAATCTATAGACGAATGGGACAGTTGTTTTGTTTTGTTTTTCAATTTTTCTACATTTTTCTTGTCTTTTAAATTCTGTTAGTGTTGTTGTTGTTGTTGTTGTTTTTTAAAGGGTTTTTTTTATTTTCTTCATTTTTTTTTTGTTTTTTTTTGTTTTTTTCCTTTATCGGTTTAGACATGACATGGAAGAATCGTATAACAAAACGATCATGAAACGAAATCGATTTATTGATTTTGAAAAATGTTATTTTTTGTTGTTGTTATATTTTCAGAGTTTATTATTTTTTATTATAATTTCAGTGGTGTAGTCAGTACTAAGGACATCCATTTTTTTCTTTTCTTTGTCTTTATTTTGATTTCATTATTTTTATATTTATTTTGGAACAGAGAAATTTAGAAAATTCTTTACACAAATGTAGAGAGAAAATTTAGAATTTTCCAATAAAGTTAAAACAATGCAATTGTTTTGTTAGTAAATTCGTTAAAATAGAAAATGATTTCCTTTTAGGAAAATTCCTTAACAAACAAAAAAAAAAAAAATAATCGATTTTGTGTTTATATAGAAAACGCCTTGAACCATAAGGATAGACATAAAGGAGAGAATGTTTTTTCTTCTTTTTTTTTTGGTAGATCTGTCAATTACAGTTGATGCTCTTAATGTCCTTGAAATACTTGAGCCTTTTCTTTTTTTTTTTTTCTGTTCATTTTGGCTTTTGTTCTTTTAAGATTTTGTATCATTCAATTGCAACATATTTTTTTGTTTTTCTTTCGTAATCGGAATTAAACCTCACTAATTCGAATTTCCTCATAAAAGATTTTCTGATGCTTTAAATTAATGAAATTTTTTTTGTTTAAATGGAAAAATAACTTTATGGTTGTTAACAATTGAGTTTGAATTTCAAAAGATTTATGTTTTTTTGATCAAATTTTATGATAAAAAAATCTACACACAAAGTTAAAGAGAACATTTCCGAGTTAAAGGAGTTCGACATTAATGAAATTCCGTGTTGGAGAAGTTCCTCAACAAATAAATAATTTCATCAGTTTTTTTTTTTTTAATTTTTTAAAAACTTTATTAAGTTAAGTTTTATACAGAGAATTTACGTGTCTCTTGTTTTTTCTTTCATTCGTTATTCCTTTTGTTGTCTTTCCTTTTTGAATTGAATTGAAATAAAGAAAAAAAATTTCTAATAAGGCAAAATGCGATACCCACAAGAAATTATTTTATTCAATTCAATTCAATTCAATTCAAAAAACGAAAAAAAATTTGAAATAGCGTGTCGAAAAGATATGAACAAACTTTGTATGTTTGTTTTCTTTCTTTTTCATTTTTCTTTAGTTAATTTTTCTTCTTCTTCTTCTTCTTCTTATATTATTATTGTTGTTGTTGTATTTTTGTATTTTCCTTCAATTTTTTTTTTGTTGTTGTTAGATCTGAGAGAAGAAATATAGAAAGAACAAAAACAAAACAGAATATTGTTTATTTTTGTATGAAGGTGTGCGTGTGTGTGTGTGTGTGTGTGTGTGCGTGTAAAGGAGACGGTATAAAGAATTGATAACGACGACGGCGACAACGACGATAAAGACGACGACGACAACGACGGTAACGATGATGATGATTATTTTAATTTTTTTCTCTCTTAACTTTAAATATTTTCTTTCGATGAACTTACACGCACGCACACACACACACACACACACACATTAGAAGAAAAAAAATTGACAAAAATCGAGGATGATGAATGACAAGATTTTTCCTATACACCAAGAAAGTTTGTATTAATAAAATCAAAGGACGAAAGAAAATGGGGAAAAATGAGAGAAAAAATATTATAACGACAACAACAACAACAACAACAACAACCGCAAGGATATTCGTGAGTATAGTAAGTTAGATTATACGTTGTCGATGGGTTGCGACTTTAATAGTGTTTTTTTTTCCTTTACTTCTTCTTCTTCTTCTTCTCCTTTATTTTGTTTTTTTTTTTTTTTTGAGTTTTTGAATGAGTCTACAATTTTTCTTTATGAGAAGACGACAAAGTTCAATAACTTCTATTATATGCGATTGTTAACAATTCTATTAACTCTTTAAAAAAAAAAATATGCAAACAGCATGATGACGTTGATATTTGAATTGTATTTGTGACGTGATATTGATGCATTCGGACACCCGTAACAATATAAAGTTGTTAGATTCAAGTACACCATGTTACATTAATAAAAATATATTCACACATTAATACCTCACATTCTACCCCTTTCGCCAACAACACTCAAACATTATATAATTTTATAATTTAAAAAAAAAAAAAAAGGTTAAAAAGTAAAATCGTGATTATAAAGTGTTCGCATTTTTAGTTTTATATATTTATAGTGAAAAAGTGGGATGAAGACAAATTCTATATAATATGAAAATAGTGAAATATTCTATATGTATAGAATAAAAAGGATAAAAGGATGAGAGGTGAATAATGGCAAATAGAGATATATATCATAATCTGTAGACCGATTAAGATTTATTTCGTAGAGAGAAAAACGAGAAAATGTGTGTACGTACATAATAATGAGAATGTGTCACTTCGTAAAGTTACATCTGTGTTAGTGCGAGATGCCCGAAATGCTATGATACGTTGCAGCGTTTCTATGCTTTTCATCGCCCGTTTTTGAAATATTTCTCACAACCTACTATAGGTTGTGGGATATTTTATGTATTATTTATTATTATTGTGTTGGTGTATTTTTATATTTTTTAAACTGTAAGTAAATTTTAAATTTATTATTTTAATTTTTACTAGTATTTATATTGATTTAAAATTTTAAAACTTAATTAAAAAATTTAAAAGAATAATTTAAAAGAAACTATAATAACCTTTTTATCATTTTTTAGAATACAAGAAAACCGTGTACAAGAAAAAAAAATTACAAAATGATGAGTTTAAACTTAAGTCAGTCAAAAGGAAAATGAGAAACAAAATAATTTAATTGTGTATATTTATTTTTTTCAGCAAAACGTTCTTGACTTACGGATAACTATAATAAATAATAGGAATAATAATAATAATACTAGTAGATAATAATAAATAATTAATAAGTATCAATAAGCTATAAGTAGATATAAGTAATACAAGTAAATTGTAATAAAAACTAAAATAAAAAAATTAAATTAATTTGTTTCGTGTTTTTATTTATAATTTTTAAAAATTTTACTATACCAAATTTGAAAATGAATATATGTCAGTTTGAGAGCGATAGAATAATTGTTGAAATAAATGAAAAGTAATCAAAATGGCGCATAAGTTAGCTTAAAGTGAAGTAAAGCACGACGTACGCATTTTGGGATTTTATATTTGTCTCTTTCTTTTTTTTTGAAGATTAATAAGCGACACACTTTTTTTTAATATCCCGAAATACGAAATATTTCTCTACGAAATAAATCGTAATCGGTCTACTGATCTAAAAAAAAACTAATTTAACTTTATATAAATGAAATGCAATTTATGCACTTTGTTTTAATTGCATTTAAATTATTATCAAAAAAGAGAATATCATCATAAAATTGTATAGACGTTATTTGTTAGAATAAAAAAGAAATGGAGACAATTTTGGTATGGGTAACAATACAGACAAAAAGAGTCATTCCTTTTTTTTTTTTTTTATTTTCTATTTTTGGTATAAGAACGATAAGGTGGAGTGTAGTGACTGTCACTTAGAAAAAGGAACGAAAAAAAAAAAAACTAATATAGATCTTTTGATTAAATTGATGACGACAAAATTCGATTTATCAAATGAGTGAAAGAGACACATACACACACACACACACACACATACAGATAGAGAGAAAATTCCATTCACGTTCAATTCCATAACATAAACTCTGCGCTTTTTTTTTTCTTTCGTTATTTTCTTTTTGCTTTGAATTCAGTTTTTTAGCTTTTGCTTTTTTTTTTTTTATTATTTTATTCCTTCATTTCTTTTCTTTTCTTTTCGTTTTTCTTTTCTTTTTTTTTCTTCATCATCGTCGTCGTCGTCTTCTTTTATTTAATTTTATTTTGTTTGGATAGTTGCCAAGGAGATATCAAAATCGGGTGGATCCGCGCATGTGTATGCGATAAAAATATTATGGAACAAAAAAAAAAAGAAAAACAACAACAACAACAACAACAACAAAATCAAGCAACAAAATTAAAACAACAAGAACAACAAAAAGAATTGACCCAAAAACAAAAAAAAAAAAAAAACAGAAACTTTTTCCTTTTTATTTCTAAATTCCAGTTTCCTTTAGAAGATGAAAAATTTTAATAAAAGAGAATTTTTATTGCATTTTCCATTTGTCATTTTTTTTTTTGTTTTACAACAACAACAAAATAAGCCATCGTCCTTTCATCTTTAATATAGTTCACTAATTTTTTTATTTAGCTTCCATATTTTATTTATGGCATTTGTTATTGTTGTTGTTGTTATTGTTTTTGTTGTTGCTGTTGTTGTTGTTATCTTGTCAGTTCAACAAGTCTGAAGTAAGTAACGATAACACATCAATAATCATATTTTTGAAGAGGACACTTTTAATTACATCATCAAAAAAAAAAAAATTTATAAAAAAGAATTTTTCAAAATTTCTGTCCAACAACTGTCACAAGAAATTGGGTTTTCTTAGGAAAAATTGGAAAATTGTTGAAGAAAAAATAAAAAAAATAGTTTTTTTTTCTGTTTAATTTTTGTAGCAGAAAAATATTTAAAGAGAAAACAAAAAACAACAAAGAAGAAAATGGACAACAACAAACAACAACAATAACGTGGAAAAAAAATTGTCACATCAAAAATATGAAAGCGTTTTTTTTTTTTTTTTATTTCAACTACAAGAAAAAAAAATGTTCAAACATTTTGTTTTTTTTTTTTTTCTTTCATTTTGACAGAAAAAAACTAAAATGAATTTTTCATAGATAGAAAATTATTAATAAAAAAAAAGAAGAAGAAGAAGAAGAAGAAGAAGAAGAAGGAAAATGTCGCGAAAGATTAAGCCAAAAATAATTTTAAATTAAGATTCGACAGTCTACAAATTGTGTTTTATAAAATTTGAATAAATCAGTGTGCGTTCGTGTGTGTGTGTGTGTGTGTTAGCGCGTGCTATTGTGTGTGTGTGTATCGTGTGGGATAATTGGATAAGAAAAAAACCAGTGGACACAGGAATCTGAGTATTTTTGTATGTTTTATAAAAAAAAAACTTTAATAACAAAACAAGAATAACAAAACAACAACAAGAACAACAACACCAACAACAACAACAACAACGAATAAAAAAGGGAAATTATTAATACAAAAACAAAAAGTATCCGCATGTTGAAAAAACTTTGGAGCACAATTGGAGGCGCCATTTTATTTATTTTTAATCTTCTATTTTTATTTATGTTTTCATCCATTTTGGATTAATTAGATTCTTTATCAGGACCAGAGTAGAGTCGGAAAGAGAGAAACGTCAGAAGAAGAAGAAGAAGAAGAAACAAATTCACCAGTCACAGTAGCAGGAGAGCAACAACAAAAATATTGTGCCAAGTGCAAACGAAATCAAAAATAAATATGTAAAGAGAAAAGGTAATCACTTCAAGAAGATAATGTCAAGCATAGGTAATTAATATCCTTGTGACGTCAAAATGATAAAATAAGAACAAAAAAAAAAAAAAACTAAAAATACAATAATCTGATTTTCACACGAGATTCCTTCAACACAAAATATACTTAAACTAACACACACACACACATGTAAGAAAAGGTGTAAGATGAAAGAAGAAATTATTTGAGTTTATTTTGTCATTATTTTTGTATTCTCAGTAAACGCCGGACATTATTCATTTTTTCAGTTTTCTGTTGTTGTTGTTGTTGTTGTTTTTTTTTTGTTCTTAATACAAAATAACGTACTGATCTTAGTCTCGTAAAAAAAGTCCAGTACAACAATAATAATTCATATTTTTTTTTTTTATTCTTTCATCTTTTGTCTTAAAGTTTCTCTACCTTTTGTCTTTATTCAGTTAATTTAATTTCTTGTGATTCTGGGTGGCCTCCAAAATACAAAAAAAAAAACATAAAAATAAAAACGACAAAACTTATGTTGCATTTTATCATTTAATTTAATAATTTTTTTTTATTTGTTGTAATTCTTTAATGGTCCATTTTTCCCCACCTCCACAACTTTGTTAATCTTTGCGATTATCTGAAATTATTACGTTTTAAATTTAAGTCTAATAAAAATTGACTTGTTGTTGTTATGAACAAGAATTTGATGTGTATGCTTTAACGCAAATTACGTTTAATGTTTAAACATTCAGGGAATTTCCTTTTTCTTTTTTATTTTGAAGTCAGAAGTCAGAACGTTCACCGTCATATCCGTCACATTTTATTAACGTATAAAATTTGTGATTTAAATTTTGGAATTCGATCCGAACACAAAAACAAAATATGCTAAAATTGCATTTTTATAATTTTCACATTTTAAAAAGAAACTAAGAAGGCTGTTGAATTCTGTTTTAATGTATCCCACTCACACACGACAGAATAATCTTTGAATAATAAAATGAGATTAAAATCAATTTTTATGCATTATTTTTTTGGTTCCAATTTTTTTTTTGTCTCATAAAAATGTAAATAGAATTTCTTGTAAATAGAATTTACGCGTGTAAAGTTACGTACGTGTAAAGTGGACCATTGACCGGTCATTGAAGATTTTTTTTTATCATTAATGCAATCTAATAGAATTAAAAATGTTTACACACGCAAAAATGAAAGGAGACAACGAAAATTTAAAACGGTACAACATGGGAAAATCCGTATTAAAACAAGAGAATTAATACAATAAAAATAGAAACAACCACAACAACAACAACAACAGTAACAATATAGACATTTTTTATTACCGACGGTGGAATAAAACAACAACAACAACAAGAAGAAGAAAATAAAACCGTCATCATCACCAAATATTAACGCGAACGCATAAAAAAACAAACAAGAGAACGACGGAACATATTTTAAACATTAACCCAAATATTAAAGGCTCATTCATAATAAAAATAAAAATAATAATAATAAAGAAGAAGAAGAAGAAAATAATTTATTAATTTCCCTTTTATTTTCTTCAATATAAAATAATTTCATTATCATCCCTTTTATTATTCCACACACACACTCTCTCTGTCTCTTTATCTGTGATTATATTTCTCTCTCTTTTTATATTTTCTAAATATCTTTCATCTCATCACACTTCCTCTTCTTCTTCATCATTTTTATTTATTTATTTTCATCATTACTACACTAAAAACTCAACGACAGTAAAATTGGTAGTAAAATTGCGCGGCGGCTTAGGCCGTTAACCTTGACAATCGGCCATTTTAAACAGTCGTAAAAACAATAACTCCCCCACAAACAAACAACAACAATGAAAATAAGCAAAGAGAAAAGAGAGAGAGAGAGAGAGAGAGAGAGAGTGAGTGACTGAAGCAAAAAAAAAAACAATAATAATAACACCAACAACAAGAAACAGCAGCCAGCCAGAGTAAAAAAAAAATAAAAGGGAGCAGCAGCAGCGCACACCAAGTAGCAGAGTAACCAGCAACAACATCAACGAAATTGTGCCTGTTGCGTTTTATACCAGAAAGGAAAAAAAAAAGAAAACTTTTTTTTTTGGTGCTTTTTATGGGGCTCCTCTCTCCGTAGTCTACTCCAAAAATATAAAAAAAAAAAGAAAAGAACGAAAGGAGATTTTTACTAATAGAAATTTTTTGTTGTTGTTGTTCGATGGAAAATTATTCACTGTCTCTTTCACACTTTTATACTCATTTTCTTTAGTACTTTTTTTTATGTGAATTGTCTGGGTGGTTTTTTTGTTGTTGTTGTTTGTTTTGAGTTGATGAGATGAGATGAGTGAAAATAAAAATGAACAAAGAAGAAGACAAAAAAGGATGAAAATTTTCAATTTTAAATGCCGGAAAAATATTTTTATTTGATGAACAAAAGAATAAAAGAAACAATTGAAAATTATTTAGATATTCTATAATAATCCATTGGCATACGTCCCACAACGTTTAAAGTTGTTTCAGAATTGAGAAAAATTTTAACGAGGCAAATTGCTGCAATTCAAAAATATTTGATTATTTTACGAATTTCATAATTTTTATAAGAATCTTCTTAAATTACAACATCATCAAATAATATAGAGTGTGTATGTATGTGTGTGTGTATGTGCAATTCCTTATTATACATATATCACATTATTGCCCTAATTTCTAAACAATTTTTGTTCATCCCCAGAGAGATCTGTTAGATGTGTTCCTGCATCAAGATGGCGAGACGAATACCATAGAAAATATATATATTTTCACTCATATACAATCCCATCATCCAAACTTCCCGTCTCCCACTCTACCCTCTTACCCAGAAGATCTCATATATTCATCCTTTTTTGCTTTACCCCCAACTCCTATAATATACCAGCTTCTTACTCACCTCATACCTCATCGATATATATATACAACCAACAAAACCAACTCATTCCATTCATTATAAAATATACTCCTTCTTATAATCTCAAAAATGTTTCCTTATACTTTTTTTTCTACTTCTTCTTCTTCTTCTTCTTCTTCTTCTTCTTCTTCTTCTTCTTCTTCTTCTTCTTCTTCTTCTTTTTCTTATTCCTTCGTTTCCTTCGCTTGCGCGCCGAAAAATATATATTTTTCCCATGTACACATTTTCTGCATGTTGTATATAACAGAAGAAGAAGAAGAAGAAGAATAGAATGAGTATATATGAATGGGGTGATTTGGATTGGTATATATACACAAACACAAACACACATACACACAGATACAGTG
The DNA here is from genome assembly GCA_963082725.1 of Pedicia rivosa. Taxonomy (NCBI): domain Eukaryota; kingdom Metazoa; phylum Arthropoda; class Insecta; order Diptera; family Pediciidae; genus Pedicia; species Pedicia rivosa. Next base: position 42,592,489 of record OY720153.1, read on the forward strand.
ATGATGGAGGTATGGAAAGATGGTTTTGGTTGTATATAGGAGAAAAGAGATTCGTATAAGGAAAATATAGGGGATGAAAATATAAGTTTTTTTTTTTGGTATATAAAATGGGTATATAGAAAGTAAGACAACGGTTACACACACACACACATACATACTCTATACACTGACAGACAGAATTATATAGAAAATTTTCCTTTTATATTTTCTGTTTTTTCATTTTGCTTTTCTTTTTTCTGTTTTCGTTTTTTTTTTTGTTTTTTGTTTTTTTTTTTTTTTTGTTTCCCCCACTTTTATTTTTTACATGAAAATCGGTTGGCTCTATTCGATTGGTTTCTACATAGCGCAGACGCTCAGCATCACGAATCCAAACTCAACTGAGATGAATTCTTTTTTTTTTTTTCTTTCTGCTGCTGCTTTTATTTTTTGCCTTATTTCTTCTTCTTCTTCTTCATTTTCTTCTTAATCTTTCTTTTTTTTTTTTACCTCAGTTTTTCTTCTTCACCGTTTCTTTTTTTTTTGCTTCTTTCGAGATTCGTTCAACTAAAGAATTTTTCTTATTATTTTTATTTTTTGTTTGTTCATTTTTAAGGGTTTGTTATTTTCGGGTAAAAGGCAAAAAAAAAAAAAAAAAGCAACAACACCAAAAACGGAAAATATCTTCGTCTTCACTAAAGAATGAAATTCCAACAAATACATACACATACACACACATCTATACATACATTCAGTTATATACAGACACAGATCTGAATTTATATTCACATAAAATTGGTAAATTGAAAGAAAGGAATGCAAGTAAAAGAAAACAAAAAACGTAAAGGAAAACGCGAAAGGAAGAAAAGAAAATATAAAAACTGATTTTCTCATGAAATTTTCTCATTCTTTAAATTTAAGAGAAAATTAATCTAGATAATTATTATTTTTTCTTTCATTCATTTGTTTTTCTTATTTTACAAAAATATTTTCCCTTAACTTTTCCACTTTAAAAAGAAGAAGAAAAAAACGGAAAAATGCAAAAAAAAAAAAAAAATAAATTCTTAAAAGAAAATAAAATTAAAAGAAAGAAAGAAAAAATAAAATAATGTCTTCGTAAACTTCTTTCCTTCTTTCTTTTCATTTTCTGTTTTCTTCAATATTTTTGTCTTAAAGGAAAAGCCAGAAAAAGAAAAGCCAAAAGGCAAAAAAAAATTGTTAAATGGAAAATATACAACAGAAAGTTATTCAACCATTTAGTGGACAACTTGACAACTATTTAGTCACACCCTCTGATAGCTTTTTATTTTTTATATTACGAAAATTTATTAGATGTTTAGATTGTATATATTTTCTTTATTCCATACTCAACATACACACACACACACACTGACACACATCCACACACACACACATACACACACACAGTTACATATGAAGAGTGAATATTGACTTCAAGAGTAAAATATTTTCATCTATTTTTTTTTTGTTTTCTTCGAAAACTGAATAGAACCGACAGACAGACAGCCTCTTTTTCCTTACTTTACTTTCCTTTCCTTTCCTTTTTTTTTTTTTTGGTTTGGACACCCAAATATTATTTCAACAATATATAATAAAGTGTAATTTAGATGTTCATAGTAAGATAGTTAAGGATCAGAAATTGCTTGTTAAATGAACTTTTATGTAACTAAATAAACTATTTGGCTTTACACACACACACACACATATAATCCTATCATACACACACATATAAAGGCACAAGAATACACAAATACCAACAAACACACACACACACCCACACAGAGAGAGAGAGACAAGAAACTGATAAAATGAAGGAAGGAAGTTGATATTTTGTTGTTTTTGTTATTATGGCTGACTCAATTTTCTGAATGACTTTTGTCACGAAATTGATTCAAATAAGATATTGTTATTGGCTGACTTTCTCTCATATTTTTATTTTTTCACATTCCTTTACGTCTTCTTCGTCTATATTCACTTCTGTTTCTTAAGTACTCAAATAAATTAAGGAATAATAAAATTTCAAACAAAAACCAAAAACAACAAAAAAAAATTTCTTCTTTTTATTAATTTTTTTTAAGTTTTTCGGTTTCTTTGTTTTATTGTCGCAAGTGAAAAATAAATAGAAAATTTCCCCATGTAATTTGTATAAAATTTTCATTCACAAAATAAAAACAATATATACACACACACATATACAGACATACACACACATAGATCTGCATACAAATATATTTTATCTATGAAAACATTCAATTATAATTTTGATCTGTCTCGTCTCGTTTTCTGTATTTAAAAAGAGTGTATATGTCTGTCATGTACCATTGTTGTTGTCATTGTCATCATCAGCATCATCATCATCATTATCATCATCATAATCATCGTCATAATCATCGTCATAATCATTGTCATTTCATTATATTTTCCTATTTCTCTCTTCTTCTCTCATTCTCTCTCTCTCTCTCTTTCTCTCTCTCTCTCTTTCTCTCTCTCTCTCTTTCTCTCTCTCTCTCTCTCTTTCTCTCTCTCTCTCTCTCTTTCTCTCTCTCTCTCTCTCTCTCTAACACTTTTATTAAATTTCACTTGATTTTTGTTTTTTTTTTTCTTTTTAACTTTTTTGTTTTCTTTTTTGGTTGTTCAAAGATTTTCATTGACATTGTCTGAAGTTTGAACTAAACGTTTACGTTTACGTACGTTTTAAATACCAAAATAATAATAATAATAATAATAATAATAATAATAATATGAAAAACATTTAGTATAATTTTACGACATCCCTTTTTAGTTAAATTGTTATATATACCGCATCATACCCATCATCATACTAAAGCTATCAACAATAAAAATGATGATATGGCGGCGGGTATCACCTAAAGGCTAAATTGTTTCTACATGAACGGAACCATAGAGTCATAAAGAAAGAGAGAGAGAGTGAGTGAGTGAGAGAGGGAGAGAAGAAAATGAAAGAAGAAAAATCTTGTTGTTGTTGTTTTTTGTTGGAAGCCAGAATAGGATATGGGAGTTAAGAAGAATAAAATGGGTACATATAAGGGGGTAGATTTTAATGTAGAATGAGAAGAACATAACTACAGCAAATATATGTATAGATGTGGGGTGTTGATTTCTAAGTGGGTGGTTTATATTACAATAAACACTAACAACAACAACAATAACAATATACACAAAACAAATCTAACATCAAACAGACAAAAACTCTTCAAAAAGAAGTACTCTAGACGATGATATGACGTCATAAAATTACAAACTCATACTATCCCTTCATACTCCCACATCCCAATATACATAGATACTTCCTTCTAACAAAAAAAAAAAGAAAACCCTTGAAATATATACAATATACACATCAATAATATCTTCAATTGTATTTGTTGTCTCCACATGTGTTCATGTATGTTCTTGTGTGTGTTTGATAAAGTTGAGCAAATGTATATAGGTATACAGATCTATATATGCCAAAAGTAACATCAAAAATCTAACACAAAAATGAAGAAGAAGAAAATGATGGCACAGAGCAAAAAAAGAAAAAGTATATAAAACCCCTGGCAGCCAACAAAACGATGTCGTTGAGAGTAATTGTAAAATGCAGAAAGCACCCCATCTTTTTGATGGTCGTTATGTTGCCTGATAAAAGATCTGTATTGGCAATAAAAACGACACAATTCTATCCAACCAAAAAAAAATCAACCCAAAACTTTCAATGTGTGTCTGTGTGTGTGTGTGTTTGTCTCTCCTAAAAACGTTGTTTTTTTTTTGTTCCCCCGTTCAAAATCTAAAGCAAAAAAAAGAAGGAAAATATAGAAGAATTTTCATTTTGTTACAAATACACGCTCACACACAACCCCCAACCCATATAGAAATATCAACATACGCACATATACACACACATGCACACAAACACACACTGGGTGAAAGAGAATAAGTGTGAAGAAGATGTGTATCTGTATGATTGTATGAAATGTATAATAATTTTGTTTGGATCAGATGGATGGATACAAAAATCATAAAATGAGTTGCGGAATTGCGCGTAAAATTTGTATTGTGGAATTTTTTTTTCTTCTTCTTTCTTTTTTTGTTCCCTCAACCCGATACTCAATTTTACTTCTTTTTTTTTTGCACGTTTTTATTTGTGTGTGTGTATATGTTAGTGTATGTATTGTGTATATTGTTATCAGTATTGAACGCGATTATGGGTGAGGGCGCTACAGGTGAGTTATTTTATTTTATTGATGTGTGTTTAAAATATGTATAAAAACTGACTAACGTTAGATAAATAGGGGGAATAATTGAAGGATGGTTGATGGCGGGCGGAGAGAGGAAGTTATATATATTTTTTTATTAAATTTTAAACATACAAAAATAGAAATGGAGCCACACAAACACAGGGAAATATTTAGGATAAAGACAGACGTTGAATGTCAATGACGGAAATTTGTTTTAATTTTATTTTGGGTCAATTGATTCAATAATTTAAACAAACCATTTATTATATAATTTTAGTATGTGGCTCCAGACTCTCATATAGAATCCCAGCCATATCAAAATCAAATTGACAATAAAAATTATCTCATACAATTTTTTTTTTGTTGTTGTTACTAAAATTTTGGTTGGTGCCACTAAGTGATTTGAAGAGATCAGACAATTAAGTCGATTAAGTTGTAACTTTTAAATTCAGTTCATTAATTTTAATTTTATGTCTTTCTTCTTCTTCTTCTTCTTCTATTAATCAATTCTTGCATTTTCGTAAATTTAATAAAAGACAATAAAAGAAAAAACGAACGAACGAACTGACCAAAAAGTTAAATTAAAAAAAAAACATCTTGCATTCATTTACAATAATTTTGTAAGAAAAAAAGAAACGAAACGAAACGAAACGAATAAATTAAAATAATCTGTTCTAAAGAGGATTCTGTGAAATTCAATCCCACTTTGTATTTTTTTTTCTCTCTCTTTCCAGTCAAGACTTTTATAATTAAGAATCGAATAAGATCATTCATTTTTTTTTTGTCCTATTCAAAATCTTAAATATGAAATAATCTTCTTGTTCATTTCTCGCCTTCAAAATAAAAAAGCAAAAAAAGTCAAAAGCTGTCAAAATAAACGATTTTCTAATTTACTATTTTTTTTTTTTCTTTTTTTACGATTTAAAAATAACGATGACGTTTTTCTTCTTCTTCTTCTTCATCATCATCAGTTGTGTTTTTGTGTTATATGTTTCACAGCACATTTATGTGTTTTCTAAGTCTAGACTCAAAAATCGTCAAAAAAAAAAAAGAAGAAGAAGAAAAAAAATGCAAAAAAAACACAAAACTAAAAATGTAAGTTCATCGCATTTTGATTCTTCATTTATTTTTTTTTATTTATTTTTAATGTTTATTCACCAAAAATGGTGAATCTGTTGGATGATTAAAATCTTTATTAAAATAGAATTGGCATTGGCTAAGAATAATTTATAATTTTTTATTTATATAGTTTTGAGTCTTTCTTAAATTTTTACATAAAATCAAAATTCAGAACATTGCACCTCACTTTGAAATAAAATAAAAATCAACAAAAAAAAAAACAAGTGAATTTGTTATTCAAGAAAAACTGAAAAATTAAAAGACTACAAACAAAAAAAAAAAAATATAATATTTGTATTCCGTCTACTGATTACAAGAGCGCAGTTCCTTACAATAAAAAACAAAAAATAAAAAAAAATGCATAAAGACACACGAACAGACAAATACATTTTATGGCAAACCCCAAAGTCACCTGAAAAGTATTTCTTCTTTTTTTTTTCTTTTTAACGATCTGCGCGTACAAAAATAAATTAAAAATTTGGCAAAATCCTATTAAAGTTTTACCATATTTTTTTTTTTTTCTACTCTGTGCAAAAATTGGACAATTTTTTTTTATTTTCTTCTGTCAATTCAACTTCTTGTCTCACCACACCCTTACCCCATATGCACGTGAACAATTAAAATATTTTATATATTTTTGATTGTCTTTAACGATTTCCTAAATATCTAATAATAATTGTTTGTTGTTGTTTCATTCTTATTCGAATATTTATTGATGTTGTTGTTGTTGTTTCTTTCTATCCAATTCGACTATTTTTGTTTTTGTTTCTGTTATTTGTTATTTGTAATTATTATTTGTTGATCATAATTAATGTCACATAATAAAAGTTATAATTTATAACCGATTAAAATCAATTTTTATTGTGTCTTATGGGTGTTATTTGTTGTTATTGTTGTTGTCTATACGTCTAATGTCTATAAGTCTATAATGTCTAATGTCTAATCGTTGTATATCTTTCTATATAAATATTTTACACTATTAAAATAAACTAAACATAAATATTAAAGAAACAGAGAATATAAGACGATTCACTTGTGTCTTGTCATAAATTTAAAGAAAAAAAAAACCTTATTTTTCTTTTTGTTCGTTTGTGTTGTTGTTGTTGTTGTTGTAGTTGTTATTGTTGCTGTTAAACCTCCTCTTCTCATGTACAAAATATTGAAATATAGAAAAATTAACTCAAAATGAGAGAGTGAGTGAGAAAGAGAGAGAGAGAGATATAGTGAAATTATTATTCTAATCGTATTCATTTTGAAATTGTAAAATAAACTGTCATTTTATGTTTTTACCTAAAAACGTGACACCTTAAAAAAAAATTCGTCTATCTATCTCATTTATTGTCTCTTTCTTTTCTTAATTTCTATTTAAATTTCTCTCTATCTATTGCTCCTACTCTGACAATAGATTTCATGTAGAATCTTCTCGCACAAAACGAATCAAAATTGGAACAAAAATTGAAAAATAAATAAATGAATTTTAATATTCTTTATTATTTCTGCGCTGCAAGGGTGGGGGTTGTTGAGAAGGATAAAAGACATTTTCATAAAAAAAAAAATAGAAAAATTGAAAGGACAAAAAACAAAAAAAAAGAAAAAAGAAGGAAAATAAAGTAAGACGTCCATTTCATAATATTTTCAGAAGAGAAATCAATATAATTATAATAATAAAGGTGTATTTGGCAAATATTTAGTTAGTCATCGTTACAGGGTGTTCACGGGTCAAAATTGTCGTATATAGAGTGAAAGAAAGAAGGAACAAAAAAAAAAAAAAATTGTATGTAGAAAGAAAAATGTAACGGAGAAAAACAAATGAAAGAAAAAAAAAATGTAATAATTTTCACCCCACATAATAATAAGGTGATTTTGTATGAGTTTTTTTTTTTTTTTGGGTGGGATGAGGTTAACTCCACACTTACAAGGAACACACACATATATATATTGTGTCAACTCAAGAAGTTTGTCTGGTGGTTCTGATGGTCTTCCAACCCCCTTAATATTATTATTATTATTTTAATTTCAATGTAAGTGTTTGTATGTGCTGGTAAAGTTTACATTGATGTTTGCGACGGTGACGATAAAATATGTAGGTCGGTTATAAAATATAACAAGAAATGGAAGAAATGGAATAAATAAGTTTCCTTTTTCTCTATATAAATTGTTGTATAGTTGACTCAATAATCTAGATGGTATTTTTTCTATGACGTACCTACATGGTAAATGCATTTCACCCCTCGACGACCTGTCTTTTTATTTATTCTTAACTTTTAATACTTTCCTGCCTGCCTGACTGCCTGCCTATGCACTTACATTTATTACAAATCGATTATTTATTTTTTTCTTTTTCTTTTTTTCTTTTTTTCTTTTATTAAACTGACTGACTTATACTGAACTATATATAAAACGTATATAAAAAAAAATATAAATGTCTCTCTTGTAAAAAAAAATGTTTTCTTCCTGTTGTGTTATTTTTTTTTTCTGATTTGTGTCTTTTTCTATCTCGCTTAGAAATGCATAACAAATTGAGTGTAAGTGGATTTTGTTATATTTTCCTTGTGTTTTTTTTTTTTATTCTTTTTTTTTGTATTTTGAGAGAAGAAAAAAAAAATTATGGAACGAAAACAAAAATCTGTAATAAATTATTCAACTTTTGTTTTACGGAACCAAAAAAAGAAAAAAACAGAACCGAAAACTTTGTTCGCATTTTATTCTTTTTTCTTTCAGATTTTAAAAATCACTTTTTTAAAGTGCATTTTTTGTTTGTACGAAAAGAAAAATTTCTTTAAAGAATTTAATTTAATTCAATTTTTTATTCAAATTGTGGAAATGTAAAAAATGGATGAATAAAGTTCAAAATTAAGTTACTTTTAGTCTTTAGTGGTTCATAAATGACGTCTAATAAAATATGTGACCAAACAAAAAAAAAAAAAGTACTCATAAATTTAAAACAACTGAAAATGAACGAATGAAGTGCGGTAGTGCGGAGTGGGGGGGGGGGGGGGGGGGGGTAAGATGGAACCACAAAAGAAAGAACAAAACATTTTCGGTCATTAAACATTAAATTAAACAATCACAATAAAAATATAACCGTATAACACAATAAACCCCTTCTCACCCAACATACATCTTTCAATACACAGCAAACACACACACACACACACACACACATAAATCAATCTTCGTCTGGGGTAGAGACGACATAAAAATCATAAAAGAACAAAAATAAAACGAATATAAATTTTTTTTTTTGTATTTAAAACCAAAATCGCAATAAAAATTGACAAAGAAGTCCCAGAGTTGCATATTAATTTGAAGACAAAATTTTTTTGGTTTTGTCCAAAGAATTTATAATTTTTTGTTTATTTTTTGATTCTTTATTTTTTTTTTTTTGTTTGGGTGAAGCGAGAACAGTTTTTTTTTTTTTGTTCAAATTTACAAAATTGAACGGATTAAGAAACTTTAAATGATTCCAATTTATGAGGTGAGAAAAATTACCCTATTCAAGAATTATTATACCGCACAGTCGATTACCTTTTTGAATATTTAATCTGGAAGCCATAATGACGTAATACGTGCCATACTTTAAGACTTTAAACGAAAATCCTATTTAAATTCTTTTTTCTTTTTTTTTTCTCTTGAAACCAAATAAAATTCACTTTCACTTTTTTCTTTCTGTCTTGTGATATTTTTTTTTTTTTGTGTGTCTTTAATAAAATTTGTTTCTTTGTTATTTAAATCCGAAAACAAAAAAAGGGCAAAGGGTAATAAAGAGGAACCAACATCAAAAAAAAAAAAAAAGAAGTAAAGAAAATAAATATTAAATATTTTTGTGTTGGAAACAAGTTTTAGGCCAAAATGTGTCACCTTTTGAACCTGCATCAACAACAGCCGCCGCGTGTTGTTTAGTGCAAAACGCACGAGACAACTGTCAACAGCACGCGTTCTACACACACACATACAAAACATACACACACACACACATATAAAGTTTCTTTATTCGACCTTTTTTTTTTCTTCAAAGTAAAACAATTTCCCTTTTTTTTTTATGTTCTGTTTTCACCTTAACCCTTTAATGCAACTTTTTGCTTTAGTTCAAGACAAGATTTTCATTGAACAAAAATTGTTTCTTGTAAATGTATTGCAGCAAAGGGTTAAATTAAAAATAACACAAGTCCATTCCAATAACAAAAACCCCTAACAAAAGTGTGGTCACCTATATCCACTACATTTACTCTCTCTCTCTCTCTCTCTCTCTTCCATTTAAAATTTTCTCATTTAATTTTCATCTACTAAAAAACAAAAACTAATTTTCTATTGTTTTGATGTTTTTGTTGTTTTTGTTGTTTATTTTATAGGTAGGTTAATATAATATGTGTATATAATGTCGGTATATGTAGAGAAGAGAGTGTCGATAATGTAGTTGTTATACACGCATCTCTCTCCATCTAAATAACTAAATCTAAAATAGACAGAAGTAGATGTTGTTAAATGTGATGGTAGAGGAGAGACCCCAAAATTGTTATAGAAGGACATTAGTTTTAAAGTTAGAAAATGGAATGTTTAGTTTTTGGCCATGTGACTCTCTATGTGTGTCTGTGTGTGTATGTGGGTTTCTGTTGTGTTTAGTTTTTAGTTTCATTTTTTGGGATTGAGAGTGGTGTAAGTTAGTTTTTCATACAAAAATATATGTACAAGAATCACCCACCCACACCCTTTACAACTAACAGAGAGAGAGAGAGAGAGAGAGAAAAAAATAAAAACAAAATGAAAATAGTCTATAGATGTGAGGTTAGATGGAATATAATACAGTCCGAGAATATATTTAGTATAAAATGAACTTAAATCCATAATACACTTTTAGTTTTGTTATATAATTTCTCTGATGGTTTTGATTGTAACAATCTTGTAACGGCCATTTAAACACACACTGTTGTGGTCATCAAACTAACACATAGAGACATATATTTACAAACTAACACACACACACACATAAATGTTAACCTCTACAATCTGAACTACAAGTTGCTCTATAGGTATAGAATCGAGGATATTATTCTGGTATGTTCAAATAACTATGGTAACGGATTTTGACAGAAATTATGGATTTCACCCGAACAAAAAAAAAAAAAAAAGTGCGGAAAATGGAAAACGCGCTAAAAAAAAAAGTTGATTTTTTTGTTGTTTCTTTTTTTTTTTTTGTTCTCTCTGTTTTTTTTATTTTTATACTTTTTTATTAAATAACGCGATGCGGGAATATCCGGATGGATTTTTTTTTTGTGTTTTTGTTTTTGTATTTTTTTTTTTTTACATTTTTCGTTTTAATGAGCGAGTAACCTTATAATTGCGTGTCTGATTTAATTACGTCAGCAATTAATTAAAAAATATATTTTTATAAAATAAATATAAATACACACACACACACACTCGCCTATAAGCTCACATACACACACACACACACACTGATAGAGTCACATACTTTGTAGTATTTAATAATTCATTTTATAAAAACCAAACAAATCCAAATAAAACCGAAAATAAAAATGAAAATGAAAATGAAAAAAAAAATGATGATAAATTTTTTCATGTCAAATTCAATTTCAATCAAAATCCTGTCGATTATCATTTTTCTTTCTTTTTTCTCCCTTTTTCCTTCTCTCTCTCTCTCTTACTCTCCCTTTTTCCCCATTTACCTAGTTTTCTTTCTTCTTCTTCTTCTTTCTCATGTTCTTTATGTAAAAAGTATAAATGTATTTTTATTTCATTAATTCTAATAATTTCCCTCAATCAAATAATATAGTTGACCCGTCCCATATAATTCTATATTCGTGTTGGTTTCTGTTGCACCGGGGGTGTTTTTGGGGTGTGTTCTATCTATGAACGTCTGTATGTATGTGTGTGTGTGTGTGTTTGTATATAAACTTGATAGTTGCAGACATGAAAAAAAGAAGAAGAAGAAGTAAAAGAAAAAAAAAACTTAACTCGATAATCGAAGTAAATTGAATCAAAACCTAAAATCGACCTCCTCAGACCCCATCCCAAACATCTCTCTCTCACACCAACCAACCAAAAAAAAAAACAACAAAACAAAACCATCCCATTCACTTTCGGATCAAATTGTTTTTCGTGTGTTAAGAACTTACATTTGTGAATTACTTATTTATATATTTAATAATATTAATGGATTTGTCTTGAATTGTTTTTGTTAGAGGAGAGAGAAAATATTTTTACTGTATGTGTAAATATATGTTTTGTGTTGTTGGAATGAGGTACAAATTTGAAGCTGAGAATATTAATTGTTAAGCTTGAATTTAGAAAAGTTACAAATTGTATATATGAGATGAAATTATATAAATTATAATTATTACAAGACTATTAATAAATTTGCCAGTATGACGTCATTTCATTTAAATATGTTCATTTGGTATTTCTCAAAAGTATAACATGATTGCTGCATTTCTCTAAATATTGTTAAACAAAAACAAAAATTCGTAAAGTTGAATTCTTTAGCAAAAACTAAACAATAATTTATAAAACATTTAGCAGCGTCAAAATAACAAAAAAAAAAAAAAGAAAATGAAAGCAGAAGAAAAAATAAGGCAAAGAAAACAAATAAAAAATGCATTTGAGCTTTTTTTTTTTCTCTTTTTTTCATTTGAAATTTCAAAAGGCAAAAGGCGTTAATTTTCACTCGTTAAAATAGAAATTGCTCTGTCATTTTTCCGTTAATTGATGTCTTAGATAGTGTGTGTATGCATGTGTGTGTGTGTATTTGTGTGTGTATTTGTGTGTGTGTAAACATGAATATTTATACAAAATAATAACGTGAAATAAAGCGTATGGTATTTTTTCGAACTCTTTTATTTTTAATTTTTTCTTTTTTATTTGGTTTCTTAGTTTTTTATACTCACACACACACACAGGCCACAGGCGCACACACACAAAAATACTCCAACAAAAAAAAAGCAACTAACAATTCTCATGAAAAGTAAACAAAATCAAAAAAAATAAAGAAAGAAAAGAAAAGTTTGTGGGAGGAGGGGCGGTAAATAAAAAAGAATTATTGTATAAAATATCCAATCAATACAATGACCAAAATCAATAATAAAAATCAAACATTCAACGTACGTTAAATTTTTCATCGCTTGTTTTTTTTTTTTTATTCGATGATAAAAAAAAAATACAAAATATAAACAAAAATATTTTGATTTTTATTTTTTTGTGTAGAATTACACGCGTCTGTGTGTGTGTGCGTATTTGTGTACGCCAAAAATACATATTTGTTCATGAAATTGTTGTTGACACGGAAATTGATGATCCAGATCATATAAGCACACACACATACACATATGCACACAATACTCACTAATGCACTAAAAATGCATAATGTTCATCATCACTAAAAATTTATCCATATAATAAAAAAAAGACACGAGTTGGAAAAAAGTGCACCAAAAAAATTATTGTGACAGTCAGAGAGACAGACTGACAGACACCAAAAAAAAAAAAAAACAAAACAAAATAATAATAACAATAATAATAATAATAATAATGACAGTGACAACCAGCTGTTTTTCTCTGTGTGTGTGTATGCGAGTGTGTATTTGTTTCTCTTCTTTTTTTTTTAGTACTAATAAAAGTATAATGATGACGTCACAATGTTATGGCTGTCAAAACCACGCCATCAAAAAATACTATCAAAATTGAATGATTATGAATTATGATTATGATGATGATATTGATGATATTTTTGATGATGATGATGCCGTAAACGTAAAATCGAAGAGAGTTCACCGACACATTTTTTTTATTCTCTTTCTATCTTTATAAGCTAACTATCTCTTTCTCTCTCTCTATCCTTGTCTTTCTTTCTTTGTCTTTCTTTCTCTTTACTGAACTGTCTGTCAACTTTGATATTATTGATGGTTTTAGAAGCTGTCAAAAAATACTTTTTTTTTTCTTCTTTCGGTTGTTTGTTTTGTTGTTTATTTCCCTTGTCTCTTTTTTTAGTAGAGGATTTTTTTTTGTTTATAGTCTAACTTTTCTTGTTGTTGTTATCATTGTTCTTGTTGTTGTTGTTGTATATTGTTATTATTGTTTTTGTTGTTGTTGTTGTTGTCTGACAAATCGAAATTCTAAAATCTAAAACTAAACAAACGAAAGCTAATAAACAGTGTCTGTTCTATGTCTATTCTAAATATTACAAAATAAAAAATTCTATCCGGGAATGACTTTTATTATTATCAATCAAAATTCACTTTTTATCAGCATCTAAAAATAAATGAAGGTACAAATAAATGAAAACTCAAAAGACAAGAGGGACGTCCCATATTTTTCTTCTTTAAGAAAATGAAAAAATAAAATGTAATGCGACAGTATTTTATATTTTCAGCTATTCAGATTCAGGGAATGCTGATTTTATTTCGTCTGACCTTGATACAGATTTGCATGTCTAGCCCGCAGAAGTAGAAAAAAATAAATAAATGTGCCAAAAAATAAATGTGTTTGTTGATTTATTTAGTCTAATCGTTGAATCAATGAATTTCTCTATTTTTGTTTTTCTTTTCTATAAAAAAATTAATTCTTCACCGTTCAACGTTACGATTAAATCTTTCCCTTCCTGTTTAAATCAAAAAAAAAGTTATTCCTTTCACAATCTTATACCATTTCTGAGAAACTTATAAGTCTTAAGACAAATTCCCATTTCCAATAATTTACTACAAGCTTATTTTGATCTCCCCAATGAAACAAAACAAAAATACAACAACAACAACAACAACAACAACAATACATCTTTCTTAACTCATCAAAAGATATTTTCTAAAAATCACTTTTGTTGGCAGAAAAAAAGAAAAGAAAAAATATTATAAATATTTTGCTTACATGAAAAATTTTCAAATCCACCCCAAATCCACCCATAATATCCACATTCATAAAAAGGGAGAAAGAAAAAAAAATAATACTAATGTTTTGTTAGTATAAATTTGCTGATGCGTCTGCTACTCTTCCTTCTCAAACACTTCCCACATAAACATCTCAAGAAACACAGAAGAAGAAGAAGAAGAAATTTTCAAAAACTGAAAATTAGGGATATTTTATTCTATACATGACCACCAGGGTGCATTATGTATGATGTCGATTACATAATATTATATGATTGCTACACTAAAAATATAAAATAAGAAAGACAAAGATAGATAGATATTTTATAAAGGAATAAGATGATAGTGAGGGGTGGGAGTGGGGGGGGGGGGGGTATATATAGAAGAGAGATTTTCCTTTAAAGAACTACATTTAATAATATAGAGGCCACACTGGGTGGTAAATATGTATGCGGCAGTCAGGTCGAGACATATAAGTGTGATTGAATTTGAAATTTTGATCACGTCATCTGTCAGATGCATTATAGAACAGAAATATAACTGAAGTAAAAGACAGAGAGAGAGAGAGAGACAGAGAGAGAACGAAACAAAATAATAAGACAAGATTTGACATAAAAAAAAAATCTATAAAAATGCATCAAATAAAAATGTTTTGTTGAGTGCGCACATGCTGTGATGATTGTGACGATTTATGTTGTGGAGACAAGATAAAAGACAAAACGATATTTTTTTATGAAAGACAAAAGTAATCTTAATTCCAATTTCCTTTTTGGTTTAATTTTTCTTGTCTGGAACAAGAAAAATTATTTTCTATTTTTTTTTTTTTTTTAAACTTATTATTCCAGAAGACCTTGAAAATATTGCATTTAAAACACACACACACACATACACATACACATACACACAAACATACGATAAACGATCGAATTATATATAAAAATGAAAATCAAAAGTTCAAATTATGTTAATTGGATTTGAATAATGTTGAGTGGAACATAAAAGTATGTAACACAATTTGACCGCGATTTTTATTTATTTTAAATGTACAAAAAGAAGAAGAAGAAGAAACTAAATAAAAACAACAACAATACATTTCAAACAAAAAAATTCAAAAAGTGTCGTCGTCTAAGTCATATCATTTTGGGCTAATAAAAATTCTAATAAGATCGGCATTTTTTTTTTCTTGTTTATTTATTTCGACGACAATTTACATTTCGTCTATTTTTTATTTGTTCATCCTCTCTCTCTGTCTAACTAATCAATCTGTCTCTGTCTTATCTATTTTTTTCGTTTTTTGAATTATAATAAAAATAAAGAAACAACTTTTTTTTTTTGTTGGTATGACCCGGTGTGCGCGATCTGAATAAAAAGAAGAAGAAGAAGAAGAAGAAAAAAAAAAACAAATTCATAGAAAAATAAATTACTTTCGGTTTTTTTATTTTTTCTGATGATAATTTTGTTGTTGTTGTTGTTACATATTATTATTGCTGTTGTTGCTGTAATTTCTTGTATTTTATTTTATTTCGTCTATTTAAGTTAAGTCATGAATTTTTGAACAAATTTAAGTTAAGTAAAAAAAAAAACTAAATAGAGTCAGACACAAAAAAAAACAGATTTTTTTGTTTTCAACAAAAGAAAATAATAAAAAAAATATGAATTTTTGTCTTTTGTGTTTGTCACACTTTTGTATTTTTTTTTTTCGTCTCTATTTGAATGGTCAAGGTCAGGTTTATTTCACATTTTATTTCGCCTACTTAACTTCATTTCACTCTGTTCGTCTAATTTTCACGATTTTTGTGTTTAATTTTTTTTTTTTTTAGTTGTTGTTGCTGCAATTGTATTGTTGTTGTTTTTATTTTTATTTCTGTTGTTCCAGTTTTTTTTTTATTCTGTGTATTTATTTTTAATAATTTTGTACACAAAAATGTTTAGTCAAAATTAATTCAATTAAAAAATTATGAAGACCAAAGTTAAGGCAGCACACTGAAAAGTAGCAGCAGTTAGTTGGGACAGAGTAAAAAAAAAGAATTGTTAAATTTGATTGAATTGGTCAGTCTACGAATAATCAATTAACAGAAAAAAAAAGAAACCTAAATGGATTGAAACAAGAAAAAAAACGAACTGAATGACGGATAATCGCCAAATAAAATAAAATAAAAAAAATCACAAAATCAAGTTCAAATGTTTGATTTCAATAAATTAATTAGATTTTTATAAACATACATGAAGGGAAGAAAAATAGGCGAACCAATACCACAAAAAAAAAAGCAAAAGTGAAAGCCAAAAAAAAAGCACTGTGTTGTTGTTGTATTTTTAGTTATGACATTTTTATTGATTTAATGATGAAAACAATTAAGTTTGTGTCAGTTTAAATTAAAAATTAAGGTTGTATTAATTTTCAGCGAACTAGAAACAGTTTTGTTGCGTGTGTGTGTGTTTTTTTTTGTTTCATTTCAAAATTCAATGAACTATAATTTTTTATCTCCGTGTCTTTAATTGCCTTTTAAAATTAGGTAATTTATTCAAATTATTAATTATTGTAAATTTTATATTTTTCTTTCTTTTGTGTTGATTTAAAAATTTAAACAAAAGTTCAAAATTTTATGTTAATTTGTGTTAATCTAGTTATCTAGTTATAATCTATTTATCAGTTACAAATAGACCGAAACTAATTAAATTCAATCAAAGCAACAATAACAACAACAACAACAATTCAATAGCAACAAAATAAAATTAAGTAAAGTGGATTTTTTTTTAATCGCAAAAAAAAAAATAATTACTGTGAAATATTTTGTTTATTTAAATTAATAATTTAAGTTGCTCATTGAGAATTTTTTTGGTCTTATAAAAGAAGCAACGTTTCTTCTTCTTGTCTTGTTTTTATTTAAACTGACGCCTAGGGTTCAACCTCTAGAGATTCTCCCATTTACTTGAATTTTATATACTCTTGGCTAACCAATCTACGACTGTCACAGCTTATTCTAATGTTTGAATAACTATTTGACAATTTACTAGAAAAATATTATCACGTAATTGATTGTCTAGGAATTTATTAAACTTTTGTCTACGAATAAGTAGCCTAAAGTAACATGAAGTTTTCTAATGGATCCGTTTATGTGTTATGTGAATTGCAATATTGCCATATTACCCATCACGTAATTGAATAATTCTTCTTAAAAACTGCATTAAAGCAGCAGGTATCTACAGACAATGATCTTCTAATCTATAACATCACGCAGTCACAGTTACATTTAAAGTCTAGACTTGACACGTAAAAAAAAAAAGGGGGTGAACCTGTCTCTCTTGTCTCCTTTATAACAACAACACAATTTTATTATGATTAAAATAATGTATTAAACATTGACACGTCAAATCTAATCATTGTAATTTAATCTTTTTGTTTTTTTATTTTTCTTTTTGTTTTTATACAAGAATTTCGCTAGTACACTTTTCTATTGTTTTAGAATATTTTTAATGAATTTAGAATTTAGGTTAAAAATTTTTTAGAACAAAAGAAAATCAAAATATAAAATAAAAAGATTTTGTAATAGGATAAGATCTGCATAATGTCATAGTTGAAATTCATTTGTAATTATTGTGATATTTATTTTTAAAGGGACAACCAAAAAATAGTGTAACCCTCTAACGTTAAATACTTCACACAAATAAACTTTACAAACAACAATAACATATAATCTAAATTAAATAATAAAATAATAATCATAATAATTAATCGTAATAATTATTTAATAGTAAATTAATTTCACTCTTCTCACTAAAAATGTCATAAAAATAGATAAAAAATAAACGTAAAAAAAAAAATAAAGAAACTGAAACGAAACTAAAAGAAGTTGTTCTGTGTTGTGTGTTGGATTTATGTGTTTTTTTTTTTTTGTTTTTGAGTTGTTCTGCTTTTCTTTTCTTTTTATTTTACTTCTTCAATGGTTTCGGTTTTGTATTTTTTGTTGTTGTTGTTGTTGTTGTTTTTAGTCTTTTTTTTTTGTTTTATATTCCCAAATTTGTCATTAAATAATTTATATTCTTATTATTATTCTTGTCTTATCTAATGTTAATTAGCCGTTACATAGATTAAATTTATATGGTTTTGTAATCGCTTTTTTCTATCTCTCTCTCTCTCTCACACACACACACCATTTGTCTTTTCACTTTCATTTCGGTCATTAAATTAATTTATATTTTTATTTTTATTTATTTTTTTTTGTTACTTTTCAACCCAAAACCAACAAAATAAAGAAGGAAAGGAAGAAGAAAAAAAAGCTGAGAAACATTTAAGACACGGATTGTACGAATATTTTTTGATGTCTAGAAGAACTGAGAGTGTATAAGTGAGACTAAAATTAAGAGAAATCTTTTGGGAGAGAGGGATAAAATTTGATTAACAAATTTTTGATTTTTTTTTTTGGCGAAAATCTTTGTAAAATTTCTTATTAAAAAAAAAACAGAAAAATTGTTTGTTGCTTTTTTTTTTGTGTTATTTTCTTCCATTTGTGCGTATGTTTGTGTGTGTGTGATGCTTTCCAATTCGACATTTTGATTTTGACACAAAACACCAGAAATCAAATGACAAAGATTGACGATTTTTTTTTTGTTCTTTCTTCTTCTTTGGTTCGGAAAAAGTGGGATGGACGAACCAAACCAAAAGCAAAAAAAAACAAATCGATATGAATAACAACAACAACAACAACAACAACAATAAGATGGAAAAGAAAAAAGAAAAGAAAAGAAAAAATATCAATCAATTTCATTGAAAAGTAGGTGATAATGTTAATCGAACTGTGACTTTAACTCGCAATGCGAAACGTGCTTTATTTATTATGTTTCTGGGCTGGCTGAGCGGAAAAAATAAAGAAAAAGAAGAAGAAGAAGAGACACGTATTTAGAAGATCAATAAAATAAATGAAAAATAAAGGAAATTTGGCCAAAAGTTAAAATTTTAAATCTTAACTCAAATGGAAAGACTTCAGCTTTACCTTTTTCAACAGATTTTTGTGTTGACTCTAAAATTCTGTTGTCAGAATTTAGAATTCAAAACTACAAAATTTGAGGAAACCGCAACAAAAATGGCAACATTTGCATTTTGCACAATTAAAATTGGGGCTGAACCTTAATTTGGTTTACGTAATTTTTGCATTGAAAATTTTGTTTTTCCAGAAGAAAAAACTTTTCAATTAAAAATTTCTAATAATTTTCCATTCCATTTTCCATTTGTATGAATTTCAATTGAAATCCAGCCCAACCAAAAAAACAGAAAACAGAAAATGAAGAAGAAAAACGAAGAAGATGAAGAAGAAAAACAAATCAAAATAAAATCCTATCGCAATAAATACCAATTTCGTTTGAATAAAAATAAATCTCAAAATTTACCATTAGGAAAATGTTAAACAATGTTCGATAGGGAGAAAAGAATAAAGAGGGGTTGGTGGGAGATACAAACAAAACAGAGGAAAAAAGTGGGGGGATGATTTGATAGGCAAACAACAACAACCATCCGAAGAAGAAGAAATGAGAAATTCTATGATACCCAAAAAATACCAATCCGTCCTTTTTGTCGTTGTCGTAATTTTCAAAATAGTAAAATTTTCATTGAAATCAAAATGAGGAAACAAAGAGGGAAAGAGATAGAAAGAAAAGTACCAACCAAAAAAAAAATACTAAAAACACCCCAAACAATAACAACAACAACAGCAGCAACAACAACAACAGCATTTATATAAAAGAAGAATTTTCCAGTTTTCCAGCTGCGGTTTTTTGTCTGTTTTTCATTTTTGTTCATTCAAATCACATGCGTATCGTTCGTTCATTTTTTTTTCATTCTGTATAGGGGAGCCCCGAGCAAATAGATTACGTGGAAAATACGTCGTTCAACATTTGTAATAAGGATGTAGTATTTTTCCTTCTCTCTATATGTACTAGAGAAGAGGTGGGTGGCGGGTGGTGTGTGGAGTGAAAAGGACAAGAAAGGAGGAGTATATAGATGTGGAATGAAACAGAAATACAAATTATTTTTTTTTATTGGGTTTATTTATGGTAGTAGTGGGAAAGAGATAGAAATTGATTTGAGTGAAATCAACAAAAACGAACGCACTCAACGAACGTCTTTCTTTTTCACTTTTTTGTTTTTTTTTTTTTTTTGCCTTCCTTAAGATTTTTGTCACGTAAAATGAAGGTCGCGTTGAATTGCCGTACATTACTAATAGAAATGTGTTTTGTCTTTTATTATTTTTTTTTTCTCTTTTTTACTTATTCTGTTTCTGTGTTGGCTTCTTCCTCTTCTTCTTCTTTATCATCATCTTATTTCTTATAGAATTTTTTTGTTTTATTTTATATTTGTTTTGTTTAGTCAATGTGAGTACGAAAAACGTAAGAAATGAACGAACTAAGAAATAAGTTATACAGAGAAAATTTGTTTAACGAACGCGTCATCCCCTTCTCTCACATGCGTTCAGTTTTTTTTTTTGTTTTTTTGCTTTTTTTTTTCTCTGAAATTGTCCCTCTGTCCATTTTTTTTTTTTATTTGTTTCTTCTTCGTTTTTTTATTATTATTCATCGTACGAATCAAATTTATTTTATTTTAAATAATAATAAAATGTTAAAAATGTAATAAATTTTATCTTTTTATTCTTTAACATTTGTTGTTGTTGTTGTTATTATTGTAGTTGTTGTTGTTGTTTAGTTTCTCTTTGGTTTATATGTGTTTTTTTTTTTTTAAGTTTATTTTATTTTCATGAACGCTGTGATGGGTTGTGCTTCTGAATTTTGAAGTTATAGTTTTTTTTTCCTTTTTGGTTTTATTTGATTGTTTTTGTTGTATTTATGAAGGATTTTGTTGAATAGAAAATATAATAACTTAAATGTTTTGTTGTTGCTGTTTGTTTAGTCTAAATGTCTAATCAAAAGGCTATTTGATGACATTTATTAGCTGTTGAAGATGAGGGATGTGACCGCGTGATTGCGGTATGGTGACAAAATTTCAATAAAACAACAACAAATCATGAAAAAGCAAAAAGAAAATATGAAGAATCTATCACGGAGGTCGTGAATATTATTTTTAGTTTTGTTGCGGTTGGCTTACAAAAAAAAAAAAAAAACAAAAAAATATGGGCAATGACCTTGTGTCTCTTGCGATTATTTCATTTTTTTTTTCCTTTAAATAATATAAATGCAAATTAAGAAAATATTAAGATAAGAGAAGTTGATCAGCGATAAAAATGTAAATATTACTTATTTATTTGTGATTTTGAAATGAAACGCGAAGTGTAAAATGTATAGTTTTGTATATACGAAAAGATTTTCTCTAAACGGTAGCATTAATTTCTAATTATTCTCGCACATCAAATGTGTAAATTTTAAAATTTTAATGACTTTTCGGTACTTAAATCAATTTCTTCTTTCTCATTTTATTTTTCACCATTGGATGTGCAGAAAGAAAAAAAAAGTTTTCAAATATCCAATCATCTGTCTTTGGTACTTGCATACAAATCTTTCTTACACATGAAATTCAACTCAACTGAACAGAGAGAATTATTCGTTTAAAAGCAAAAAGAAAAAAAAAAAAGTATAAATGAATAAAGGATGCTGAATATGGGTAGAAAAAGATGGATGTTGGAATAACAGTAACAACAACAATAATGTGTAAATTAAAAACAATTTAAAATGGTTAGTTAGAGATGCCCTTCTGGTTCTTTTTTCTGTGTAATAATTTTTCTTTTTCGATATAATAATATTATTACTGACTGCTACTGAATTGAATTGGTTTTATATATAGATTGAAAGATGTTGGATGTTGCTTCTTTTCTGTATATACGTATATTGGAAAAAAAAGAAGGAATTTCGTTAAATGAAACAGAATAATAATATTTTTCTGTCTGAATGGGAAGAATTTATTTAAAAGTAAGAAAGAAAGGGGGGGAAAAAAAGAAGCATCAGAAAGAAGTTAAGGCAACGCGCGATAAAAGAAAAAATTAAAACAATCTATATGCTAATTGTGTATATTGGAGGTTGGACGCTGTTCATTTATTTTTTTTTTTTGCTTCGTCTTCTTCTTTGGTTAAATACCAAAAGACAAAATAAGAAAAAATATTTTCCACAAAATTTCAGTTAGTTGTGGAGTCTTGAATATTTTGAAAAGATTGTGGAATAAATAAGTTCTTGTAAGAAAATATTTCCTTTTTATACAGTCCCGGGCTAGGAGGACGAAAGAAGGTTATGTGGCTGAAATTAAGGAATTAGAAAGAACGATAGACATTAGACAGAAAGTCGATTGTTTGTACTACCAAATAGAAGAATTTCAATTGATTTTCTATTTTTCACTTTCATTAAAAAACGAAATAAAAAAAAATAGGAACGGGAAAAATTTCAAAATTCAATTTGAAAGAATTTTTATTGTAAGAAATAATCGAATAATCGAATCTCATGTTTCAATCGATTAATCCAAAAGGAATTTTTTCTTCTTCTTACAAAAGTGAAATATTTGTATTGGAAGGTAAAAAAAAAATAAAATAAAGGTGAAGATGGAGATCTTAGATTCGTTTTCTTCTTCTTCTTCTTTATTTTTCTGATGTTCATTTTCATTTTGTTTTCTATCAAAAATTCTTCAATTTTCATCATCATATTTAATCATCAAACAAAATCTAAAAATATACAGAAAAAAGAAAATATAAAGATGAAGATGAAGAAGAAGCCTCTAATGTTTATTACGCATACTTTGTTGTTGTTGTTGTTGTTGTTATTATTATTATCTTTCATCTCTTTTACACTTTCATCATTTGTTGTAATCTATCTATTTCATATCGTTTCTATACATTAATGTATAGAGATCGTAGCTTCAGCTTATGAAGCATCATGTACAATATTCATGGATGAAGGACAAAAAAAAAACCGAATATAATTTTTTGTGTTGGTTGAAGTAAAAGAAGGAAGAAACAACCCTCTACAAGCTCTTGGTTTATTATCAACATCATACATTTTCGTCTTATATACGAAATGAAAACAGTTTTCTTCTTTTTTTTCTCCTCTCCTTCTTAAATATATTTATTTTTCTCACACAAAAATGTAATATTCTCGTGTAAATAATCTCACACAAGAAAAAAAAAAGCCAATTTCATTTTCTTCTCGTTTTTTTTTCTTGCCATTTTTTCTTTTTTTTTTTTTGCAATTTTTTTTTCCCGTTTCGTTTCGACCAAAAATACACAATATATTTATTTTCGTGTATATATGTGTGTGTGTGTGTATGTAGGATGGCCATGGATTGGTTTTCCGATCACGATTGAAGACAACAGAAACAAGAAGAAAAAAATAAATATGTAAGAGAGAAAAACGTAAAATTCAACGTTGTTCCTTTATTTGGTAAGAAAAATACAAACAAGAAAATATTTATTTCGAACAACACAAAATTCCTTCAGAAAAATCTTTATCCTATTCTACTCCTTCTTCCTGATCTAAACATTACACACACACACATACACATAGATACATACAAACAGACGGTATACTATTTTAGTCACTAGAAAATCCGACTTCCTTAAGATTAAGGAAGCTTAAGCTATACACTACATTACATTACATTCGGATATTAAGACGTATTTTGATGTAATATGAAGCTAAATTGGGATGAGTTTAAGGGGTGGATGGTAAAGAGAAAATGACCCTCTTTACTCTCTTTATATTCCTCCCCTCACTTATTTCAAATTGTCATACATTATATTTCTAAATCTGACGTCACATCCCAATAGATTTTTAATAGAGATTTACTGATTATTATTATCCTGCAAGAACAGAAAAAAAATATATGGCAGGGAAAAAAAGAGTAAGAATTCACTTTATCCTAGATTCCACATCAACAGGGAAAACTGATATTTTTGTCTACTTTAATATTCAAGAAACGAAAAACAAAAAATAAATATTAAATAAAAGAAAAACAAAAAAAAAACCTGTTGCAAAATTTCATCTTTATATAAATATTTATCAATATTGATGACAAACTTAATCTCTCTCATTCCCTATATCCATTTCTGTTCCCACCCAAACAGGAACTCATTCAACCTTATACGTTCCTCATCACACTTCTTTTTTTTTTTTTTCAACTGATCTTCTTTTTACATGACACAAAATAAAAATTGTCTCATTTATCTTGACACTTTCTTCATCTTATGTGAATAACAGGCGACAATAACAACAACAAGAAGGAGAAAGGAGAAAAGATTGTGATTGAAGGTGGAAGAGAAGAAAAATGCAATAAACACGATAAATTATACAATTTTATTTAAATTTTCACGCGTAAATAATAATTTCATCAAAAAAAATAAGGAAACGTTTATCTAAAGAATCTAGAATCGAGAACCAAGTAAGAAGATAAGGACAGACAAATGAACACAAGTGAGAGACAAAGAGAGTGAGAGAGAAATTAAAAAACGGCGCGTAATTTTTTTCCTTTAATCAAAGTTAAGGCTTCAAACTCATCCAGAAACACGATGATGATGATGATGATTTTGATGTTGTTGGTTAAAAAAGATTGAAAAATAAAATACAACAACAAAAACAACAACATGAAAAGTGAAGAAGCAAAAAGAAGTAACTTCATTAAATCACGTTCAAGACACAAGAAGATTATTAATTTTCAATTTAAAAATTAATTATTTTATACTTCTTCGCCTTCTTCATCTTCATCTTCATCTTCTGTATCTTCCCCTCCTCCAACAATGGTAATTTTTTTTCTTTACTTTTTTTCTGTTTATAGTTTGACGATCAGAGTAAGAAAAAAAATTTTGCTTCGTTTGGCGCATATTTAATTGCAAAACAGAAAATTTACACACACACACACAAACACACAAATATGTTACACACTCACACATATACGCACAATACAAGCAGAACAATATAGACAAAGTGTATTTTATTAAAAAGAAAAAATGTTCAGTTCAATTAAACGGCGATAAATTTTAATATAAAAAGAATCTTAATAAATTTTTTTTCTCTGTTTTTGTTTTTTTTTTTTTTTTTTTGTGTGTGTTTGTTATTTTTGTTATTTTGATCCCCGACATCAATTTATTATAAAACAATTATATTATCGCTTTATTTATAACGGATAACGACATGTGTCGTCACTATTACCAGACACTTATTTCATTAAAAGAAAAAAAGTGCATGCATATGAGAAGGGTGGGGACAGTGATCCATTCATTGAATGGGGTATATGAAGCGGGGGGATATCATGATATATATACGTAAGATCATTCACACGAGATTTATGAAGAAAATAATAATAATAATAATAATAATAAAGAAATTGTAAAGTGAGACAAAAATAATGATCGATAAAAATGACGACAGACACAAATGGATAGCGCGGACGATATTGGCGGTTTTATTCTCTTTAATTTATAAAAGATTATAATACATTTATCTCTTTTTGGTCGTCATCACCCCAGTATCTTAATATGAAAATATTGTATATAAATTATTATTGAGAAGAAAAAAGAGGAGGGGGCGTTTGAATCCAGTCACGTACTTATCGGAAGCCGTGCGCGGCTACTTTTTTTTTTTGTCTCTCGTTTATTTTTTCTACGTCTATAACAGAGGGTTACTTTTGACTATTTAAGATTATTGGGTTGATACCAACAAAACCACCATTAAAAAAGAAGATGATGATTAAAAATAAAGATTAAAATGAATATCGGTATTTTTTTTCTTTCTTTCTATTAATAATTTTCAACGAAAATGAACCGAAAACAGAAAAAAAGGAATCAACTAAGAAAATAAGAAATCACGTTTCGATGCAACTCAATTTTGATCGCCACAAATAGAAATTATTTATACAAATTAATAGTTTTGGACAACCCTGTTATCATCCCATCAAAATATCTTCCATCATCATCATCTTTAAATTCATCTTTCAATCCCAAAACTAATTTAATCGAATCTTGTTTTTTTTTTGTTCTTCTTCTTCAGTCAATTTTTTTTTCTGTCTTTTTTTTTTTTTTTTGAGTTTTATTCAAGCTTCCAATATTCCAATCACCGCCTTTTGTTTCGTCTCTTCTTCATCTGTTTCTTTTTGTACAAGTTTTTGTTGTTGATCTTTTTTTATTATTCCTCATTCGATAAAGAAACTATCAATTTATTCAAAATTTCTGTATTAGTTTTTTTTTTCCTTCGCTCTCTCTTTCTCTCTCCCTTTCTCACTCTCTCTCTCTTGTTGGCATTGTTGTTTTTGTTGTTGTTTGCCATCATCTTTTTTTTTCGACTGCTGCTTTTTTTTTTGTTTTTTGGTGTCATTTTTTATCCGCGCGTCTTCTTTTTTTTTTCGCTCAAAACACGAAAAATATTTCAAATATTTTTTAATTTTAAACTTTTTGTTGTTTTTAGTTTTTTTGCTGCTGAAATTTTATCTCCATTCTCTAGTTGTGTGTGTGTGTGTGTGTTTGTTTGTTTTTTCGTACTTTTGGTGATCTTTAATTTGCAAATCAAAATAACAAGAAAGAAAGAAAAAAGTTCAATAATTTTCTAAAAAAAAAAAAAAAAATGGAAGAGAAAAAAAAACCGAAACAAAAAAAAAATAGAAAAGTTGAGAAATGAAAAAAAAAAAACGGATAAGAAAAAAAAAACATTATAATTAATACGCGGCAAACAACGCGTTTATTAATGACAAAATGGAACGGTGATTTTCCTCGTCTCTTCTTCTTCTCTTTTCAAAATGTAAAAAAGAAAAAAAATTGTATTTGCGTTAAAAAGAAGAAAAAAAAAGCACAACCCGATTAACATGACAATGGAAATTTTAATTAAAAAAATTATAGATAATTAATTAAATTTTTATTTAGACGAAGAAGAAGAAGAAGAAGAAGCGGTTGGAAGCGGAGTAAGAAGAAGTGGAAGATGAAAAAAAAAATTATTATTAAAATGATTGCTAAGCGAAAAAAGTGATTTTTCATTTTGTGTTGATTAAAAAAGATTAAGACATTAAGAAACTTCTTGTGTATTCAGTTTTGTTTCGTTCCTCATCCCGCTTCTCTCTTCTGAAACTTATATATTTGTGGAAAGCGTAAAAATGAAAAGAAACACAATAAAAAAGAGATGAATTTCATTTAGCGCAGCTACAAGACTTAACTTCCACTTAATGCTGACGTCTGTTAAAAATATCAAACTAATTTTTGTTCTCTTCGCCATCAACTTAAGTCATCATCAAATAAGAATTCCCGTTTACATTCGTTCAAACTTATCTAATCCCTAAAAGATTGTAATTTGCATTTGTAAATTCCTCAACATTCTTTAATCAGAAGGTCACAATGTTCCCTCTTATAATCCTCTACTTGATCTTTGCAATAAAATTGAGTCACATACATACATTTCAGTAGGTGGAGAATATTATTTTTTAATGCAATTTCAAATGCATTATTTTATTTTTTTATTTTTAAGTCAAAGAACTGAATCTACACACACACACACACATCACATTAAATACACACACAAAGACGTAAAAACACATTTGATAAATGATTAGATCTGTTTGCGTTTGCGCGCATCAAGCACTTTAAAATGGTGTGAAAAATTATTCAGTTTATTATTACGAATAATTTATATTTTATTCATTTGTTTCTTTTTTGTTTTTGTTTTTGTTTTTTAATGTTCAAACAAGTGAGTCTTGCTCTTTTTCTTCTTTCACATTCAATCTTTATATTTTTTGTTTCCTATTCTTGCGTATAAAGTTTTTTTTTTTTAAAGTTTCTTCTTGTTTTTTTTTTCTTCCTTTAATTTAGAAAAAAAACCGAGGATAAAGAAGAAGAAGAAGAAGATAAAATAATCATAATAATAAATAAAATGTGAAAATTATCTATATGAGAAGAAGAAGGAGTGTGTGTGTGTGTGTGTGTATGTTAAGACAAGTCAAGCTAAACTAAAAATGTATAACATAAAACAGATAAAAAGAAGTTGAAACAGAAAATGAAATAAAAAAATATAGAAAGAATTGAATACAAACAATAATAGGATGAAGATCGTCGTACTTAGACATTACTTTATGCATATTCATTTATTATTACGAGGAGTAGAAATGTATGAATTTCTTGTTCAACTTCTTCTTGTCTGTTTTTTTTTTTTTGAATAAAAAGTAATAAGAAGAAGAAGAACAAAAAACTAAGTTTTAGTTTTACAAAGATTAACAACAAAAAACAAAAAACGAATCATACACAAAAGATTATGAATCATGATGATCATGTGAAGTGCATGTGATTAACATTACTTCAATTATTGCATTAAATGCAAGTAAAAACAACAACAACAAAATCACGATAAATGAAAATCTTTCAAATACACAAAAAAAATATGAATTGACTTTATGTGAAAATGAACATCATTCTGATCATTAGCTGATCTCAATTTTCGTCAGTTGATTCATGGTGAAAGATTCATAATTGAAATTCAAATTAAATAATATTTCATTGCAATTTGTAACCGCATAAAATTAGGCGGAAGTCAAAGAAATAACCACAATATTTTTGTGGTTGTTAATTGAAAACGTTCATCCCACCCCATTTTAACCCTACATACTTTTTCATTTTACTTTCTTTTTTTTTTTATTCAATTAAATGACGAGAACAATACAAAAAAAAAACAAGTAACCAAAACATTATAAATTATTGTCACATGTAACTTTAATTTTCGTCCTTGCATTTATGTCTCCAGCACATACACACACACACACACACACGTTCACAGTTATTCAACCACATAATTTACTTTACTTTAGTTTGAAGTTCAAGTTCTTTTGTGCGTCTTAAAAAATAATAATAATAATAGTTTGTAATAAATAATAACGATGAAGAAAAAGAAAATGTAAAAATAACAAGAACAGAACAGACGAGAAACTTAAGAGACATTTTAATGAAGTTATGTTTGATTCTCTGATTATGAGACTTAAGAACAACAACTACAAGAACTACAAGAACTACAATAATAATAATAATAATAATAATAATAATAATAATAATAATAATAATAATAATAATAATAATAATAATAATATTAATAATAATAATAATAATAATAATAATCATAATAATAATGAATAAAGAAAAATGTCAACTTAAAACAAGATGGTTTATTTAAATAATATCAATTTTCACGCCGTTATTAAACCATTTATTATTTGTTTATATTTATGTTTTGTTGTTAAAAAACATTTTTGTTTTTTTCATTTTTTTTTTTTTTTGAGTTTGTGTAGGTTTTTTTGTGTATGTGTTGTTGTTGTTGTTCTTTATGTTACATTCAATTGAATTCAATTCAATTTCAACCAAAAATAAATGAAAGAGAATGAAAATTAAACAGCAACAACAACAATGATAATTACAACAATGGAGTGAAAAAATAGGAGAAAACTCAATTTGAAATTGAAGTTTTTTGTAGTTATACTTGGTGGTTAGTGACCACGCGTTAATAAACAATAATAATTAATACAAATATAATTTTAGAGCACAAACTTTAATAGATGACGGATTGATACTGACGATGATGACGATGACGATGACGATGACGTATGGATAAATAAACGCCATATTTATTAAATATGGAATTGAATGCACTCGTTATAAACATGAAACAAATGAACTTCATGTTTCTTATTCACCAACAAAAAAAAAACAGAAAAACACAAAACACAAACAAAACATTAAAAAAAAACCAGACACAAAAAACACTTTTTTTTCTCTTTTCTTTTTCCATTTTCTTCTTCTTCTTTTTTCCATTTTAAGAATTTAATTTCTTAATGATCACAATAAAACACAATATCCATGTCATCGAATCCATCTATCATCATCACTATAATCATCATCATCATCATCATCATCATCATCATCAGCAACATCATCCATATCCCATTGTCGTCCATATAGAGGGATAATTTTTTTTTTCTTTTTATTTGAAATGTCTGGCTGGCTCGTTGGTTTTTTGCCTTCATTGATTTTTTTTTTGTAGCACTTTGCTCTTTGCATAAGATGAAAAAAAAGAAACAAACGAAAACTTACCATCTGAAAAGAAGAAAAAAAAAACATTATTTATTATAAATTGAGAGAATTCAATTAGCAACATTGTTTAATTTATTTATTTATTTTTATAACAACAACAACAACCAAAAAAAGAGTTTTCTTTATAAAAAAAAAAACATTAAGATTTATTGTTTAAATACACGAGTATTGAATTAAAGAAATGAAATGAAATGAAGAAGAAGAAGAAGAAGACGAAGAAGAAAAAAATGCATAATGTCAATGCCAAAATAGTACTTAAGACAACAATAACAACAACAACAAAATTATAAATACTTTTAATTGAATTTAATTTTATGTTATTACATTTTCATTCCACTTCGTACCTCCTCTTCCACTTCATTCCACCTCATCACCTTCTTCTTCTTCTTATTTTCTACTACTTTGTCTTATTCGCTTTTGTTTATTCTTCTCTTTCGCATAAATATATTTTTTTTTTGTACAAGAAAATTATTATTCCCTTTAAAATAATTAAATAATTAAGATAAAGACGAAGGAAGAATATTTTAAAAATGTTTAAACGCAACACTAAGTTAAAGAATAAATGGGTGATGGGTGATTTTTGCACCGACATCACATGAATTTTGATATCGTTACTTTTACGAGAAAATATTCCCATTCACCCTCATCACCATAATATTCATAGATTCCACATAGACTTTGTTTAGACAGTGTAAAAAGTAAGGTGGACCCATAAACACCTTTCCATTTCACAATATTTATTGTTTCAATTTTTTTTTTTTTTGTCTTACTTTTGGTCTTCTTACAATTTTCACTTCTTTTAATTTTTTCATTTTCTTCTTCTTCATTTTAATCCCCATTTAATTCTAAATCCGTTCAAGTCGGTCGTTAATGTAATTCTTTTTCAATTAGAACAAGAATTCTTCTTCTTCTTATATTTTTTTTTTTTGTATTTTTGGCGGCGAAAAGTAAACCAAAAAAAAAAAAAACGATTTCATTCTCTATTTTTTTTTTCTGTTTCTTCTTCTTCTTCTTCGTTTTTTTTTTATTTCATATAAAAAAAAAAAGTCATTAGCATATTTAATTACCTTTTTCTCAGAGCGTGAACATGTTTCTAATTAAAAATAAGTTAAATTGCTTATCCTTTTATAATAAAATATAGATTACGTTATTTTTATATTTAGAAATGTATATGTGTGTGTGTGTGTGTCTGTATGTGTGTTTATATTTTGAGTTGAGTTTATTTACTTTAACCAAAAAAAAAAAAAGAAGAACGCAACAAATTCAGAGAGCAACAAAAAATAAAGGACCTTTCATAGAATATGATCTAGAAACGTTTCACGCTTTGACTTAACAAATAAAAATGAAAATCATAAAAGGAATCACATCAACATCATCATCAACCCCCTGTTAAAAATAAATAACCAAAGTGGAAAATTACACAACTATTCTATTTGTTGTTATTGTTTTATTTTCACACATTTTATTTCAATTTCAATTTTTTTTTGTTTTCCCTTCAACTATTCTGCTTCCTTCCCATATTCCCATAAAAATAAAATAAAAAACAAAATAAAAAAAAAAAAATCCCAACAAGAAAAAAATAATAAAACAGAAGAAGATAATAAATTTTTGTTTTTGTCAATTGATTTATGACTGACAGTGTGAAGAGACACTAAAATATATTACAGGCACCATCATAACCATTATTCAACCATATAGAAGTAAATGAAAAAGAAGAAGAATATTTATAAGGAATCACCCAGACCCAGATGTGTTATGTCTACACTTTTACTATCACTCTGTCTCTTTCACTCTGTGTGTATATTTTTTTTTTTTTATATTTTGATATTATAAATTATCCAATAAAATATCACGCGACTAAATAATACTAAAAATACTACAACAAATAACAACAACAACAACAAAAAGCGAAAACGAAAAAAAATAATATAAAAATGAAATGAAAAGAAGAAAATCATAAATTTTAACCCAAAATCAGTACAAATTAGCGCCACACTAAAAACATCTCCGACATCATAAAAAATAAAAATCATCTTATAATTTATAAGTTATACTCTCGAAAATAAATAAGAAGAAGAAGAACAACAACAACAATAAAAAAAAAATAATAATAATACGAAGAAGAAACTGACGTTCCAGACTTGACCGTCATCATCATCAATAAACAATCATCATCCTAATGATGATCAACGAAATTTATTGTACAACACAAAAAAAAAACTTTATTTGTTGCTTTCATAATGTGCGATTGCTTTTATTGTTATTGTTGTTATTTAATGCAATCAGTTATACAAGATTTTTTTTCTTTCCTCTTCCTCTTCATCATCAACATTTTTCTTCTTCTTTTTTCTTAGATTATAAATGAACCATAAAAATATTAATAATAATATCATTTAACTGAAGCCGCGCGCATTTTTTTTTGTAAATTTTATAAGAGTGTCAATGATTGTGTGAATATTCATTAAAGATTGTATATGATTTTCACAAGAGACGACTATTCGCACATTTATAAAGAATAAGAAGAAGAAATGAAAAATTCAAGAAGACGAAGAATAATAAAGAAGGGAAGATGATCGAAAGAGATGATGGTGATCGCGAGTTCATCACAATAATAATAATAATAATAATAATAATAATAATAATAATAATAATAATAATAATAATAATAACAACAACAACAACAACATGAACAAAATTAAAAAAGAAACTTTAGAGTTTTTTTTTTTCAAGCGCGTAAAAAATAAAAATCAACAAAAATTCTGACCGATCGCGTTCAATTTTTTTTTTTTTTTTCATAATTTTTTAATTTCTTACGATCGTCGAGTGTTTTTTTTTTTAATTTTTTGCTTTTGTTTTTTTTTTGTATTATTTGTTATGTTGTAGTTGTTGTTGTTACAATGGTTAAAAAAAAAAAAAATTATTCAAGAAGAAGAAGAAAAAAAAAGAAAAAAAAAGCAAAAAGGAAGAAGAGTGTAAAAGTCAGTGAAGACGCGCACAGATTAAAACTACAGAATTTTTTTTGTTTATATTTTCTCTGCGTTACTTTGAAACAAAGTAATCCATTGTAGTCAGTTCAGTATATTATCCGACCAGAAAAACAGAATAATCAAGAAACTTCTAAAAATATATGAATGCGGTGCTTTCTTGCACTTCAATTTTGTGTGAAATAAAATGAAGAAGAAGAAGAATGAATAAAGATGATGATGTGAATTTTGAGTCAATGTGTCTACATATGTTTATTTGTTGCAACAACAACAACAACAACAACAACAAAATCTCAACCGAAAACCAAATGAAGAAATAAATGATTTTAACGCTTCCTGTTCCAATGGATTTTTTTTTTGGTATGTTAATTTTTTGGTGTAATTTCCTCACATTGAAAGAATTAACTTTTTTTTGTCCAAATTGACAAAAGCACGAGAGACAAAATCTTTAATTCCAATAGACGACCTCAATGAACCAAAATCATTTTATTTTGATTTTTATTTCAATCACAACAAATGAGGATCAGTTCATTTTTCTACTAAAAAAAAAGATAATATACGAGCAACACTTGACTTTATTTAAGTGCGAATCTTTTAAATGAATCGTGCAAAGAAAAATTAACAACAACAACAACAATATTGAATAAAAAACAAACTGTTTGACCATCTTAACGCGTCTATCTTTCTGTCTGTTTTGTTTTATTCTTTTTTTCCTTTTTCTTTTTCTTTTCTACTTTATAAAATAACTGGAAATGCAGCTTCATTTCTAAGTTTTCTTAACGTTTTTCTTGGAATTAACTTACATTATTTTTCTTCTTCTTCTTCTTCGGAATTGTTTTTTTTTTTTTGTTTATTTCTTGAAAATTTTATAAAGACAAGAAACGTTTGTTTTCAGAAGTTCTCCAAAAGGAATTTCTTTTATTTATTTTTTTTTTTATTTCATTTGAATTAAAAAAATTACACACATTTGTGTTAACTGTTGAAGAGGAACAGAAGAAGGGGAGAGAGGAAGAAAATGTATATTCATCTTTAGAATTTGTTACGTTTTTTTTCTTGTTTATTTTCCCACTCGTTGATACAATTTTTTTTTTCTTCTGTTCCTGATAAGAAAAGAAGAAACAAATTCATTCAGTAAAAAGTGAGAAGAAGAAAATCAGTTTATCAAAAGACCAAGAATAAAAAAAAAAAAGATAATGCAGAAGAAGAAGTCAAAATGTCACATGAACCGAATAAAACTACAACAACAAAAACAACAAAGAAATTGTCGTTATTATGTCATCAAACAACAACAAAAAAAAAATACCATAAAAAAGAAGAAGGCACAAACAGAATGCACACACATCTGATCTCACATAAAAGATTTTGTCTCCAAGATAAGAGAAAAAAATACCAGAAAATGTAAAGGAAACAACAAAAAGAGAAAAAAACTGAACTCCCCTTATTTGAAGTCTTGATGTAAGTAAAAAAAAAAAAAGTGTTTACTTCCAAAAACTTCCTAAACTCCCTTCTACTTCTTCTTCTTCTTCCACTTCTTCTTTTTTTTGTCCTCTTGTCATTTTTATATATTAATTTGTCATTCAACTTTCAAAAAATTTAAAACAACACAAAAATAACACAACTGTACCACTGTTAAGTCAGAAGAAATCAACGACATTACTATAAAAGAAACCCCATTTGTTGTTGTTGTAGTTGTTGTTGTTGTTTTAATTTGATCATCATTTTCATCAACATTTTTATTCCTCTTGTGACTTGGAAGATCATTTTTATAGGCTTCTTAATATTATCTACGTGTAACGAAAAAAACACAAAAAAAAACTCTTCCTTTTATAATTTAATTCACAAATTTTTTAAAATGTGACAAATACAAAACAAACAAAACTTGTAGAATTTTTTTGTTTCCTTGCGTTTCTCATAAAAGATTTCATCGTCAATATACACACACACACACACGCAAACACTAAAATTCAGTCATTCAGTCTTGTTGTTTTTTGTGGTGATGCTTGATGATGGTTCCTTCTCCATTTCTTTTATTCTATTTTGTTGCTTTATTTTTTTGTTTTATCCTGTTTTTGTTGTTGTTGTTAGTTTTTCGCAGTTCTGGCTGATCACAGAAAATGAGTGAACCAAAAAAAAAACAACAAAACAAACAAACAAAAGAAGGTAACAACAACAACAACAACACACAACACAACAAAAGTCGAATTTTTACACCGTTAATTAATTAATTACATTTTTGTGTTTAATTTATTGATTTATTTATTTAAAAGTTAGATTTTTTTTCACTCTCTCTCTCTCTCTCTCTCTCTCTGACTCATTTATAAAATTAGAAATTACAATTAAGTTCCTTTGTCCTCCCGTTTTGTTTGTTTGTTCGTTTGTGTTTTTGTTTTTTTTTGTTCTTTTCTATTTCTTTGTTTCTCTGATGGTTTATTATTGGCATTGATTGTGAATTTCGCGACAATTAAAGATAATTCTTTGACAGTTTGTAGAAAAAGTTCGAAAAAAAAAAAGAAATAAGAACAACAACAACAACAACAACAACAAGAATACAAAATGTAACAACTTTGGCAGTGTAGAAAGAATTTTTATTGTTTTCTCAATTTATTTTATTTTTTTTTATTAGTTTGTAATTGTTGCTGTTGTATTTGTTGTTGTTGTTTGTCTTCTTCCATCTTCTCATTATTTGATTTTTCATATTTTTTTTTTCTTCTTCTTTTTTTTTCTTTACGTTAAATAAAAATACAAAACAAAACGATTTTTTTTCTGACATAAAAAAAAATGCATATTTATGAAAAAGGTATCGACGACTCCACTCAAATATTCTCTCAATATTGAACAGACCCCAAAAAAAAAATACAACAACAATAACAACAACAAAAACAACAAAACTTTATCAAAAAAAAATATAAAATTAACATTTTAAAACAATTTTTATCAGAAATAAAATTATAAATTCAGAAATATAAGATGAAGAAGAAGAAGAAGAAGAAAATAAAACAACAACAACATAAAACATCAAACAGAAAAAGAAGAAGAAGAAAAAAAAAATTCATAATCTCCCGGTGAGTATAGATAGAAGAAGAGTCTCCTTTGACAAACCAAGAGAAAACAAAAAGAAAGAATAAGAAGAAGAAGAAGAAGAAAAACGACGATCATCATGAAAAAGTCAAGCCAGTAGCCACAAAAATATAAAAAATATAAAAATCAGAATAAAAATCGGAATTAATTTTTTTGTTTTGTTTGTTTTTTTTTTTTATTAATTAATTTTAATAAAAACAACAACAACAACAACAGCAACATGAAGAAGAAAAAAATTTCCAATTAAATCGAATAAAAGAAAAATCGAAACAAAACAGAAATTATCATTTTTCAGTTTTTTTTTTTTCTGTTTTTTGAAAAGAAAGAAAAAATTTAATTATTAAAAAATTCATAAAATCTTCTTTTTTTTTTTTTGAAAGTTTTTCTCCCAATTTAAACAAAAAAAAATTAACTGATAGAAAAACGATAAAAGAAAGATGAAAAGAATTTTGCTTTGTTCGATTATTATTTTGATCGATTGATCGATCGTTTACATTTGACAGTTTTTCTTTTTTTCTCTCGTTCTTTAATTTTTTTTTTTTTTTCTTTACTAATTTTTTAATTAAATTTGTGAGAAGACAACAACAACAACAACAACAAGAAAAAAAAAATTTAGAAAAAGAAATTTCTATCAATGCATACACACACAGAGGCATTAGAGATTAGACATTAGACGGTGGCTCACCTAATTTTCACCAAATCAAACGTATCGTATTTTTTTTTCTTTACATAATTTTCTCTAATAAGAAAGAAAGATTTGAATTAAAAACAAAAAAAAAAACAACAGAAACAGAAACAAGACAACCGACCGTAAAAAATTTTCTCTATTTAATTAGAAAATTTTTGCAAATTAATTTTGTTTCTGTGAAAAGAAAAAAAAAAACAAATCAAAAAAAAAAAAAACGAAAACGAAAAAACAAAACAGTCAAAGCCAGAGGAGATTATTTATTTTGTTGTAGCAAAAAAAAAAAAAAAAAAGAAAACCAAAAACGAAGAAAAAACACAAAAAAAAAATTCAATTGCGGCAAAAATGCTTTTTTAATACAACAATTCAATGTTAATTAAGATAAGACAAGTTTAATGCAATATAATAAATGTTACGTTACGTATTACGTACACACACGTTAACCATACTAATGTATACGTAAAGTAAAAAAAAAAAACAAAACAAAACAAAATGTAATCATAAGAAGAAGAAGAAGAAGTTGAATAAGAAGAAAAAAAAAAGGTACAGATACAACAACAACAACAATAAGAAAAAAAGAGCAAAAAACAATATTTTTTTGTTTTGTTTTTCAATTTAACCGGCGACTTTTATCATAAGATGGTCGTCCATCTCTCGTTTCTTCAAGTTTTTCATTTTCTTTTTCTTCTCTTTTTTTAAAGAACTTTTATTGTTGTTGTTGTTTTTTTTTTTTTTTTTAATAAAAAAGATTACAGCAACAACAACAACAAAATATCTAATAATAACAACAACAATACGAAAAACAATTTGGAGCCGGCTCTGAATAAAATAAATGTATTTAATTTAAAGATTTTGATTTTGATTCTGTGACTTGACTTTACATTATTACCTCTCGCTATATCTGTCTCTCTTACTCTTTGCATCTATGAATGTGTGTGTGTGTGTTTATTATATTTTATTTGATTGACCAACCAAAACGGTACTTGGACTCCAATCGCTCTATCAACAACAACAACAGCAACAGCAACAACGAAGGAGGCAAAAAAAAAAGAAAGAAAGAAAGAAAAAAAAAAACGCATAATAAAAATTATATGAAAACGTCTCCGTAAGTAGATTCGCATGTTACAAAGATAATCCTTGTGATTTGCCTTTTTTGAGAGCTTCTTTTGAAATAAAATAAAATATATAATAAATATAAAGAAGAAGAAGAAGAAGAAGATGATGATGAAGAATAAAATGGTCGATGAGGAAAAGATGAAAGTGATGGAAGAGGACAAAAGCACAAGAAGAAGAAGAAGAAGAAGAATGAAAAAAATGACTGTTTTCAATATATTCAGTAGATTATTATGAAGAAAAATAATAAGAAAATTTTGTATTTATTTTATTTTTATTAAGATTAAAATGAGGTAAAGTAAGAAAATATAAAATAAAAAAATAAAACAGGGTTAATCATAAGTAGTAATATTCACAATACCTACAATTGTATTATCGTTAACTGTATGGCGATCGTAAATTATTAATCGTAACAATCAAAGTTTTTAAGAAAAACAAAAAAAAAACTGTGCGGGAACAAAAAGAAAAAAAAAAAGAAAAAGAAACTTTTAATCACAGTAAAAAAGAAAAAAGAAAAAAAAAAGTCTGATAAGACAAAATAAGAAAATATTGAAAATTAAACTTTTAAAGTTATTCATGGCCTACTATAATTTTTTGACTGTTTTATTCGTTGTTGTTTTTTTTTGTTTGTTTTTTGTTTTTTTTTTGTTTTTTCACTAAAAAAACAAAAATTATAGAATCGCGTTACTATGGTGACACTGACAGTTTATTATTAAAGTAATTAACAGCTGTCAAAAATATCATAGTCAAAATTGTTATTATCCATTTTTAATTTATTTTCTCTTTCCACCGCAGTTTCTCTTCACTTTTCTCTCTCACTCCTTTTTCTCTTTTTCTCTTTTTTCAATATTTATAACTAAAAAGTTAAAAGTCATTGAACTAAAACTAACTAACTAACTAACGTTAACTAATATGTAAAACTTTATAAAATTATAAATAATAAACTGTACAGTTCACAAATATAATCTTACCTTTTCAATGTTTAATATAAGAAAGTTGATTCAACTTAATGATAACAAAATTCTGACATTTCGCACAATTTAATATACAAAAAAAATATAATAAAAAAAGACGTAAGAAGAAAAAGTGTTAATGTGTCACCCTATTAAAAAGAAAAAAATTATACCCAAAAACTGGACAATCACTTTGTTGGTTTAGAAAGAAAAAAAAAACCTCTGACTACATTTTTTTTTTTTCTAAGTCATATAAAAATTACAAATTTTCATTTCTATCGTGTACTAATTCTAATGTACTAACGTCTTTACAGTTTTTGTTGTTTTTGTTTTTGTTTTTGTATTTAACTGTGCATTATGTAAAATGCAAATGTAATTTTCTTGCGGCAAATGAATCAAGTTAACAACAGAAAAGGGAAAAAAAAAACAGAAAACAGAAACATTAAAACGTAAGTGAGTTGAGTGAAAATAAAGCGAAAAAAAGAAGAAAAAAAATGCTGTGCTAGGGAATTCAAGAATTAAGAAATGAGAGAAAGAAGAAGAAGAAGAAGAAAAAAATAAATATAAAAAACAGAAAAATTATATTATTATGGTTGCATATTTTAACGCTATCTTTCCGTTCAAATCAAGTTGACACCGAATGTAATGCAATGAAAAACAAGTTGCCACCATGAAAAAGAAAGAAAATAAAGAGGAAGAAGAAGAAGAAGAAAATATATAAAATGTCTTAACGTTAGTAATCGTAAAGAGGAATGGAAGAGGAAGAGAGTGAGAGAAAAATGAAGGAAAAATTGACGTTGTGCGATGTTAATAATAATAAAAGAAAAAAACGTATAAATAAATTAATGTTTGTTTGTTGCGCTTAAAAGTAAAGAAAAATAAAAGAAAAAGAAAAAGGTGAACATAAATTATTGTGATAAAAATGCATAAAAAAAAAAATCAAATGGACGAGGAAGCAAAAAAAATTACAGAATTTTATGTCAAATTGAACAAGTCAACTAGTGTACTTTAAAGAATAAAGATTAAAGTAGAGTCGTCATAACAAATTGTATCACCAACCAACCCCTCCATACGTCCCTCTATCTATAAATATAATCTTGAACACAACAAAATTACAATAATCGTGAGAATCACTTAAATCTCATTTTCAATATCTTCAATGTTTTCTTTTTCTTTTTCAGTTCCCTTTTTCTTTTTTTTTTTTTTTTGTTCGACTTATAAATAAATAATTATTCAATTTTTTACAACTTGAGACCATCAAGAGAGCTTTTATATCCATCATCAAAATCACTTCATATATAAAATAAATATCGATTTCAAATTTCAACCTACATCCACCCCCCCCGCAACAAAAGAAAGGAGAAAAAACATAAGAGAATGATCTCAACCTCATCATTGAATCTCCGATTCCTCTTGTATTATCTGTTTTTATTTTTATTTTTATTTTTATTTTTACTCGTTTTTCTCTTCCTTCCTTTTCCGTTTTTAACATTTACAAAATAAGAAGAAGATGAAGATGACATATACATACACACACACACACAATGAAAATCGGTTTGATGATGGGTGATGAGCTTAAGTTTTTTTGTGTATTATGTACAACGAATGAACAATGAAGGAATGCAACAAATAGTTACGATGCCATAACATAAAAACCACCATCAAACAACATCCACATCAACAACAACAACAACAACAACAACACCAACAGAAAACAAGAAGAAGAAGAAGAAGAAAAGCCTACCAAACAAACATACAACAGAAAAGGAAAAAATCATCCCCTTTCTTTTTTTGTTCGTCTTTTTCCTTTTTTTTGTTTTGTTTTTTTTTTGAAAAGCAAAAAAGCAACAACAACAACAACCCCGAAGAAGAAAGAAAAAAAAAAAAAAACAAGAGAAATAAAAAGAGCATCATAGCCCCCAGAGTGTGTGCGTAATTCTCAGATAAAGACGTGAATAAAAATAAAAATAAAGCCAGACTTTTTTTATTCATCTTAAAGGAAGAAGAAGTAGAAGAAGAAGATGAAGAAGAAGAAAAAGAAAAACTGTAACGAAAGAACGTAAAAGTCGGAATA
This sequence comes from Pedicia rivosa, assembly GCA_963082725.1. Classification (NCBI taxonomy): domain Eukaryota; kingdom Metazoa; phylum Arthropoda; class Insecta; order Diptera; family Pediciidae; genus Pedicia; species Pedicia rivosa. Next base: position 42,633,637 of record OY720153.1, read on the forward strand.
CTAAACATTTACAACATTATATAGATGGGTTTTATTTTATTTTTTTTGTATTTTGTATTTAGAGAGGGGTTGTTCCTTTACCAAACCATAAACGCAAAAAAAAAAAAACAATTTTCTCACTCTCTTCCCAATCATTCATTCATATATACCCATCAAACATCAACTTTACTAATTCACCATCTCCTTCTAATACTGGAAACTTATTCTTTTCTTTGACTTTTCTTCTTTTTTTTTTTTTTAGTTAAATAAATACAAATAAATATAAAAATAAAATGGGTGTGAAGTACCCAAAAAAAAAAAAAAGAAGAAAGAAAATACAACAATTGAGAATATTTAATTTGCATAAATTTCATCTAGTTTTTATTGAATTTAGGTGATTCTTAGGTGGATTGTCTTTTATTCTCTCTTTCTCTCTCTCTCTCTCTCTCTCTCTCTCTCTACAGACACATCCGCAGATACACAACCACATCCACAGACACACAAATGGAATATTGTGGGTGGTGGTAGGAAGGGTGTTGGAGATAAAAAAAAAACTAAGGTAACAAGAAACAGAAAAAAAAAAATCATATCAGTTAAATTACAATTTCCATTTAGGTAATTTTCTTTCTATCATAAAATAATCTTATCCATGAATCTGACTCGTCAAAATAAAATAAAGAATAAAGAAGGGACTGAACAAGAAGAATAAAAAAAAATCAACCCACTAAGGGTACAAGGCTGATGCAGGGTGGAAAAAAATGGGCAAAAAAAAAAAAAAAAAAGGAACAGAAGGAGAATGAAGTGAAAGAATATTTTTATTTTTGTTGTACACAACGTCGTCGTCTCTTTTCATTTTTATTTTCCATTTTACTTTATTTTATTTTATTATATTTTTTTTTTGAGCTAAACTAAACTGTCTGGCCCCCCCTATTTGAGTATCCTATAAAAATGTCATGAACCTTAAAAAAAAGCAAAAGCAAAAGCAAAAACTCCAAATCCTTAGAATATGTTCATGATTCTTCCCGTTCGTGTTTTGATGTTTCTCTTTTTATTATTTTCTTCCTTTTTCTTCCTTTTTTTTTTTTTTTCGCAAATAAAAATAATAATAATAATAATAATATTAAAGTATTTCCATTTCATTTCGTCTCACTCACTCACACACACACACACACTTTTCATACAATTTATGGTTTACAAATATTTGCGTTTATTTTTTTATATTTTTGTGACGTTTGGCATCTTGAACTTGAATCTAGATTGTCGTAAAATATCAAAAAAAAAAGAAAATAAAATAAAATAATTCCAATGACATTCTCCGTTCGTTCCTTTATTTTCGTTTTGGCTACAAAGTTTTTATGGGTCAATCTCATTGGTGTGACGAAAAAAAAAAAAAATATTTCCCATAAATAAAATTCAAAATCAAATAAAAAAAAAATATCAAAAAGATTTAATTTTCCTTTCATTGATTCGTCAGTTTTTTATGTTTTTATAGAATTTTAAGAATCAAAGTTAAAGAATAAAAATCCATAAAAAACTTCAGTGCGTCAATATGAAAAGAAAAATGATTTCAGGTCAATCAAATTGTTTTGTTTATTAATTTCCATATATAAAATTAATTTTTTTTTCTTCTGTCCAATCAGAAAACAAAAAAAAAAAATTACCATCAAAATATAAATAAAAAAAAATTCTTAACATCAATTTTTAATGTCGTTTCCAAAAGACTACAAAATATTTTTGGTTCGTAGCTTTTTTTTTTTTGATTGATGTGTGAACAACCAGATGGCATCTCAGAACACATTCTTTTTTTTTTTTTCTTTCATTCTTTAAGTTATAATTTTTATAGTTAGTTTGTGTTGTGAAGTATAGGTTCCCTTCCTTTTAATATTATTATTATTATTACTATTATTATTGGATTGGATTGAATTGGTTTGTATTTATCAGAAAAAGGTAGGTATATAGGTTGTTAAAGTATAGGGCGTTTAACCGAATCCCAACACCTTTCTTAATTATAACAAATTGCTTATGCCGAATAAAAAAAAAAAAACTATCCAACATTTAATGATAATAATTTCTCTGTTGTTGTTGTTGTTGTTGTTGTTGTTATGGTTGTTGTATTTTTTTTTTTTGCTTTTCCTTCAAAATGAAAATAAATAAATAAGTCCAAAAATTGAAAAAAAAAAAAAGAAAATTCAACCCTCGACAGAGAGAAAAAAAAATAAAAACCAACAATAATTTATTTATCTATACTACAGAATAACGCATATCTACCGTTACCTTACACTCGACACTACCCTACACACTAGACACTAGAAAATTTAACTAGAAAGTTCAAAGGACAACAAAATTTGATTAAATATTTTTCTGTTTAATTTAGAATTTAAAAAAAAAAATTAAATATTTTATTAAGTTGAGGTAATAAATCTAAATTGTTCGTAGAACACTAAAAAAAGAAATTAATTAAGGTTCTTGATTACCTTAAAAATAAGAAAAAAAAAAACAAAAATATTTAAGGTTTGGCAATTGAATAAATTGGAGGGCCAATAAAATTAACTTCATCATTTTTCTACCGTTTATTTTCATTCTTGTTGTTTTTGTGTTCCGATTATTTTTCAATTATGGCAACAGATAATTTATTTTTTGTTGGTTCCTTTTGACAGTTGGACAGGTGAGAATATTATTTACTGTTTTTGGAAATTTCCAATGAATTTTGTATCAAGTGAGTTAGTGAGGGAAAGAGAAATATTTTATCGTCTCTTTTAATGCAACTACAAAATTGAAATGTTTCAGTTGGAAAACGAAAGACTTCGAAAATGTCTAGGAAACGTAAAAAGGGGCGTAATTTAAGATGGAAAATTTTTACACAACAATTGTTACAAGTTAAGGTCAAGATAGAAAAACTAAAAGAAAATTCAGTATGTGATTGAACAATTTTAGTTTCCATTACAGAAAAAAAAAAAATTTAAGAAAATTGTTGTTTTCACAAAATTGTAACATTCCACCCCACTCACTATCATTCTCTGTTATTTTGTACTTGGGTTGTTTTTTTTTTTTGGAGGTTAAAAAACCTTAATAATTCCTCCTATTTTTATAAAAAGGAAAAGAAATAATATAAATGACAACGACCTCCTCTAATAATGGGATAATGATACGTTTCAGGTTCTGAACAAATTGTTTTCTTTTCTTGTTGTTGTTTCTGCTTTCTTTTTTTTTTTATTCTGTTTTGTTTTTTTATCAATTTTCAAAGAGAGCGAGAAAAAAAGGGGCCTTGTACAAAAAAAAAATCACAGCTTTTTTTTTTATTGTTGTTGTTGTTGTTGTTGTTGTTGTTGTTGTTGTTGTTGTGTCCATTTTTTTAAATATATACTTTGGGGAAACAAAAAAGGCCAGGGTATTAATAATTAGGATAATTAGAAAGTAATTTTCGTAAATAAATATAAACATAGAGAAATTTGAGCATTTATTTAATTTAAATAATTCAATCGATTTTCCTTTTTTTTTTCTCTTTTTTTATATTGTTTTTCTTTTTATCCTTTTTGTCATTAATTTTCCAAAGAAACAAAAAAAAAACAACATCAAGAAAAAACGAAATGAAAATAATAATAATTGTGTATGGAATGATACAATTGTTCGTTGTTTGTTTGTTTGTTTGTTTGTAGATTAGAGTGAGACGGAGATAGAGTGGGAGAGAGAGAGAGAGTAATATTGATGGGTTTTTGGAAATTTATTTAAAAGGAGTATTCTTGTATTAAACTCTTAAGAAGAAGAAGAAGACGAAGAGGAAGAAGAAGGTAATTATAATCCGTAAGCATCTCATTTTGTCAGTTATAAAAAAAATATTTTTTGAAGTTTCACATAAAAAAAAAATCAAGTTTTTTATTTTTCATTTCCATTAAATGTTGCGGTACAAAATATCACAACTAAAGATCCTCCAATTAACTAATTTTTTTTTTTCTCTTCTTAAAATGTAGTCAAGTATCTTTCACTCTCTCTCTCTCTCTCTCTCACTCTCACTCAATACCTTTTAAATTACATTTATATTTTTATTTAGAAAAATAAAAAAGAAAAAAAAAAAAAGCTTTTTTTTTTCTCACAGAATATTTAATCGTTACGCGGTTACATTAATAAAATGTTAAATATTCTTTAGTCTTCTTCTTCTTCTACCATCTACATCTTTTTATTCATATTCTTCTTCATCTTAGTTTTTTTTTTTCGTTGATTATAAGAAGTTTCAAAGAAGACAACAACAAGAACAACAACAACAACAAAAAGAAGAAACATAGAATGAAGAGGAGTCTCTTTAAAAACCAACAAGAAAAAGAAGAAGAAGAAGAAGAAGTAGAAACTTGTTGTAACAAACAAAATATACAAAAAAAAAAAAAATCTAATTTTAATCTTTGGAAAAATAAATTAGTAAACCGATTTTTTTCTCATTCTTTCTTTGATTTCTTCTTCTTCTTCTTCTGGTTTTTTTATTTTATTTTATTTTTGATAGAAAAAAAAAATATATTAAAATTTATTCAATCAAAATACATTAACGCATAAGAATGTGGTGTTACTTTAGGTTTCTTTTCATTTAAATATTATTTCTTTACTTTCTTGTTTTATTTTTCGCTTCTTATCCATCTCCACTCTTCCATCTTCTTCTTCATCATCATCTTCTTCTTTATCATTCCAATATTATATTCTTCCATATTCACATTTGAAAATTCTCAATAACACAAAATGTTTGTCAGTTTGTTTGTCTCTGGACAGATTTCTTCTTCTTCTTCTTCTTTTTTTGGATTTTAATGTGAAAAGGAATAAATCTTAAATAAATTAAGAGAACGTTAAAAAAAAAAAGAATTAGGAGAGAAACTGAAGTGAAAAAAATGAAAATTTTAAATCGTTACAATTTTTAATAGAATTTTAGTTAAAGGGTTCAGAACGAAGAATTCATTTGTGTATAGAAAAGTGTCTGTCTGTTTCTTTTTCTCTTTTTCAAAATTTTAATGGGATGCACTTAAAGTGACCACATCAAATAAAGAAGAAGAAGATGAAAAAAAAAAAGTATCGAAACAAGAAAAGTAGAAACATATAAAAGAAGGTGATCGCGAAGGGAATACAAAAGAAACACCCGCAGATCTCAGTAACACATTTTTTTTTTTTTTCAAGATTCTTTATTCTTGTTCATTTGTTGTTGTTGTTGTTTTTGTTCTTTTTTGTTCTTTCTTCTAAATTTCTTATGAATTTTTCTTTTATCATCTTTCGTGTTCCTCTCTTAAGTATGACATCATATTTTCTAAACATCTGTCAAATTTTAATTGCCCAACATCATTATATATGTGTGTGTGTGTGTGTGTTTGTATGTATATATTGATAGAACATACAACAACAACAACATTACCAATAATAACAACAACAATACCAAACAAAATAATTCTTTAATCCAAAAATGTTAAGTCAAATTATGAAGAAGAAGAAGAAGAAAAAAGAGAACTCCGCGCGCAAACTCAAAAGAATTTAAAAGTTTTAAGAAAGAAAAAAAAAATACATAATTTTAATTCCTATTTAAATGTGAAAAGAAAAAAAAAACGTTGAAGACGAAGAAAAAGAAGAAGAAGAAGAAGAAGAAGAAATCATTCAACTTAACCTCTCACACCTTTTGGGTGTCGTCGGTTCCCAAAAAAAAAAAAAAAAAAACTATCTACCACAAAATATATACAACAGAAACACTAAACTGATGATGATGATGATGATTCTTAATTTCATAAAAAATGAAGAAATAATTTAAATTTATAAAAAGAAGAAAAAGAAGAATAAAAAGTGGAAGAAACTCAAAAATTTAAATAAATTAATAAACTGAACATTTTTTTTAATTTTCTTCTTTCAAAAAATTTCTAATTTTTCTTAAAATTTTTAATTTCAATGGACTCGCAAGAAGAATCTTTTTAGTATGGTTTTCTTCTTCTTCTTCTTCGTCTTTATTTTCCCTCAACATTTTCTCGGTATAAACCAAAATATAAGTTCTGTGAACAAAAATTTAATTTAATTCTGGAAACGATTAGTTTGAACTTAACTTTTGAAAATATTTTTTTTTAAACAAATTTTGTGTGTTGTTGTTTAATTTTTTTTCTTTTTTTTTGGAAGTTTTTCTGTTTCGGAAAAATAAAAACAGAACGGAAAAAAAAAATTGTTTAAACAAGAAAATTTTAATTTTTATTTATTTCTTCTTTTTGTTGCTTTTTGTTCTTTGTTTTTTTTTGGATTTTCAAAAAATAAATTAATTTCTCATTCTAATTTTTTTTTTCTTTCCTCGTCTCTTCTCTTCTCTTCTCCTCTGTTTTGTTTTGTTTTGTTTTGTCTTTTTTTTTTATTATTATTCTAATGCGCGATGATGATGATGATGATGATGATGATGATGATGATGATGATGATGATGATAGTGATGGTTGAGTTTAATGACCAAATAGACGATTGGACACAATTTTAAGCAAAAAAAAAAAACAACAACAAAATGTAGAATAAAAAAATAAAAACAAAAATATTTTATGATGAGAGAATTTTATTTAAAATTTTTCCAAAAAAAAAAAATAAAGGTATGTGGTCAACATCAATCATATATGAATGTAATCGTCCCACTCACTCCAACAACAACAACAACAACAACAAAATTTATTATCTATCGTTAAAAAGAAAACAAAAAAAAAAAACAACAAAAATAAAGTTAAGAAGGAAACGAAAAAAAAAACACACAAAACTTACAAAAAAAACACAAAAAAAAAATTCCAATAAAAATTTGCATTCACGCGTTAAAATTTTATTTCATTTATTGTTGCTGTTGTTGTTGTTGTTGTTGTTGTTTTTATTTCTTCCTTTTGTAGTTTTTTTGATTTTAAATTTATTTTCTGTTTCTTTAAATTTTCTAATTTTTATTTTCGTTTGAATAAAAAAAAAATAAAAAAATATCAATGCGTTGGGTGGTGGTGGGGGTGTTTTTTTTTGTTTTTGACCAGCGTGTTAGACTTTTTGGGTGGGTTTTATATTTTTCTTTCTTTTTTGTAATAATGGCGATGACCCCACAGAAGAAGAAGAAGAAGAAGAAGAAGAAGAAGAAGAAGAAGAAGAAGAAGAAGAAGAAGAAGAAGAAGAAGAAGAAGAAGAAGAAGAAAAAAGAATAAATAAATGTTCCCGTTTAGTCAGTAAAGTCAATGGAAATATCGTTCGAATATCCGGAATTAAACAGAAATAAAATGGTGTAAAGAAGAAGACGGAGGAGTTGGAGACGAAGAAAATGAATTTTCATTTTTAGATTTTTCTTTTTCTCTCCTCATCCACCCAACCCTTTATTCCTACCCATTACACTCGCACACTCAACTCATTCCGTATAGATTTTTATATCCAATAATAACTTATTCATGTTAGACCCATTACCATATTCTATTTCCGATCGGAATCGTTTCAAATTTAATTCGACGTTGAGAGACAAAAATTCTCATTTATATTGCAAAAAAAAAAAAAAAAAAAAAAACAGAAGAAGAAACGAAGAGTTGTCTCACCCGACTCACTTAGAGTTTGTTTCTTCTTCTTCTTCTTCCTTTTTTCCCTTTTATACTCTCGCTATACGGAAAGGGTAAATTTTATTCGAAATAACCAACCAAAACCCATTTGAGAGAACAACAACAACAGAAAAAAATAAACCAGGAAGAAATTCTGATGGTTTGAGTTCATCGAGAGGACGATCAAAACAAAAAAAAAACCAAGAAAAGAAAAGAACAAAAAAAAAAAAAAGAGGGAAAAAATCCATCGAGACTGACCAACAATCTTTACCTATTCATATATGAGAAGAGAAGGTTTTTGTAGGTCTAGTTTCCGTATTTAATGCAGATAACATTTTCTTCTTCATATCCTTTTTCCTCTCTTCCTCTCTCTCTCCATCTATACAACATAAATAAATTATTTCACAATTTCAAATGCGGACAAAATGAACTAACCAAAGAAAAAAGAAAAAAAAAAAGGAAAAATAGAAAAAGAAAATACAACAACCCAAGCAACAACAACAAAAACAAATGAAAATTAAATTATTTAAAATTGACAAAATGAATATACTTTGAAACTGTCGTTTACATTTTATCTCTACGGTATAGACAATTTTTTTTTACTTTTAAAGGATGACGACGACAACAACGACAACGAGGACAACGACTGTTATGGTTCCTATTGAAAATAATTTTAGTTTATTGGGGTAAAAATGGTAAAAAAGGAACAAAATTGATTTTTAGTGAGATTCTAACTTTTTAATGGACAATCCGTTCATCGATAGATAAACGTAAAATTTGAACAATACTTAAAGTGAACATATATCGATAGATTATGTTAAAGTGAATAATTACATTCACATAATGAATTGTTCTCAATTGAACTTGAATCAAAAGAAAAGAAAAAGAAGAAGAAGAAGATGTGATTGTCAACAGTTACAGCTTACAGCAGTCATCATAATTATCATTAAAATAAATAACAACAAACAAACAAATGCCCACCGTCACCGCACATTTCCATATGCAGTTTTTTATTTTTGTTTATAAAAAATCACTTCAGTCATATTGTTTTTTTTTTGTCTTCTTTTTATTAAATAATGTCGCTTTTAAACATCAATTAATTACAATTTTATTGCCCATCACAAACATTAGATTTTCTATATTTGTATTTTTTTTTTTCTGTTTTTAATAAACACAAATTTTATTAATGAGGTTTTACTTCTACTTCTTCTACTTCTACTACTTTCTTCTCTGTCTTTCTTTCATTCTTTCTTGTCTGCCGTCTCTGTTTTTTTTTTTGTGTAATAATAACAAAACACACAAAAACAAAATACTGAAACACATTTACGATCTTCCCAAACCAACAATATTTTATTGTTTTTAATGCTTTTTTTTTTGTTCTTCTTCTTCTTCTTCTTCTTCTTATTCTTCTTAGAGAGAAGGCACTAATTTTTTTATGACTTTTCACAAAGAAAAAAAAAAAAGAAACCGCACATAAGCAATTGAACATTAAAAAAAAAAAACTGAATCATCTCTTTCGTCTATAAAGTGAAAACTATTAAAAAGAAAATAGAACAAAAACAAAAACAACAAAAAATGAACAGAAGGAAAAAAAAATGTTTGGTTGAAAAAAAAAAGAAACTAGAAGAGAATAAAACGTTAAAAAAAACATTAAAAGGAATAAAAATAACAAACAGAAATTAACAACAGAATCTTTGTTTTTTTTTTTGTTTTTTTGGTCCAACTTTTCTGCATGTTTGATTTTATTGTGTCTATATTTTTATAAAAAAAATTCAATTATTTAGAAGTTTAGACTTTTTTTTAAAGGAGAAATGAAAATGTTTTTCATTTGTCATTGTAGTCTCGCGTATTTTTTATTTATCATTTTTTTCTTGACATTTTCCCTTGCCCACTGCCCATAAATTAATCGTTAAGTCGACATACGTTAACTCAACTTAACTTTATATCAAATCGCATGCGCCAATAACTTTAAATAAAATTTCGTCCTTATGTCCCTTTTCACCTTGTCTCTTTCTGATTGAATATTTTGTTTCTTCTTAACGCAAAAAAAAAAAGTTTATTTTTAAATTTTGTTTTTTTTTTTTTTTGTATCTTAATTTAAAGTCGAGTTGAAAGCAGTTTAAAGTACATACACACACACACACACACACACACATAAACAGATCATAAAAATTTCGTGAAAATTAAGTTAATATCAATTTTTTTTTCTGTTGTTGTACTTCATATTTTTATCTCACCACACTTCTTCTTCTTCTTCTTCATCTTCCATCATTCTGTTTTAATTGCAAAAAAAAAAAAATAATAAAAATAAAAAACAGAAAAAGATAAAATAAAAATTAATATGAAAAAGATTTGCGTGATATAAAAAATATAACAACAACAACAACAAAAATAAACAAACAGAAAAAAATAAAAAGAAGAACAAGAAGAAGAAGAAGAAGCAGATGATGAAGAAGAAAAATTGTAATTTCATCATAACCGCCAGAGAGTAAATAAATCATAATAACAATAATTCAACATTTTTATGTACGTTACATTTGTTGTTCTTGTTTTTCTTTCTTTCATTTTTTTTTTTTTTTGTTGTTTTTGTTGTTTTTCAATTTTTCATTACAATTTGACGAAAAATCAACAATTTGCCAGCAAAAGAACAAAAAAATGTGTGTAATTAAAAACAACAAAAAAAATATTTAATTTTATTTAGTTTTTAATAAAAATGTGTAAAAAATAATAAAAAGAGGCAACAACAACAATAAAAACTACAACAAAAAAAAAGCAACAACAACAAAAAAGAAGAGATTAAGAAGAAGAGCCACCAACAAAAAATGATGTTAAAAAAGACGAAGAAGAAGAAGAAAAAAAAGGTGAAAGATATAAAAATTTGTAACAAGAATAACAACAATAACAACAACAACAAGAATAAAATGGTTTGTACTTAAAAAAGTATAACTCGTGCCATGGATCAAAAATTAAAAATCTTTTAAAAAATAATGTCAAAATGTTTCTTTTATTTTAGTCCAAATGAGAAAGGGAGAAAGATGACAAGAAAGTGAGGATACAAATGAGATGATGATATTTTATGTTTTATGATTCTTGTTGATTTTATAAAATGTATGCTGTTTTTGGTTTCTGTCTTTTAATGACTTTTTATCGCACACGCGGGTTGTCGGCTTTTTTTTTCTTCTTCTATAACGACAACCCAAATCAAAAAAAAAACAACAACAACAACAAAGTCAAAATCAGAATAAGAAAAAACGAAAATAAAAGAAGCAAGTCAACAGAAAATTATTTGTAAGATAAATGAAACAAAGGAAAATTGTCTATTCTTCTTCTTCTTCTTCTTTTTCCTCTTCATTAAATTTTTACATTTTTTACACTTTTTACCTACATTCTGCAATACTGACGTCACATTTTTTTTTTTGCCACAAAAGAAGATAAATTTTCCATCGTAGTTGTAATCCCCTCTCGTAGACAGATTTTAAAATTTTTCCATATATTATTTTATAAAATTTAAATAAAACGCAATAGTAATCATCATCATCATCATCATCATCATCATCATCATCATCATCATCATCATCATTATAATCATCATCATAATCTTGATCATGATCATATAAAATTATAAATCTTTCGTCAGTTATATTTTAGAAAATAGTTTGTAATATTTTTTAATAAATAATAAAAAGCAGAAGAAGAACAAGAAGTAAGTAAGTAAAGTAAGTAATGTAAGTAAACGTAATAAAAAGTAAAGTAAGTGAATTTTATGAGTGTTGTTCTTCTTATAAATTGTTTAATGTTTAAATTTCAAAAGAATTAAAAATTTTTTGTTATTAGAAAAAAAAAATTACACACATTAGGATTAGGTGAATTCACAGAAAATAACAACAACAACTAAAAAAAAAAACTCTCTCTACGATTCGACATTAAATTTGGATTATTGTTGTTGTATGTCGGGGCGGCATTTGCATTATATTGTGCGCCTACCTACTACACACATTTTGTTGTTATTGTTGTTGTTGTTGTTGTTCGTATTTTCTGTTTGTTAGTTTTTCTTCTGTGTTCACTATGAATATTTTATGGCCCCAAATAATAATAAAACAACAACAAGAAGAAGAAAAAAATAAGAAAATACAAAAGACGTTCATCTTTTCATATTATTTGTGTCTAACTTCATGTTTATTTGGCGTATTATACATGTGTGCATGTGTGTGTGTGTGTGTGTGTAAGTCAGCATTATAAAGTTTTGCCTTATTATTCTTCACATCATAACCGATCATTTGTGGCGGCACCGTTACGTCTCAAAATTGTTTGTTTTGCGGGTGTAAATAATGAAGGAAATATTGTTCAAAAGATAAAATAATACACATAACGTCAGAAGAAAAAGACGAAGAAGAAAAAAAAAAGAAAACAAAAGATTATTGGTGTATGTGAAAAAAGAGAGAGAGAAAAAAAAATGATAGAAGGAGGGAGGTTTTTGTATTTTGATTGGGAGGTTACGATGAATCCGCAGAAAATGATATTATAAAATTTTTCATTTCTTATTTTTTACTCTTATTCTTCTTCTTTTTCTGTTATTAAAATGTAATAGACGCAAAGAATTTGATTTGATAAAATAAATAAATAAATAATAAGAAAAATAAAATTCCATTCACTGTAGAAAAAAAAACAAATGTTTATTCGTATTCGTGTGTCTTCGGTTCATTAAAGTCTCCAATGACTTTGCAAGAAAATTCTATTTTCTTCTTCTTCATCATCATTTTTTAACTACAAAATAAATAAATAAATATGAAATCTTAAAAATCATCATTAAAAAAAAAAACAAGAGAAAAAAAAATTGATCGAACGCAAAAACAAAAAATTGATTTTATTTGAATTTCATTTCGTTGTTGTTGCTCCTTTTTTCTTTTTCAATCAAAATTTTTAAAAGTGAGAGAAAATAAAAGAACATAATATATGACCTAGGCTAACATTAATATGTATGACGTTAATAAGGACAAAAAAAAAATGGGTCATTTATCTGTCAGTTTATAATTTTATAGTTTTGATATTTTCTACTATAATAAAAAAAAAATAATAATATCTATAATTTTCAACCCTTAAACGCTTAAATTATATATAAACGTCAACAACATAAAACAACAACAGCAACAGTATAGGATTACATTGTATTTATGGCTGTGGAATGTTAAATGAAATTTCATTTAAACTTATTTTCTAAATAAAAAGAAAAACAAAAAAGAAAAAAAAAAGACGAAACCATAATTACTTACATTATTTCGATAATCTCCTTAAATATTATTTATTAGTAATCATTACTATTATTAAATATTAGTTACAACATTTACAACTAAATACACAAACAGGAAAAAAATTGCCTAAGTACATATTATCTGTATGCCATAATGACATACCATAATAACTTCCTATAATAAATTTCTTACTATAAAAAAACAACAACATTTTGTGTCTCCATAGTTTTTCTATGGAAAACAGAAAAAAAAAGAAAACAAAAGAGAAACAGAAATGAAACATCCTGGAAATTAAATTAAAATTAAATATTTTCTAGTGTCTGGATTGGATGATGCCTATATTTGTATTCAACATCCATAATTATAAAACGTGAATCTATCTATGTACGTATATATGTGTGTGTGTGTGTTTGTGTTTGAATAAAGTTAAGTTTCAGTATTATTTTATATATACAGGAGGTACATATACGGACATAATAATAACTCATGTAAAGCATAACTAATTAATGTTTTTTAATTACTCTATGCTGCAGTTTTTTTTTTTTCATTATTATATTAATTAAAAATGACAACTTTAAACAATTTCTTTTCTTTTGTGTGTACGCGCAATAAATAAATATAAAATTAACACAAAAATGTGTTTATATCTTTTCAGTTAGATAATTAAATTAAATTACATAAACAAATGTTTTTGGTTTGTTATTATTTTATTAGTTGATCATAATGTTTGTTAGTTAACGCATAATATAAAATGAGTCGGACACAGGAAGTTCTTCTTCTCTTTTCTGTTTTTTAAAAAAACAAAAGTAAAATAGAAGTGTAATCAATTTTTCAATTTTTCAATTTTTCTGCACCCACTTAAATTAAAGAAGATAAAAAGAAGACAATTCAAATAAAATAAAATATAAATTATTTATATGGGAAATTCTTTCTTATATATTTATTTATACAGAAGTAAGAACAACAACTGATAGATTTATTAAATTAGTTTGTCAATTGTATTTTAGTGATGATGTATGTTAGTCAAATTAAGGGGGACGGAAATCTTTAATCTACCAAAAATAAAAAAATAAATGTTAATTCTTTGGAATGATAAACATTTATTAGGAGGGGAGAATCGATTTTCAGTGTATGACTCCAATCTGGGAAAATTCAGTACAATCAAGTCTCTGTGAAATTAAAGTGAATTGCAGTTGAATTGAAGAAAAATACACAATCAATTATTCCTGATTCAATAAAATTGTTAGAAAATGAACAAATTTTTCGTGCATTTCGAAACTAAAAATAGATTTTCATTTATTCAAACAGTAAAACTATCTACACCACCCAATTGACCCCAAAAATTTTATTAATGAACTAAGATTGTGATGATTTTCTATGAACCATAAAAATATTTTTAACACAAATATAAAAAAAAGAAAATTCTAAAAAAGTCATAAATTTCAAGTTAAAATCAAATCCTCCTCTGACATTGAAACTCATAAACACATTAATTATTTTATTGTTGTTGTTCTTTTTGTTTTTCTTTTTTTTTATTTCCATTCAACAACAACAATACAGAAATCAGGCCAAAAGGATAAAAAGAGAATAATGTGAATTATTGTTTAAAAAACAAAAAAATATGGAAAACAGAAAAAAATATTTTAACGCGCAGCGGTAAGTGAAGCACACGCATTCTTTATACGCACATTGCACATTATTATTATTATTATTATTATTATTATGCAGTTATTTATGAATTGGAATAAAGAAAAGTGTTAATTGGCTTTGTAATTAACATTTAATGTTATTTAAAAGAATTATTATTATTCATAATTTTTTTTTTGTTTTTGTTTTATGATTATTACAACAGGAACAACAACAACAACAACAACCATGGCAGCAGCAAGATCAACAACAACTAAAACTACTCAACGAACGAAGTTTTTTTTTGAACAATAATAATAATAAAAAAAATGAACAATGACAAGACAAGTGAAGAGAAGGGGACGAAGAATTAAATTCAAGAAATTAAAGAAGAAGAAGAAGAACAAGTGTAAAATATTTTTTTAATTAGAAAAATGCAAAATTCTTTAATTTCAAAAATTTCATTGGCTGGAAAAGTTTTTCCCTGTTTTAAAATTGGAAGAAAATGAAAAAAATTTCAGTGTTGTCCCCACAAGAAAGTTCAACAAATTTTGTTTCACCCCGACTAAAAGAAACAAGAAGAAGAGAAAGAAGACCAACAACAATAAAATATACAAAACAACAGTGACACACACACACATACAACAAATGGAGGAACAGGAAAAAAAGTGTCTTGTCATAAATCTCCATAAATACGACATCCCAGCATCACAATTTTCATTTTCATCTTTCAAAACAATTTTTATATAAATTTCCTTTTCTCGTTTTCCATTTTTTCCCCCATCCCTTTTGTTCTTCTTCATTCGTTCATTTCCATTTCTACAAATTTATTTTATATTGAGAGAAAAAGACTTTTTTTTTTTGTTTCCCTTTTCCCATTTTTTTTTTCTTCTTCTTCTTCATTTTCCATTTTCAATTTTACGCTTTTGTTTTTCCTCCTTTTCCTATAATTTTCATATATACAAATTTTCTGTACCTTATGACTCGACTCTTGTATTTCTTATTTTCACTTCTGAAAAAAAAAAACAAGAAGAAGAAGAAGAACAAAAAAAAAAAGCAGAACTCATAAAAAATGTATTTCAGTATTTTTTCTTTCTCACCTCTTCTTCTTCTTCTTCTTCTTCTTTCATTTTGTTTGTTTTTCTTTCCATTTTATATTTTTGTATTTTTTTGTGCCAAAAAAGAAAAAAAAAAAAAATGAAAAACAGAAATTTTTTTTTTCTTCGCAAAAAAAAAGAAACAGAAAAAAAAAACATGACGCGGAAAGAATTCCGACAATTTTTTTTTTCTTCTATTTCTTCATATTTTTGACATTTTTCCCATTTTCCTCTTCCATTTGCTAAGAAGTTGGGAGACGATTTAGAATATAAAGGAAAAGAAGTTTTTCTTTTCTGTTATTTCTGTTATTGCTTTTTAAATAAGAAACAAAAATAACAAGAAAAAAGAAAATAAAACAATGGGAAAAAAAAGTGTCATCTTAGACGACAACGTATCGACATTAAAACATACACAAACATTTTCTGTTATTTTCACTATTTTATATTTAATATGAGGAGAAGTGAATAAATAGAAGATGGTCGCGCGTGAAGAAGGGGTCAATAGTACCCCATTGGGAATTCTGATAAAAATAAACGATCGTTTTCTTTCTTTCATTCTTTCATTCTTTCATTGTTGTATTTACTTTTATATTAAGAACTTTCTTTATTTTGTTTCTTTCAGTTAGTAAATTACACTGTTACCAACTAACGGATCTTTAAATCCTTAAAACTGACATGGAAATATTTGTTCTAAGAAGAGAAATCCTTAAAAAGATCTAGGAAATGTATTTACTTCAGTTGGAGTCAAGATCTGATGGAAGAATTTGATTCTCGCCAAAAAAACAATAAAAAGGAATTTACATTAAAAAAAATTGGCGTGTCAAAAGTCACGGGCATCACAAATTATTGATAAAAAAATTGTTAATTAAAGAACGTTGTAATTCTGAGTAGCTACACAAAAAATTTTAAATTCCGAGTAACAACAAAACAAAAAAAATAAAATGAACAAAATTTTTATCTCTAAAAACTTCTTTCATAAAAATCACAACAACAACAACAGAACCAAGATAGAGAGAAAAAAAAAACAATTAATGGAAAAATTTCCTATTCAAGTCTGTAAGAAGAAGAAGACGAGAAAAAAAAAATTTAATTTCGTCATATTTGACATTCGGAAATTCCATCAAAAAAAAAAAAAAAAGCAAAAATGAACGAAAACGATTAAAACAAATAATTGAGTTTTTTTTTTCTGTATTTTGCGTTCGTTTCTTAAAGAATTCTTCATTTTCTGTTTTGTGTGTTGTTCCTTTGTTGTTGTTGTTGTTGTTTTTTTTTTTTGTCTAAGTTTATCTAACAAAAATTGTTTACACAGCTTAATGTATCTATTCGTTCTTCTTCTTCTTCTTCTTCTTCTTCTTCTTATTCTTCTTTTAACTTTGGTTTTATATTTATTATGAATTTTTAGGATTGACGTAATTATCACTAGGTAAGCGCGTACAGATAATTTTATTCTTATTACTTTTTGTTGTTGCTGTTGTTGTTGTTTTTTATTTAAATTTTCAAAGAGAGTGAAAAAAATCGCTTTTTCTTCAAATACAAATAATAAAAAAAAAGACAAAAGACAAAATTAAAAAGTTTCTTTTCGATGCCCACCAGAATGACGTCAGAAAATAAAATATGAACAAATTCTTGAAATTTTTGTTTTCAAATAACAAAAAACTTAAAAATGATTCAATTTTGTTTATTTAGTTTTTTTTTTTTTTATTTGTCTGATGTGTTCGAAATGATGAAGATAAAGATGATGACGAAAATGAAAGATGAAATGATCGTACTGTCAGCTAACAAATGATCGCAAATGTCATAGAAAAAACAAACAGAAATTGGTAGGCAATAAAAATGTGAATAAATGCGTAAATAACAGTGTATTAAAAAATCATAAAGAAGAAGAAGAAGAAGAAGAAGTAGAAGAAATGAAGAAGAAGAAAAGTTTTGTTTTTTTTTTTTTTACTGGGGCGTTAAACACAGTTTGTCACTTTTCTCTATATAGTATATGCATTTGTGTTTGCGTGCGTGCGCGTGTGTGTGTGTATGATTTTGTATGTTTTCCTTACGTATCTCTCGCTCTCTTGAGATATAATTTATAAAACAAAACAAAACAAAAAAACAAAAAGAAAAAGGAAGAAATGGAAAGCATACAAAATAACAAAAAAAGAACAACAAACAAAAGTAGGTAGCTAGTAAAAGTGTCTCATTTTTCTCTATAATATTCTTGGGGTAGTTCATGTTTTTTAAGAACAACCAAAAATAAAAACAACAACAACAAAAATAAAAATAAAAACAAGAAAAAAAAATAAATAAAAATAAGGCAAGAAGAAGAAGAAGAAGAAGAAGAAGAAGAAGAAGAAGAAGAAGAAGAAGAAGAAGAAGAAGAAGAAGAAGAAGATGAGGATGAGGAAGATGAGGAAAAAATGTATGTAACTAAAATGTCTCAACTGTGAATGTATCAAATTAAGGGTGACAGAAATATATATTAATTTATTTATTTTTATACTTTCTTCTTCTTCTTCTTCCTTCAGTTCCGTTCCAATCTGTTCTGTTCTGTTCTATGTATTAAAAGGGAAGACAAAACAAAAAACAGCAAAAAGAAAATATGTATAGTACCCCTATACACAAAGAGAGAAAGTGATATGTGTGTGTGTGTATGTGTGTGTAAATAGTGTAAGAGCAAAAAAAAAACAGTATAGAGAAAAAAAAAAGAAGGGAGACTTGAATAATGTAATTTAATGATAATATAAGGTGAAATAAATAAATATTATATAAAAAGAAGAAGAAGAAGAAGAAGAAAGTGAAGAGGTAGAAGAAGAATAAGGGACGTAAATATTATATAATAATATATACTAGTATATTCTAGTAGTGGATGCGACATATAAACATTGCCAACAAACAACAATAACAAAAGAAACGTATAATAAATAAAGCAACAACAAAATCTGTTAAAATTGCTTTATATAAATAAATATACATATTTTTATATTAGACGTACCCTCTCTCTCTCTCTCTCTCTCACTTTCTCTGTTTGTCATTCTCTTCTTAGAATATTATACTTTTCTTTTGTATTCTCACTCCTTTTACCACTTTTACACTTTATTTAGTTAGTAAGAAGGGATCAACCGTCACCCCGGATAATCCTGATTTATTAAAATAAAAAATAATAATAAATAGTAAATTATTGTAACTTTTTTATTCACACACTAATACTCATACACACATGTTCTCTCACTTATACTAACGTCTTTAAATTAAAGTATAACGTATAAATAATATTTTATGAATATTTGATTCATTTCTTATATTTTATTTATTTCTTTATTTTTCCTTCTACATCTCCTCTTCTTTCCACTTCTATTCGTTTTTTAACATATTTGAAAATTATGTTACGAATTATGTATTAAGAGCACTGGCATAAAAAAAAAATGTAAAACGCGAGTACCACCAAACCTCCAAAAGTATATTACTTCGTTTCAATTTTTTTTTTATTATGATTTTTATCGTTGGGATTAAACTACATTTTACTCTATTATTATAACACCTTTAGCACCGCATACACACACACACATACACACACACACACATACAGATCCATGCATAGAAGAGTACTTGGTAAATTTGTTTTCTTCTTCTTTTTTTCTTTAACACACTTTTTTGTTAGTGTTGTTGTTGTTGTTGTTGTTGTTGTTGTTGTTGTTGTTGTTGTTGTTTTTAGTATTAAGTAAGTATTAAGAAGGCCTTCTTATAACAGCAACAACAGAACACTATAGTAGAATAATCATAATTTACAATCTATGATGGGTGATGGGTGAAAAAAAGAAAGAAATAAAATGGAATAAAATATAGAAAAATTTAAGTTAGAAGAAAAAAAAAGAAAGAAAAAAAACAACAAAAACAACGCTGGAATGAGAGAATAAAAGGGCACAAAAATTAAGACATTTTCATTATTATTGTTGTTGTTGTTGCTGTACGGTTTTCTTCTTCTATTTTTTTTTTTATTTTAATAAAACCTTCTTATTAATTTAAATATGGTAAAAAAAATAACAAAATGATGATGAAGGAAAAAGGAAGAAGAAGAAGAAGAAGAAGAAGAAGAAGAAGAAGAAGAAGAAGAAGAAGAAGAAGAAGAAGAAGAAGAAGAAGAAGAAGAAGAAGAAGAAGAAGAAGAAGAAGAAGAAGAAGAAGGGTAAAAAAAATATACAAAAAAAATAATTTCAGGTGCGTATTTACGATATTCGGTTGTTTTTGTTGTAGTTCTTATTATTGTTGTTGTTGTTGTGCCCAGTACTTATAAATACAAAAACGTAAAAAAAAGGGGTTTTCTTGACTTCAGCTCATTTTTGTTTTGTTTCTGTTTCAAAAAAAAACCAACTAAAAATTTCATAATTTTTTTCTTTCGTTCACCTTTTGTTGTTCACTTTTTGAAACTTCAACACGTTAAGCACATTTGAATTAATTTCTTCCTTCTTTGTTCTTTTCCCATTCATTTCTTTCTCTCGTGCATTTTCTTACATTACAAATTATTTTTTTTTTTTTTAGATAATACGAAAATAATTGCACTGAATAAACACACACACACACACACCTACCTAGTGTAGTGTAATTTAATTGTTAATTGTAATTCGACGTGGTGAAAAGAAAAAAACAAAAGAAAAGGCTAACAAAAACGCGTTAGAAAATCAAAAAATGGAAATGATAATTTCCATAATCTTCAAATATATTTCCCTCTCTCTTCATCTTCTCGTCGAACAAATCAAAAATAAGCGAATAGATAAAAATCATTTTTAATTAAGAAAAAGAAGGAAATGAAGAAAACTTTGTTGGTCAAAAATTGAGTACGGGTGGGTGGGGTGTGTGTCCATAAAAGAATTCATTGAATAAAATGTGTGAAGGAAAGAGACAACAAAAATATAATTCAGTAATTTTGTAGCGAATTAATTTGTTGTATTTTTTTTTTGTGGTCACGATAAGAAGTGGCGGATGTGATAAAAAGTCATGAATAAAAAATAAATACACAAACACAGAAATAAACATAAAATGAAGCTTGATGAGGAAAATTATAGAATGAAGAAAAAAATAGAATGAGATTTGGAGAGGGTGAGAAGTTTAACGGTCGTATTTTAAGTAATGAGACATTTTTAGTGTGAGGGGAGTTTTCTTTTTCTCTAAATTTCACCCACAATTTTTTTATTTTCATTTAAGAATCCTCAGAAAACAGGAAAAAAAAAAATGAAACAACTCAAAAAAAAAAACATAAACTTTTCAGGGTGACTCAAATATCGTGACCTAATTATAATGATATTATAATAATATTCCTTTCACTTTGACACCAACAGTTTACACACACACACACACACACACACACACATAGACACACATGCACATGGACAAAAGCATTGAATAAAAAGTATTAAAAAAAACACCTTAGTTTGACCAACCCTACAATGCTTGACATCAAATATTCTCTCTACCCTACACCCTACCCACCTTTACACACATATGTGTGCGTGTGCGTGTGCGTGTGTGTGTGTACCCATATATATATATATATTTTTAAATGGTCTCACTCTCTCGCCTTATTCTCCCTCTACGTTGATGACAAAATAAACATCTAATTAAAACATTCTAATATTGTGTGTATAATTTCACTTCTTCTTCTTCTTCTATTTCTATTTTCAATATTTACACACACATTAAGGTGTATGATCTAAGTTCTATAAAGTAGTATAGCTTTTTTTTGTTTTGTTATTATTAAATATTTTTATTTTTGTTGTTGTTGTTGTTGTTGTTGTTGTAGGTGGTTATTAGAGTCCAACCAAAATATACAATTTTTTTTTTGTGTATTTCCACCCTTAAAACACAAACAAAAATATATACACAACAACAACAACAACAACAACAACACTAAACGTAAGAATAAAAAATAAACAAACCAACAACAAATTAATAGAATATTTTGATGTTGTTGTTGTTGTAATGAAAAAAATATTATTCAAATATTGTAGTTCCTCTTTTTTTTTTGTCCTGTTTTGGGTTACTTTAGTCCTTTAGTGAATAGTGTGGTAGTTGTTGTTATTATTTAGTTATCTATCGTTACTTTATGTATGCGTTTTTTGTGTGTTGTTGTTGTTGTTGATATTATGAATATATGAACTAATTCTTGATGGGTGATGGTAATGTACAAAATGTAACCAAATTTTATTTGGGGAGCTTACACTTTTTGTTTTTTTTTTTCGAATGAATAGATTTTTCCGCCGATATAAAATTACTTAACGTATAAAATTACACATTATGGTGATTTTGTTCCTGGTTCCTGTTTCACTTTCTTTTTTTTTTTTGATCGTTGTAGTTGGAATTTTTTCCTTTTAGTGGAATGACTTAGCATTTTGAAAGACAAAATCACATGTGGTCATAAAATTTTAATTTAGTTTTAGTGTCAAGGGACACGACGACAGAACTTAGAACAATTCAATTGTAATAATTCTTGTTGTCTTAGTTTTTATTTCTGGTGAATTTTAGGAGAAAAACTAAAAACTAACTCTTCAAATTTTGTTTCTTATTCCAGAACTTTTGAAGACTTTTCTGATCTCCTCTACTAAAATACCATTTTTTGTCTCATAATAGAATTTTGTTTTTAAATTTCATTAAATTACAAGAAATTTAGTTCCGGTTTTTAAATTCAATTTAAGTGAAATAAATTAAAAAATGAAAATCCAATAAGAAACGTGATAAATCGTACCTGACATCAAGAATTTAATTCAATAACTGAAAATAATAAAAACAAAATAAATCCCGACAAACCAAAAACTAGAAAGAAAGAAAAAAAACATCAAACAAAAGAGCGGAAATTATTTCATTCGTCACTAACTGCAATCATAATAAACAACAAAATAGAAAAATTAATAGCAACAATATCTACATTGGAAGGAAAATTGAAATCATTGATAACAACATAATTACACTTGAAAGTCAATTTCATTACCTTCGAAAAATTGTATCGTTGTGCAAGGAGAGGATTTTATATTATGTCACTTTACCCTAAGTATACGCTTGTGTGTGTGTGTGTGTGTATATTTACGTGAAAGTGTAAAACAGAATAAAATTATTGATTTTACTTTGATTAAATAAATAAAAATCAAAAAAGAGAACCAGGGAAATTTTTTTGGTTCCTTTAAAATTGACGCGGCCCAACATTGAAATAAAAGAGAAACGAAAGAGAGAGAGAAGTAAAAGAAAGAGAGAAAAGAAAAATAATAATAATAATAATAATAATACAATACTATTAATAATGACATAGACCGCAATTTGTACGCATTAGTGTCAAAAAGATTTTTTTATTTAGATAAGAGGTCGCTGTTAGCGTATAACTTATATTCGTAAATTAGTTGGTTTTTAGTTATTTCTAATTCTCCATCTCTTTCTCTATCTTTTTCTCTCTCGCTCTTTATATATGCTACGAAGTGGGTGATAAATAGTGGGGTGGGATGGGGTGTATATTACTTTATTCCGTTTGTGATCGTGTTCACCAAAAAAAAATAAGAACAAAAAATAATAAAAAAAAAAAAATCAAAATAAAAATTATGTAGAAATTTCCCCCTTTCTCAATGGCTACTTGATTAGTAGGTCGTTGTGTCGAATATGCAACGAAACAAATTGACAATTTGTTAGTGGTTATTGTTGTTGTTATTATTTTAAGATAAATACAAAATTATTTTTATATTTTTTTTTTCGTGCAACCGGACGCATGCCTGGAACTGGAAAATTACGAACGAGGCCTAATTTTTATTATTTAATTTTTTTTTTTGGTTTGGTTTAGTTTGGTCAGCTGAATTGTTGTTGTTATATTTGTTTTTTTTTTTTTGGATTATTTTTAGGATGGAAAAGAAATTATATTCAAAGTGAACACACACATTTCATTATTGTTGAATTAGGTAAAGTATTGAAAAAAATTAAATACAAAAAAAAAATAACAACAACAGAGAAAGATAAAAAAAAAAAAAAGGCAGCAGCTAAATAATAATAATGAAATAAAATGAAAGGAATTAATCGAATAAAACACGAAAATTCATTTATGTATTATTATTTTGATGATGAAAAATATTCTCTTTCTCTGAACAAAACGAAAAAAAAAAAGGACAAACGATTCTGTCATTTAGATAATTTTGGTCGACACGAACCACACAATACAACAACAACAACAACAACAACAAAAAAGGAAAAAAAATTCTTTCATATTTTTTGTTGTTGTTGTTGTTGTATTTTTTGATGGCCGATTTGGTTGATAAAAATCACAACGCGTATATTATATTATTCACTGCTGGTGCTGACTCTATTTTATAATCAAACAAAAATCAACTAATGTCCCATTTGGGTCTTCCTCATACCTTTTTCATTTCACTTCACTCTTTCTCACTGAAACAACAACAAAATGTATACATTCTCTCACCATCCATACAATAACAACAACAAAAAAACAAAACACAAAATAACCCCACTTTTCACCCAATTCTAAAATACACGAATGAGAGAGAGAGTGAGGGAGAAAAAATTAAAGGAAAAACATTTTTTGAAAAGTAATTTCAAAATTACTCATTGTAACGCATTTAACTTTTTCCATATAATTTTCATCCTGTTTTCTCATCCTCCTCCTCCTCCTTTTTTTGTGTTAAATTTTTTCCTTATTTTTTTTTTTGTAAAGATCTTTATAGATGCTTTCATATCAAATCTTCAAAATGGTTATATTATGTTATGGAAAGATTTCTGTAAGAAGATTTAAACAAAAGTTTAGTGTGAACTTTAATTAGGGGTAACTTTATAAAAGATATACAACATTCCTTCATTTCTTACTCTTCTAAATATTATATACTTAAGATTTACACACACATACACACTAACACACACACACACACACACATATATATAAACATACACACATATACACATACATATTAAATCATATTGAAAATTATAAATTTTACTTTGAGATTTTAACACGATGAACAAATCCCTTAAAATTCGGTTCAACACTTTGACTTTTGTCCCACAAGAAAAAAAACAACAACAACAAGAAAACAAACAAACCAAAAAAAAAAGCGAACAAACTTTTCTTACGTTATATTACCTAAATATTATTCTCTCGATAGACGACAAATGATGATAAAAAAAAATGAAAATTTATAGAAAAAGACAAAAATGAAATAAGACGATGAAGAAGAAAAAGAAAAGATGATGATGATGAAGAAGAAGTTAAAGTCAGACTTTTGAATAGATAAATAGATAAATAGAAAATGTTATATGTACATAGAAAATATATATATACCAAACCATCTTACATCCCATCTATTACCCATCCAGTAAACCTACCTTCATCTTCAACTTTTACTTTAAATATTGTTTGCGGTTAACATATTATAAGAATGAGTAAAAGAGAGGCATAAGTGTATATAGAAATAAGATGAAGTAAGAAAGTTTTTTTTTTTAAGGAAGAGGGACTTTTGTGATATCTTTAAAATATTAAGGGGTTGATTGACACGTTACGGTCGCGATGGGAGATAATTTTCTATGAAAATTATGACAGTAGGACTAAAGTGGATCTTGTACTTTGTATTAAAGGGGTTATGAATTTTACATGAAGAATATGGTTAAAATATTCTATATTTTCTAGGTGTTCTTTTTCCTTTTCCTTTTTTTCTTTCAATGGATAGAGACGAAAAGAGAGAAGGATAAATGGGTTGATACGCACCTAGAAGGGTATATATGATAAGTGGATAAATTGAATGGGTTGGAGAAAAAGTACGCTAAGAGTATGAGATATTTCAATCTTATTTAAAAGGGTAAAAAAGTTTTTTCCCTTAGCTAGAATAATCTTAAACTAATTTGTAAATCATGACATTCGTCTTTTGACCGACACAATGTCTGATGTACTTCTTAAAATTAAGATATTTCATCTTCTTCCACCACCCTATATTCTATATCTAACAATCACACACCTTCTGCACTAACACCCTGTTATTTTATATATTATATCGGTCCTGTATTTGTGTGTTGTGTGTGTGTGTGTGTGTGTTTATATATTTTAAGGTAATTATATTTTATGCATGTTTATATGTGATCGCACGTTTGTTGTTCGCAATGTCAGATCTTTTTCTGTTTAAAAAAAAAAAAAAAGGAAAAGAAAAGAAAAGAAAAGAACTGTTTATACAGAAAAGAATAAATATCTGTATAGAAAAGAGTGAGACTGACTAAGAAGACACATGTTGCTCAATAATATACAAAGGAATGGAAAAAAAAAAGAAAAAGAAAAACACCAAAC
The DNA here is from genome assembly GCA_963082725.1 of Pedicia rivosa. Taxonomy (NCBI): domain Eukaryota; kingdom Metazoa; phylum Arthropoda; class Insecta; order Diptera; family Pediciidae; genus Pedicia; species Pedicia rivosa. The sequence goes on from OY720153.1 coordinate 42,659,420, forward strand.
GGATAATATTATTATTCTTTGGGGGCTCAAAAGAATTTCAGAAAAAAGATGAAGAAAACGTAACTGAGGAGGAAAATAAAAATAATAAAAAAAAAAAAAAAGTCAGAAGATGAAGAAAAAAATAATAATTATTATTATTATTACCGTTTAAAAAAAACATACATAAAAAATTGCGGTTTGTCTTTTATACAATTTTTTTTTGTTTTTTTACAATTTGTAAACAGAGAGAAAAAGAGAGAGAAAGAGAGAAACTCTTCTGCTATTTTATTTCTTTTCTTTCTTTCTTTTTTTTTCTATATAGATGAAAGTTTTTTTTTGAAAAGAAAAAAAAATCATCTTTTTCTTCTTCTTCTTCTTTATTCATCTCTTTAGAAAAACAATAATAATAATAAAAAAAAGAAAGAAAAAAGAAAAAAAATAAGATAAGATTCAAAGAAAAAATAAGAATTAAAATTTTCTGTTTGTTTTGTTATCCGTGCGTTTTTTTTTTTTGTTTTTTTTTATTATTATGAAAAAGGAAAAAACGAATCTGTTTGGTGTTAAAGATCAATAATAATATCGTCTTTTTTATATTATTTTTTTTATTATATTTTTTTTTTTTTTGTCTATTTGTCGGTCGATATTTAAATGTCTTAATAATTAACGTCACTACAACAAAAATATATACAAATCTGTAATCCGACATTTAATCTGAAATATTGTCTATATTTGAACAAAAAACATTAAATATGAATTCGTTTTTTTCTATTTTTAACTAAAAATACATTTTTTTTACATCTGAAGGTGGAGTGAATATTTTTTTTTTTCTTTCTTGACGTAATTTATTTTAATTATTCTTTTTTTTTGAAAGAAATCAAAATTATTGTTAAAAAATATAGATAGAAGGAATGGTGAATGGGAAATAATTGAAGTGTTATCAACATTCAAAAATCTTAGATAAAAAAATTCTTCTTGTACAAAAAAAAAAGAAAAGAAAAAAAAACAAACAAAATTCTGATCAAAAATTCTTAAATAGACAAATATTATAAAGGTCAACTTAATAACTCAAACCGTTTTAATATCCGTTAATTTAAACAACAACAGCAACAGCAACAACAACAATCACAACAACAAAGACAACGTGATTAAAATTTCTTATAGACGCGATAAAATGACTTGAAATATAAATAAAGTGTTTTTAATAGTTTCCCATAGTACAGTACAGTATACAGATACCCCCTGTCATAATAATATACTAATAATATACTAATGACAAATTACAATTGCCAGTACATATTATATTTAATATTTTATATAGTATAGTGTTAGTGGGGGAAAAAGGGGTAAAAGGGTGAAATTATTTTATTTCTATTAATTCATCTAACCGCAATTAACAAATACATTATAACAACAACAACAACAACAACAAAAATATTATGCGTGTACACCGATAACATATGATCGAACATGTTTATTTTTGTATCAAATATTTTTTTTGTTTTTCATCAATCCACCTTCATAAATATTATAACTTCCTACTATTACACCTCATCCATACCATTATTGGTCATCGTACATAATATTACAAGAATTAACCACCGTCAACTAACTAAACGCAAGCCCCAAATAATATACTCGATATTTTTTAATAATTTTTTTTGTTCCCGTCCGCCGTTGTTGTTGTTGTTATTGTTGTATGTAGTATGTAATACACTTCTTTCTTTCTTGCTTTTTTTTCGTAGGTACATATAATAATATTAATAATAATAATAATAATAATAATGACTAATTAAAACCAATGAATCAACAATTTATTAATGTAATCATTAAATTACAAAACATCAAAATGCTTTTCGTGTTTTCATTAATTTCTCATAATAGTACCTATATTTATATCTACCTTTACTACAAGAGTCTAAAAACAACAACAATATAATTTACAACAACAATGGCAAACAACCACGAAAAAAAAAAGTATTATAAAAAATTAGAGAGAAGTAAAATACAGAAAAAAAAAATCAACACAAAATGAAAATATATTCAAACAACAACAACAACGATTCATTCGTTATTTTTTTCTATTTTTCTATTTTTCTATTTTTGTTGTTGTTGTTGTTTGAATCGACTGGACGTTATTACGCAAACAAAATGGAATTATTACATATAATATGTATGTATGGATGTATGTATAAATGTATGTACATTTTACTTCTTTTTTTTTTTTTTTTGTGGATAAAATTAAAACGTCACATCGACACCTGAAAACGAGCAAGCTTACATTTTTTTTTTTTTCTGTATTTCCATTTAGCTACTTCATTTGTTTTTCTTCTCTACTCTCTCGTGATGGAAAATTTTAATTATTTATTTGTTTTTTTTCTCTTTCTATCATATCATTTTTTTTTTTTTTTATTAAAAAAAAAACAAAAACACAAAAAAATTATATATCCACGCTTACTTTATTTAGGTACATTTATTTTGTCTGTTTGCTGTTGTTGTTGTTGTTGTTGTTATTATTGTTGTATTTTTAATGCGTGTATGTTTTTCTGTTCAGTCACGTGATATGGTCATTTACGCTCCCAGAAGGCTCTAAATATCAATTAAGTGTGTGCGGAGATATACCAATTCAACACTGTACATTAATATACACAATTTGATTATTACAAATTTTTATATAACAAAAAAGAAAAAGAAGAAGAAGAATGTACAATGTACCTTCTACAAACACTCAGAAGAATATTTTGTCTAAATAATATTTTGACAGTTGGTCACCAAAAAATGAATTAATATATTCATGTTGGCAACCCTGCACTTAAAAGACGAAAAAAAAATTAAATCTATGTCAAAACAAACACATGAGACATTTAGTGTCTGTAGAAGAAGACAAGAGAGACAAAGAGAGAAAATACAAAATAAAGAAGACAGATTTTTAATGGTGGACATATTTTTTGTTTTTGTTTTTGGTTTTTTTAAAAAAAAACAAAAAAAAAATAAAATAAAAAATTAAATTCTGTTCAATTTGATTTCTTCAAAATGTCTTCTTAAATATATATAAAAAGAAGACAACAACAACAACAAAAACAACAATAACAACAAAAATAAAATGTTATAAAAAGCCGCGTCACCAATTTATTTATAGCATTTAAGTGCCATTACATCAAATTGAATCAATTACTTTGTTTTATGAAAAAATGTTAATGTGTGTGCGGTTTGTCATTATTCCAGAAGACAACAAGAGACAGATTGATATACATATGTATGTATGTATGTATGTATGTATGTATGTATGTATGTCTGTTTATATACATTTTAAAGTGTGAAATTATATAGTAGTGAGTGAATGAGAGTAAAAGAGAGAAAGATAAAAATGGGTCCATTATAGAAATATATGTACATCTGTGTATAGACGTAGATTGAAACAAATTGAAATTAAAATATTTATGTACACGATTAAGATCATTGAGCAAAATATTTTATGAATGTGACAAAAGTGTTTAGACAAATTAAATCTTTGGATTAATTTAATTTTTGTTATTTTATTTTTTCAAGATTAATTTCTGTACAAAAAAAAAACAAATGAAAATAATGCAGAAGAAGAAGAAGAAGAGCGGAAATCTAAGTAAATTGTTGAAAAGTACTTCTTATCACCCTTTTTTGAATGAAAACTGAAGAGGTCCTTATATTGAATTGGTGAATTTAAAGTGGCCGCACTTCAAATGATTCAGTTATCGATGAATTGAATAAAGGGGGGAAATGCAAATATAGAAAACAGAAAATTTATGTTTTTAAATTTAATCAGAATTTAATCAGAACTAAATTGAATTACGCAATTATAATAAACAAGAAATTAATCGAATCGGCTTACGTTGATTATAATTTCTGAATCATCAAAAATCTTCAATAAAAATTTATAATCTTTGATAAAATAAGTCGATAATTATATGATCAAGATTTACTAATGACAATAAAAACAATTTCATAATTTCCAGTTACAAAAAAAAAAAAAAACCAAAGTACCGAAAAACAAAAAAAATTACATTCTGTATGCGTCGATCTAAAGGCGATTAAACTGAATTTTCAATTTTAACTTTTAATCGTTTTGATTCAACATTTTTTATTTTTATTTCTTTTTATCAGATATTCTCGCACTACACTCAATTCACGATTTAATAGATCTAACGGTTTATCAAACAATTTCCACCAATTTTCACCTCATTTTATTTATTTTTTTATTTTGTTTTGTTTTATTTTGCTTTTGTCAAAACAGAAATTATCTTCCATTCACATAATCAAAAAATAATCAAATCAAATCAAAATAAACACATCACTATAAAAAAACAACAACAACAACAATACATCTGTCTCATTCTCTCTTTCGCTTTCTCTCTCTCAATATAAAGTAGTATTATTATGATACTAAAATGGTATTCAATTATAGAATTAACCTCGATCTAACTAAGCGAACAATTGACATTCACAATATGACTTCCTGTTCATCCCTTTTATTTCCTCAATACAACAAAATACATACACACACAAACATAAAAAAAAAAAAAAAAAAGTTGACATGCATAAAAATACAATAACAACAACAGAAATAAAACAAAAAGTGTAAAATAGTGAGGGAGAGAGAGAGAGAGAGAGTGAGGGAGACAGAGAATGATAATAATTTTCATAAAATAAAATATTATTTTCCAGTTAAAAAAAAATATATATACAAAATTTCCTGTTTAATGGAATATTTTCAATGTTATCGGAGGAAAATTGTTATTTCAAGTAGAAAATATCGCATCATAAAATGTATGTGTATGTGTGTGACTATGTATGTGTTTATGTGTGTAAATCATAATATACACGAATGCGATGATGTTTAAACAAATCAATGCATAAAAAAATCACTTTTAAAATTAAATTTCCCCATTTTTTATTTTTATTTTTATTTTTTTATGAATTTTGATTCGATCAAGAAGGAGAGACAAACGACTGATTTCTATTCCAATAATACTAGTACATAATACTGGTATGTTAATATGTATGTATACTAGTGAATAAGGGTTGATAAAAACAGAATATTAGAAAAGGGGAGAGAATATTTCCACTTATACATAAAAATCAAACATATTCCAATATTCTAATATAAAAATTATATTAATGTGAATTTCCTCCTTTTTCTCTTCGTCTTCAACATTTATCCTCTTCCTATCTGTAGACACAAATTTTTTTTTTTGATTGTCTCTATATGCAATTTTCCGAAATAAACACAAAAAACTGTAGGAAAAAAAGTAAAATAAAATTATATTTATAAGGGGTTTTGATGAAGAACGTCAATGTATGATGTAACAACAAAACATGCATATTGTATAGAGGGGTTGATATTTTTGAATGATGCTCAGGGATGAGTTTTGATTCGATTTGGTATATATAAATGTAAGAGAGTTTCTTCTTCTTATTCTTCTATTCTTATATATTATATAATATTGTATGTATGTATGTATGTTATGTATGTATAAATGTGATACACATAATGTAATATAAATGCATATAAAAGATTGAAAGAAGTGATGGCATTGGGGTTGCCATATTATACCACATTTCACACCGTTACGGTTTTGTTATTTAAAATAAAATAAAATAAAAAATGGAGTACACTGTAATTTTGTAATGACCAACTAAATATTGTGATTTTATGTTTAAATTTCTATAAAAATTCTCCACCGAATCTTGCCACTTTGTACTGACCAAAATTTTTGTCATTTACCACTAAATTTATGACTTGTGATTTTTCCTTCAATTTTCTAACGGGACAATTTATATATGTAAATATTTTCATTCAAACATATTGAAAATAAAAGAAAAGTTAACAGTGCAACGATACAACAACAACAACAACAACAATAAAGAACACAAAATATAAATTTTTATTGTATCAAATTCATCCGTTCGTCACATTAAACCATTGTATTCTTCTTCTTCTTTTTTTTCCCTGCTCCATTTTCATCATATTCATCAGTTTTAAACCTTACCCTTAACAGTAACAGCAACAACAATAACAACAACAAAAGAAAGAAAGGAAAAAAAAGGTAAAGGGGTGTCTCTGACGTCACATCGTTACATTATTTGTCTCGATTTTTCTTGTATCTTTTCAGTTCATTGTTGTTGTTCTGTTACGTTTTTTTCCTCTTTTTTTATTTTTTCTTCAAGTGAAAAATTGTTTTTGAAAGTTGAAAATAATGTGCGGAACAAAAGAAAACGCGGAAAATATTAATAAAAAAAAAAAAGAACGAAAAATATAAAAATAAAACTTTTTTTTTTTCTTTTTGGTTTGGGATAAATTTTTTTTTTTTATTCTTAAATATTCAATTGTATTTTTGTGCATATGCGTAACTGTGTGTGTGTATTGGAGTGTACACACACACACACAGAGATGTCTATTTGTACTTTATATGGATGTATTTGTTGTGTATTTATTTTGTCTATTTTTATTTAGTTTTATATAAATTGTGTTCATCTGTCAAATACATCATAAATATTTCTCTATGTGATGATAATCGATTTCATTGTTTTGACATTGAATAAGGATATTATTATTATTATGCATAAATGCATGAAATTTCTTTCATTTTCTCTTATATAGAGGAAAAATATATATATATATATATATATATTCTCTACACTAACTTCTACACTATTACACTAGAGTCTACACTTCAACAAGTTTACACATATTCATCTCTACATTTGATATTAAAGTTTTTTTTTGAATTGGAAACACAATTGCATTTTTCAAAGATATATGAAGTATATGTAGTGTGAGAGATAAATAAATGAAAACGAAAGAAAAATATATTTTCTATGAAGAATTTTTATGGAAATTTATTTGATTTGTCTCGGTTCTGATTTTTTGATTTTTTTTTTTTTTTTTGTTGGGTGGAAAGAGAGACGTGTATCAATGTCATAAAAATGAATGCAAAAATGTCATTCGTATGCATAAATATTCCAAAATGGCTGACTGACAGTTTATTGGGGTCTGATAACGATTACTTGTGACCTTGACATTAGAGAAATTATCATAAAACGTACGATTCTTCCAACTGAATCTTCTTTTATTACATCAATTTATCCCCCCTATTGATGAAACAATCATATAAAATTCAGAATGACTAATCTTGAAGAAAAATCCATTTAACTTTATTCCCTTTTGTTTTTGTTTTTTTATTCATCATAAAATAAATAAATGTGTCTCTTAAGATCAATTACAAATTTATCCATCCCTTCATTTTCACTTTATAAAATAATCATTTTCTATTTATTGCATTCACCGTATAAATAATTCTCTATATATAAAAAAAAATCTAAATCTATTAGTCAAGTCAATATCTTATGACCACATCCAAAAAAAAAAACAAAAAAATCTCACAACAGTCAGTCAGATTACACAACAAACATAAACAAAAAAAAAAAACAAAACAAACCAACAAAAATAAAATAGAAACAACAAACAAATCAAACTTATAAATACGATTAAATTGTGTATATAAATAAATAAACATAACAAAAACACATACATTAGATATTAGATTAGAGTTAGAGATGAGAAAGCTATAGGTATAACGTATAAGTGAAGAGTGAGAGATGAGGAGAAAATATAATATAGAAAAAGAGACAATATAGATTCTATATGACGTATAAAATCTTTAATTTAACGAAACCGATCAAAATATCAGAAACTAAAATCAACAACAATACAACAAAATGCATTGCAATATTATTCGAGTATAGAATTATTATTGGGTTAAAATAATAAACCTTCAGGGTTTTTATTTGTTTGTTTGTTTTTTCTTCTTCTGTACTTCTCTATTCTACGATCATCTAACACTAATAAAATAATATTTAGTTTATTTTGTATTTGTTTATCGAAATGACACGAAACAAAAAAAAAACAACAGATTCTTCTCTAAATGTCGAGGCCAAAAAAGCAAAAAGAAAAAAAAAAAAACATGTAAAAGGAGGATAAAAAGGGATTGCACATCAATATATAGGGAGAATATATTTAAATAAAAACAACACTCATCCCCCCCGGTGTTGAATATTTGATGAGTACATTTTATATACTGCCACCGATCATCTATCTCTTTCTCTAATGTATTTATTTTGTTTTTACAAACACAAAAAAAAAATGCAGTAATATTTTAATCGAATTTAATTTAAGCGCATCATCACCACCCCTTTATCCTTCCTACTATATATTCTGACTACTATTGATGGTAGTAACATCAGCATCTCCCTCTTTGTTTATTTTTTGAATAATAATAATAAAAGTCAAATTAAACATACGTTAAATTATGTCATCATCATTAGAAATCATCATAAGCATCATCAACATCATCAATATCTAATCATTGAATTTTAATATAGAAAAAAAAAATCGGTAAAATTTCCCTTTTATGGAAATTAATTTCAGTTAATTATTTAAATTCTTTTCGTTTAATACGAATAAAATTAAATCAGATTACAATCAAAATGTTTTGTAGAATTTCTTTAATCTTCTATTTACAAATGGTAAAGATCTAAATATCACGTAAAGGAAAAGCACATCGTATAAATGTAAAAATTAAATCAATTAAATCACCTACAAAACATCTTTAATAGTCTTTCTCTCTCCCCCTACCTCTCCTTCACAACAACACACTTGAACATGTCTTATGGACCCTGATATACTGATGGTACAGTTAATGGGCTGAATGAATATAAAAGGCACATGTCAAATAATCATATACAAAACACCGACTAACCGATACAACACACACACACACACACACAAATGAATATTTTAAGGTTTGTAAGAAACACTTCTTTGTAAGACAATTATTTTGGGTGATTTTTGATTATTCAGTTTTTTCTTTTCTTTTCTTTTCTTCTGTTCTTTTTTTTTTTTTTTCTTTTTTCTTAACCAAATTCTTGACTTTAGGAATTTCTTTTCATCGGTCAAATTTAATGGATACAATTTTTTTTTTCTCTTTAATATTATAATTATTTACTCTTTTATACAAAAGGTGAGCATTGAAGAAATAATGAAGAAGAAGAAGAAGAAGAAGACGAAGAAGAAAACATCAGAAAAGAATTTTTCTTGTGCAGATTAAATACAAAAGATTTGAATATTATTTTATTGGAATTATCAAATGGATAATCTAAATATGATGATGACTCTAAAAGCGTGCTACATATATTTTTACATTATTAAATATAAAATTGAATAAGCAGAAGAAGAAGAAGAATATAAAGTAAGAAGGTTCATGGTTTTCAATAAAAAATCTTAAGTTTTAAAACTTATGAATACAAAAGATGTGAAGTTAAAGAAGAACAAAAAAAAACTATATTCGCGTTCATTGTAAGTTTTTAACCTTTTTTTTTTTTTTGGTCGACCTTTTTTGCTGCGGTAGAAACCAAGACAAAAAATAAAAAACAAAAAAAAAAAGAAGAAGTTTAATGAAATCAATAAATATTTTTTCACTCTTCTGTTTTTCTCCAACCAAAAAAAAAAAAAACAAAAAAAAATTCAATTGAAGTGGACACGGATGGACGATTTCTCAATCATATTATAATAGAGAATCAATAAGAACTCGTACAGTTTATTATCTTTTGATTAAATAATAAAAGAATTCAAGATGTTCGGTTGTTCTTTCATAATTTATTTATTTATTTCTTTATTGTTGTTGTTGTTGTTGTTGTTATTTGATTCTCTCTATTTATTTATCTAATGTTTCTTTCCAATACTACTACTTCGTCTTCTTCTTCATTTACCTCTTCTAAGAAATAATTAAAAGAAAAATCCTAATGATGATGAGAATGCAAGAAATTTTAATTCTTTCATTTTATTCACTTTTTTTTTTTTTTTTGTTTATTTGTTCATTGGTTGGTGTTGGTTGTTGTTGTTGTGTCTTTTATAAAAATAATTTATAGAAGAACAAAAAAAAAAACGTTTTATTTTGTAATTGTCAAGAATCTTTAAAAGTTTTATAGGAAAAAAAAATTATGTGTCAATTTACATAGAGAAAGAGAGAAAGAGTGAGGAAGTTAAAGACACGGATACTTACAACAGAAGATCCATTATTTTTTTTAAGGCAAGGCCACATAATATTATCTGTCTTTTCAGATATGAACGTTTTTTTTTTTCCATTTCGGGAGTTTATCTTTTGTACAGATTTTGTATCCAATCTTTTTCGCAAATAAAAAAACAAAAACAATGACAACAACAACAACAACAACGAAAAGTAGAAAAAAGATGCTGTTTAAGAAACAACAATACCGACAAAACAAAACAATAAGGAAAAAAAAAATCAATTTCTTTGTTTTCTTATTTATTTATTTTATGGGTGAAAAACCGACAGAGACACACACACACACATATATATGAAGAGATGAAGACCAACAACTACAACAACAAGAGAAAAAAAATTCAATCTAATAAATAATAGGTATAAGATGAACAGAAACAAAATAAAAACAAATAAACAAAAAAAAAAAAAAACAGCAAAAGACGAAAAAACAAAAACAAAAGAATCTTTGAATCTAGAACACAGTGAACTTAAGGAACATACAAAAATATAACAACAAAACATTATTTTGTGTTTGTGTGTGTGTGTGTGTATGCGTAAATGTACATAGGATGACACAAACACACACAGACATTTAGTGAGAGAGACACAAAAAACCACTTCCATCTTTCTTTTTTTTTCCATTTTACCTCTTTTGCTTATCTTTCTTCTTTTCTTTTTTTTTCCTGTTTTTCTGTATTTTTTTTTTTTTCTTTCTGCTAAGTAAGAATAATAATAATAAGAAGAAATATATATTATATAGAAATAGAGTAAAAGTATAAGGGAACGTCGGACGAATTGAGATACGGTTCATCAAACACGGTGTTAGTGTTCGTCGAATTGTGAAATGATAATGCTCCTCATAGCATAAAAGAAGAGAAGAATGAAAAAAAAAAAGAAGAACGCCACCCTCTTTCTGTTTATATGTACCTACACAACATCCCTACACCACCCCACCCCACCCCCCTATATCACCTACAACCATCCTCATTCACCGTTATAACCTATTTCATCTCTCATCTCTTCCATATACATTATTATGCTTACTCCCTCCAATACTATTCCAACTATACACACACACACACATACACACACATTTTACTCAAAAATCATTTTTATTTATGTGAAACAGTTATTTCTTCCTTACATCATCTTCTTCTTCTTTTTTCTTCTCTCTTCGCACTACTTCTCTTTTTTGTTCTTATTCTTGTGTGTGTATGCTGTGTATGTGATGTCATCCATTTTGTTCTTACTTTTTTTTTTCTGTTTGTACAGAAAAGAAAAGAAAAAACGAAAATACATAATAATATTATAACAACAACAACAGCAGCAACAACAACAACAACAACTATACGATAGAGGAAAAGCAAAAAAAAAAACTGACGGAAATAATATTTTTTGTTGAAAAAAATAAAAAAAACTTAAGGGGTTGATGTCTTTTTTTTGACTATAAAATTACATTGATTACACCTTTGGGTTGTTATATTCACATCCCCCCACCATCTCATCCCAGATTCTCTTTTCCCCACTAACCACCTAGTACCATCATCATATGTGAATCTATATAAGAAGAATGGTTGCAGATGTATTTGTGTGTGTGTGTGTGTGTGTAAGTGCGTGTGTCGCTGTCATTTTCTTTTCTTGTTTTTTTTTTTGCTGTATTACGACAAAATGTGAAAATTGCAAATATTTCCACCAATTTTTTTCTTTTTTTTTTTTTTTGGTTTTTTTTTTGGTTTTGGCAAATCGGTCTCCGAGGAGATTGTGGATTTGCATGAGATAAACTAAAAAAAAAAAAAAAAATGAAGCAACAACAACAACAAAAATTATACTATAAAAATCTCATATTACAACAACGAGAACGAATGAACCAAAAATCCTTATGGCAGAGAAAAAAAAAACAGATTGGATTTTTAGAAACTCAGAATTTTCTCTCATTTTTTTTTCTAGAAAATGAAAAATTGGAAATATATTCAGTCATTTTCTTTTCGGTTAAATTCCTAAAATTGAGTTCTAGATTTCTATTGCCAGTAATTCTAGTCATGAATATTAACGAAATCCAAATATGTCGTCATCTTTACAATGGCACAACTCACTTTGGAAAACTCCTCACAAATCATATTAAGAGAGAGAGAGAGAAAGTGTGTGTGAGAAAGAGATAAAAATATGAATGAACATTTTCAATTATAAAAGCAAAGAAGAAAAAAAAACTTATAAAACAACAAAACCAAATAAATGTTTTATGATTTATGACTTCCTCCTCCTCCTCCTCCTCCTCCTCCTCATTCAGTCCACACACACATAACACCCAATAATCACATTCAATCAATAATCAAAAAAAAAAGTAATTTTATCTTAAATAGACAATATTAAAACTGTTATCACCATCTAAGATTTAGATAGGATTGATCAGACATCAGAGTGGCCTGGGGGGGTCAAAGTTCGATTACAATTTTCAAGTGATATTTAAATTCTAATATTTTTGTAGTTCTTGTTGTTGTTGTATTTTTTTTTTGTTCAAGACAATCAACTAATAAAAAAAACAAAAATTAAATGAAACTTTATTACGTCACGTGATTTTAGGGAATGATATGAAGTAGTTGTTATTTGTTGGAAGTAAAAGTCAAAATTAAAAATGAATGCATTCACACAGAGACAGAGAATAATAATAACAACAACAATTATAACAAAAATGACGTTTAATGTTTTTAATATGTGATTGCCATTGCATGCAGCTCAGTAAGCGTGCACCAACTTAAAAAAAAAAAAAAACAACAAAATAAGTAGACATTTTTGTTGTTGTTGTTGTTGTTGTTCTCGTTGTTATTTGTGCTCTGCAAGTGTCAAATGTCAATTTAAAATGTTGTTGTTTTTGGGTTTTTTTTGTATGTTTTGTTGTTGTGTTTTTGTCTTCTTTTCTTTTTTTGTTTCATTATAATTTTTTTGTTGTAAATCTCTTTGAATCGCTTGCATTGTTTTAATATAAGCAATTATAATCGTTTAGTGTCAATTCTGGCACATTCATCTCTATATATAACAGCAACAACAATTAAAATAATAACAACAGTAACAACAAAAAAATAATGGAAAATAACAAATTAAAAAATAAATAAGTAATAATTAAACAGAATTTAAAAAAAAAAAATCTTAAGCATGTACACACACACACACATACACGCATACACGCAGATGTAATATACCAATCATAATCAACACTCCCAGCATTTTATTTATGACGTCATCATGGCAACTGAAACAAGAACAACTACAACAACAACAAAAACAAATAACGAAAAAAAAAAGTCATGGCAATTTTTGATGAACTGCGATTGTGTTTTGTTTCTTTTCGTTGTAGTTTAGTTGTTGTTGCTGTTATTGTTCTCTCTATTTATTTTAATAAATGGCGACAACTCGTGTCGCACTTTTCTTATAAAAATGAAGAAAAAAAAAAATATATTATTCAAGAAAATCCAATTTGTATGGTTGTTGTTGCTGCTGTTGCTGCTGCTTTATAAATAAAGATTTCAACGATTATTTGTTGTTGTTGTCCTTGTTGTTGCTGTTCTATTTGATTATTTTATTTTTATGTATTATTTAGCACAAATTAATTAACTCTATTTAATTCTTCTTATTCTGCTCCTCCTTCTTCTTCCTTATTTCACCCCATCACGTTTCATCTTTTTTTTTTCTTATTTATTGCAGATTTTCTTCTTCTTCTTCTTTTTGTTTTTAGCTTCTTTTATATTTTAAATTCTTTTTATAAAAACAACAACAAAGACTAAATATTCGTGTTATCAGTAGTTGCTTCTATAGGTTTTTTTTTGTATTGATAAAAAAAAAAGACAACAAACAACAAACAACAACAACAACAACAACACCAAACAGTCAGTTTATTTATAATTTGTATTATTTTTTTTCTGCGTTTGTTTGTTGATTTTTATTTTATTTTTTTTTTTGTTTAAGTTGAAAATCATAAATATAATTAATATAATTAATGTCATGTTTATTTTTCGTAATTAATAATTTGTACAAAAATGATTTATAATTATATAAATATTATAAAAACTTCCAACCAATTTCCCTCCCACCTACCCTTCTACAATTCGTGTCTAAGATTTGTATAATATTTTATTAATTTATCTCAACGTGAACTTTTGACATTAAATGTTTATTTCATTATTTTCTTTGAATTCAAATTCAATCAACTTTTTATCTCGTGTGTGTGTGTAGTAATTTTTGTTTTTCGTAGAAAAAAAATAGAAACATTTTTTTTGGGTTGTTGTTCATATTTTACTGTATAGAAAAAAATTCTTACCTGGGTCTGATGAATCTAATCCGGGTGGTGGTTGTTGTGATAATGGTCCTGGTGTACCACCTGAACCTGGCGATCTGACATCATCATTTACTGCTCCACCGTAAGACAGTGACGAACTTGGCGGTCGCTAAAATAAATTTAGAGAACAAAAAAAATTGAAAATAAATAAAAATAAATTGATAAAAAAAAAACTTTTTGTTTGAATAAATTTCTATAATTTCTAAATTCATAAATTATTCTACAAAGATTAATTAACTGTTATGGATTAGTAAAGGGAGAAAAACAGATTCGTTTACTTCGAATAGAATAAACAATCGAAATTGGAAAATAATCGATTGTCCAATTGGAATTAATCGAACGGAATTTGTCGTACAGAAATTTTGTTCAAATTAGAAACGTTAAAAATAATTGGAACAAAATTCTTTATTAATCATCATAACAGAATCTGTTTCTAATACTTAAAATTCCTGTTCATAACAATAAAAATATTAAATCAAGAAAAATAATGAGACCGAAATGAGTGATAAGAAAATACTGTGATATTTTCTCAGTGAACAGGAATTCTTCTGGCTCCTCTTCCCCTTTAGTCAAAGAATTAAATTATATTGTTTTTTTTTTGTTCGTTTTACTCTTGATGCATTTTTATTGATTTATCATTTTTATTTTTTTTTTTGGTATCTTGATTCTTGTGCGGATAATAATTCAATATTCAGCAATCGATGCAGACAATGCACGATTGCAATTCCACTTGTTTGTTTTTCTGGCGATGTGTTTTGAATAATATTGATTTGATTTGGATAGATTTGTTTTTTTTTTTCATTTAAAGAAAACAGAAGAAAAAAAATTGTTCAGAATCAGAAATGAAACCATACACACACACACACCAAATGCACACAAATGCAGAATGCATGCATTTTGATTGCAAGTTCAATTTTATTGTGTACAATACAAAAGTGAATTGTTTTGTATTTATTTGTTGTTGTTGTTTTTTTTCGATGTGCTTTTTTGAATACAAATCACGATGTTATCGATGATATTTTTATTTATATTTAATTGATGGTTAATTTTTATTGAAGTGTGGTACTTTTTCTCTTTCACTCATTCATACAATTGTATCAATATTTTGTTTGTTTTTTTTTCACTTACTACATTAAAATTAATTCATTTTAACATATAATCGGACATATGTACGACACGTATGTCGATTTATGAACATTCACTATTGTTAGGTTGTGTGTATTTTTTTTTTTATAAAGTAAAACAAACAAAAAAAAATTATAATAAAATAAATATTAATAATTCTTCTTCTTCTTTTTCTGCATGTATTCTTGTCCTTTTCTATTTTTATGCACTGAAACGTGAATTGTCATTTTATCCTAAAACTCTGTCATCGTTATGTCGTCATGACGTCATATGTTTGATGTGCGTTGAATTTCTGTTTGTGAATTAAAAAGTGTTTGATTTTTTTTTTTATCCAATTTTAAAGTTTTTTTTCTTCAGTTTTAGATTTTAGGAGAAAAACAAAACAACATAGAGACAGACAGACAGCCACATAGACTTAAATAGGAGAAGAGTGGCGGTGGCGGTGGTGTGGAATAAAAAAATATATATATTAGACGAAGAAGAAGAAGAAGAAGTTAGAAGTATAGGAAAAATGTGTGAAGCGAATGTTAAATTGATTGAATTTATTTTTAGAATGAAAAAAAAAGTTTTTCATTTTTTTTTTCTTTTTTCGTCGAAAATAAAGTGCTGTCTGGATTTTTTTTTTCCTTCTTCTTCTTTTTCTTTTTCTGTTCAGAATATTATAAGAAGACTGAGTATCAGTAGAGTGTTCTCTCTGTATATATATGTGTGTGTGTGTGTGTGTATGTGTTTGGCATTAACTTTATTTTATAAAAAAAAGGAATATTATTGAGATTTTTTTAAAAATATTCTTTTTCTTTAAAAATAAAAGAAAAAAATTAAATAAAAATAAAATAAAAATTGTATTTTTAGTTTTTTCTTTTAAATGACGTCATCCCCTTTGAACAACATAACATAAATTCCAATGTACACATGTACGTCTGTTTTTGTAGCGTATACATACTAAAAATTGATACATTTATAAATGTATGTGTATGTATGTGTGTGTTTGTATAAATAATTATGTAACTAACCCCACCCACTTAAAAAATCATTCTAAAGTGTCAATAATAAAAAATGATCATAAATAATTAATTATCTACAATTCAATTTTTTTTTCTTCCTCTTCTTCTGTTTTTTTTTTTTTATTTTATTTCTACTTCCCATCTTCTCTCTTTTCTACTACACAATAATTCATTGGAAGTCTTAAACTTCCACTTTTTGTTTTTTTTTTTTCTATATCCATTCACAATTCACGATTCACTATTATTATTATTATTATTATTATTATAGCCTGATATACCAATTTGTACTCTGTTAAAAGATACTATAAAATTTATATTGGCTAGTAAAACTACGATTAACTATTAAAAATATATATATACACACATACATATGGAGAACAAACAGACGTACATATTGGGAGAATAAGAAGTTAGATATATAGAAAAAGTAGTTACAGAATTATAGTATGTAGTAAAACAAAACAAAAACAAAAAAAAAAAGTCTATACCATAAAAAAAAAATATAACCAAAAAAAACAACAACAAAAAAAAAAAAAAGTCTATATAAGAATTTTCGTTATAGCACGTACTAATCGTTTATCTATTTAGTATCTGTATCTGGTTTCATTTTTTCTTTTTTTTTTATTTAACTGTTTGTTGTTGTTGTTTTTGTTTTTGTTATTATTTTTATTTTATTATTTTTCTTCTTCCTTCCTTCCTTCCTTTCTTATTCCGTTTTTTTTTTTTGTTTTTGTTTTTCTTTTCTAATTTGAACTTTACTATGAATGGGACCGTATGCACCAAAACAAACAAAAAAAACAACAACAACCGATGAATGCATTAAAAAATTTCCAACAAACTAGAACTAAAGGGAATTGATTCTCTGTTTCAATTTGACAGAAAATTTCCACCATATGAACAAAAACTGATTGAATTAAATAAAATGTGAATATTGTAATTATTAAGTAAATAGACAAATGACGTCACCTTCAGTAATAAAAAATAAATAAATCGCATGTTGGGAACACTACAAAACACTACAAAACACTACAAAAAAAAAAGATGACTAAAAGAAAATTTAAAAGATTCCAATTATGAGAATTAATTGATTTTAAAGTTTCGTTATTTCCCTTTCCCCACTTCCGCTGCCAAACAACACATAATTTCTATTTGACCTTATGAACTTAATGATAGGACGATATTAGTGGATTAAAATATATTCTTCCAAAAATTTCTCGCTCTTTTAAAATGAAATCATTCTGTCATTCTGTCTTTCTGTCCTTCTGTCTTTCTGTCCTTCTTGTCTTTTTGTCCTTCTTTCTTTCTATTGTTTTATGATTATTACTATTATTGTTATTATGTAGTAAAAAGGATGACCTCTTATACACTACAAACGATATTTGATTTTTTTATTATTATTTTTTTTTTCTTTCGTTCTTCTCTAGATAATGAGCGCGTTAAATAATAAAAACAAAAAACAAAAAAAAACACTAAAAACACTAAAAAATAACCCAAGTGTTTCGGGTGTATTTAATGAAACGGCTATTAACGATGATCGTAAAAAAAATAAAATAAATAAAACAAAAAGAAGAAGAAGAAGGAAAAAGAATAAAAAAAACTATTTCATTGGTTTGGTTGGTGGTCGGTAAGCATCAAAATTTTTTATCTGTTTGTTCTTCTTCTTCTTTTTTTTTTAGTTTAGATATTGTTGTTGTAATTGTAATCGTTCATATTAATTTCTATGTATCTATTGTCATGTGACCTGTTAAAATTAATATTTAAATACGTGCCTCAGAGGCCAGTATGCAAAAACAAAAACAAAAACAAAAAACAAACTAGACACATGTATTATGTCAGACAAGCACAACACACACACACAGACGCACAAACACACGTGTATTTTTTTTTCTCTGTATTATTTTTCATAACCAAAAAAATCAGCTAACATCTATCTAAAAAATTACTGTCAAATTCAATTTATCTCGACTTTCAACGAATAGTTTTGGTTGTTTCTATTTTCAATTCTATTTATTGTTGAATTGTTTGCAGTTACAAGGAATATGAATAGAAAAATGTGTTTCTGTTGATTTACTTTATTTTCTTTTATAGATTTTTTAAAATTATAAATTTACTATATAGAAAAAAATAAATAAATAAGGGTCGTTATAAAATACTGTTGTCTCTTTCTATTTCCATATAAACGAATAACCCAAAACAACACACAAATCCCAAAGATATATTTCCTTTTCATTGAATTTTTACATTATTTTCCCACACAAATTGTGGTTCTATTTGTATGCGATTACATGTATGTTGTGTATGTGTGTGTGTGTGTGTGTTTGTGTTAAATAAACATAAAATAAATTGTACCTTCTCTACTTTACTGTTTAAAATAAATATTATAATGTATGAATAAATGATTGATTTTTGAACACAATTCACGCGTATCAAATTTAGTAGAAATTTTTCGTTTTTTTTTTTTTTGTATTTTCCTTCTGAAGAAATATTGTATACACACACACGCACACACAGCCACGCGCTATGTTCGTATATAAACACTAGATTTGTACAAGCATTTTCTTTTTTCCGTAATACATTTTTTTTTTCTACTTCATTCAAATATAGAACGATGATGATGGCAAAAAAAATGTTCGTATCGCGTCTTTTTCCAGCATTTTTTTTTTTCACTTTTAAGTTTTTTGTTGGTGTTCTGATGTTTTGTTTTTTTTTTTTGTAGGAAGAAAAAATATAACTCCGAAAAAACAATTACAACATTTTTTTTTTGTTCTACATCCATCTTCTTCTTCTTCTTCTTATTTCTTTCTTTTTTAATTTTATTGTAGAAAACAATTTCAGCAACAACAAAGGAGAAACCAAAAAAAAAAAACACTACTTGAACGAAATTTAATTTAGAACCAAAAAAAAAAACAAAAACAAAAACACAAATAGTGAAACAAACAAAAAAAATTCACAAATACAATCGCACATAGGAGGCCGGCAACAACAACAACAAACAAACAAAAACAACAACAGTAATCAGAAGAATTAAATGATAGCCAGCCAGACACACGTATTCGCGTATTTAAAATACAATAATAATATCGAATATATTTAATTTATTCTCTTTGGTGTGTGCGTTCATCTTTTCTATAATATTTACTCTTGAAGCCTGCTCTCAATTATCCATAATATTTTGTTATTGTAATTCAAGGCACACATAAACACATGTGGGTACATAATTTTTCCTTATCATTCTATCCCTTTCTTACACATTTTTGTATTCATCTTAGAACTTAAAAAAGAGAACAGAATATAACAACAACAACAGATACAAGAGAAACTCATTATTATTTTTTTCGGTAAAAAAAACACAAAACTAGAAAAAGATTGAAAAACATTTTTTGTTTTTTCTGTGGTACTTGATTATATTTTTGGCCGATGGGTTTTTTTTTCTTTAAAAAAAAAAACCTTCTAAACTCTAAGTCTAAAGTCTTGAAGAAATCTTCAAAACAACAACAACAACAACAATATAGCACAAGAGTCAAAAAAATATTTATAAAATTAATGTCTAGGCTAGAAGTATTTGGATACATTTTGGTTGTTCCTTGATAATATTGAATTTTTAGGGGAATTTTTACAAAAAAAAAAAAAAAAGCGAGCGAGTGAAAAAAAAAGTCTATTTTTAAAAGAAAAATAAAACAACGAAGGAAAAACAAAAAAAAAATAAAAAAATAAGAAATAAATACAACAACAATTACGAGAAGATAAAGAAACAAAATATGGAGAAAAGACAAAAAAAAATAAACATAAATTTTTGTAGGACGTCATTTGAAACAAATGAAAATATTTTAAAACAATGATGTCAATGACATCTTCATATTTTTGTGGTTATTGTCCCCAAAAAGAAACAACAACAACAACAAAACAACCATCCAATAATATTAATTATAAACAAAGAAGAGAAAAATATATCTTTTTTTTTTCTTGTATTTGAAATGAAGACGAAATAAAAAAGAACAACAAATGAACGAACGAAATATGAGATTATGTGTAGGCAACAACAACAAGAGCAGCAGCAACAACCAACCAACAGACGAGAATCAAAAAAAAAAAAAACGAAACAAATAAATAATTGAATATCAATAAAATCAATTAAAAATCATCTGCTGTTTTTTTTTTATGGTAAAAAAAAATTATGGCATGCATGTTGCATGTAAATGCATCGAAAAAAAAAACTTCCGAACAACAACAGCAGAAATCAAAAAGTAACAAAAACCTTTAAAATTTTCATCTGTTGTGATTTTTCAATAAAACAACAAAAAGGGTTATTGTACCATAATCATAACAAAATTAATGTGTGTACCTTTTTTTGTTCTTTTTTTATTATTATTATTAAGTAAAAAAATATCCAAAATACCCAAAAAAAAAAAAAAACAAAACACAATAACAAATACAACAGCAACAATTCATTTAATTTTTGTTTTTTTATAAATCATTAAATTATATATAATAATAATGATATAAATGCCCCCACCCCAACATCATTATTATTATTATTATACTTTTGTCTTTGATTTCATTTAATTTTGTTGTGTTTGTTGTTGCTTTTTTTTTATGGCAATTCAACCAAATTATATACATTTAAAAAATGGTTAATAGCATATATTTATAGCATTATTATATTATCTGTTTTTTTTTTGTTTTTGTTTTTGTTTTATATTTGTTCGATTGTGTCTCTCTCTCTCTCTCTCTCATACACACTTTTATTTTTTATTTTTCTGATTTTGTTGTTGTTCTGTAGTGGTGTTTATTTTAATTTAGTTACAATTAATCTTAGAATCTAGAGTTTCAGTCCAGAATCCTAATTTTCTTGATTCAATAAATTTTTCTGATTTTGTTGTTGTTCTGTAGTGGTGTTGTTGCATTTTATTTGAAGAAGAAAAATGGTTAAAAATGAAAATGCATCATTATATAAATGTGTGTCCCCACTCCTCCAACTCTGCTATAATTTTTGTATTTTTTTTTTTTTTTTGAGTAAAATATTTATTTTGAATATTTTTCTTCAAAATTTAAATTTTATTTATTTTATTTTTGGTCGATGTTGTTGTTGTTGTTGTTTTTAGGTCTTTCATTTCAGTCAAATTATGACAGCTGCAGATTTTGTTTCTTTCTTTTCTTCTTATTCTTTTTGACATATGGAATTCGAGTACCAAAACCCAATTGTACCAAAGGCAACTTTAATTTTTTTGTTTTTTTTTTCTTCTTCTTCTCTTTTAAATATTTTAAATTCTGTTGATGTTCTGTGTTTGTTTGTCTTCTTCTTCTTCTTTTTATTTTTCATTTTTTTTTTGTTTTGTTTGTTTGTTTTTTTTTTTCTTTCTTTTTATGTGGTTGCGATGATTGAATTTGATTTAAATTTTTTTATAGCATCAGAAAATAAAAAAATAAGAGACAAAATATGGCATTGAACTTATTATTTCGGGATGAATGTTTTTCTTTTATTCCAATCAAAATATTGGATAGGAAAGAATGAATTCAACTAATCTGACCTGATTCTCATTAAAAGATTAAGGAAAAGTAACAGTGGCCTTGATTAAACATTTTAGTCAACTACCATCAAAAAACCAAAAACCAGAAACTGTTCCCGTCAACAGAGGAAGAGATTATATTGAACCTTGTATTTTGCTGTTGTTGAAATTTGAATCATTATCATTTAAACATTTGATACATGCAAGAAGCATCATCATCAATATGATCATCATCATCATCAACATTTGACCATCGGTTTCATTTTACATGTATCAGCTGTGCGTGGATGGTTTAAAATGGGTTAAGCCTAAGGGTATTTATATATTTTCCACATCATTCATATTATGAAAACGTTCACATAATACTTATAATTTTTTTTTTTTTAATTGAATTTATATTATTTTGCAACAATAACTAACTAACAACAACAACGAAAATAAATCGTAAAAAAACAAAAAAATTATGAAAAAAAAGGAAGGAAAAAAACACAATACAGAATTGAAAGTTTTGCTTCTTTTTTTTCTTCTTTTTTATGTAAAATTAAAAGAAAAAAAAAAAGTTAATATTTGATTATGTGAATGTGCACATGCAACTGTCACTAACTAAAAAAAAAATCTCCATTAGGTCTGGGGTCTCTCTCTCTAGAGAGAAGGTTATGTATTTATATTCTTTTTTTTTTTATAAAAAAATCAATTCTATCATCACTTATAGGTATGACACATTACCAGATGTTATCAGAAATTGTTGTACTTTGTTTTTTTTTTTCTATGGAAGTGAAAAAAAAACCTCCACGAAAAACGTTAAAAAAAAGACAACAACAACAAATAATAATAACAAAACTAACATTATTAAGCAATAAAGGAAAAAGAGAAAGAATATGAGAGAGAGTGAGAGAGAAAGATAGAAATAGAATGCTCATCGTCTAGTTTTGATGTTTCGATTTCTGACATTTTGAGTGACAGCGGATGTGAATTGAACAAAAAAAATTTCTGTCTTCTTTTTTTTTTTCCAAATGACATTTTCATAATTAAATGCAAATGTTTTAATTTTTCTGGAAATGGAAACAGATGCACAATTATTTTTCACTATTATGTGAACGATAGATGGAACACTAAAAGGCAGACAGAGAGGGAGGGGGTGGTGATTGTAAAATCGAAATTCATGAGAACATTAATTTTTCATCTTGTCGATCGTCGTTCCTTTTTTTTTTTTGTTTCCATTTTTTTTATCAATATTTTACAAGGAAATTTATTGCATTTTACTTCGTACCATTTTTTTTCTTTTCGACAGAAAACAGAAATTTGATTCAATTTTGTATTTTTTTGATTGAATTAAATATTTTATACATTTTTTGTTTTGTTGCTGTTGTTGCTGTTGTTGTTAAATGTTGGATGTTGAAGAGAGCGTTTAAAAATCATTGAACGCACTTTTTATTTTCTTATAGTTTGTTTCGCCCCTTTTGAATCACCATTTTTTTTTTTTCGTTTTAGAAAGTAAATTAGATTTTATTCCTTGACTGAATATTCTAATATTGTATATTATAAAAGTATAAAATTTGGTTGTTTATCGTTTCAACAGCATTAAATTTAAATTTGAATTACCTATACTATTCTGCTCCCCTTTCACCCTCAGCCCAAAATACATTCTAGAACGTTCTTTGTTTTTTTCTCTCTGAGTTGAGAAATGACTTCAATATGTCATGAATTGAATTATCAATTATCGAACCGTGCATTAAACAATAATCTAACATCTACTCTAACATCAATACAAACATCAGTGAATAGAAAATTCATATACGCATATGAAAAAAAAAAAAAACAAAAAAGGGCAAGAAGAAAGAAGAAAGAAGAAAGGTATAGAACAGAAAGAAGTGAGACAAAATATAGTACCCTTAAAAATTTATTTTATATTCTGTATTTTATTTTGCAGTTAGAGAAATACCATTTTCAGCCCTTTTTTTTTGTATTTACTTCTTTTGTTGCTGTTTTTTTTTTTTTTTTTTGTTGTGAACTAAAAAATTACAAACATACAACCAATTCATTTGATTATTTCATATAAAATTAGATCTCAGCTAGAGACTTTGTATTCATTTTTGGTTTTGGGATAATTTTTTTTTTTTTTAGAATTCTTTAAGTGTATAAGTGTATGGTTGTGCGTGTGTGTGTATTTGTGTGTAATAACTAGTTTAAGTAAGAGAGAAATAAATAAACAGGACGACCGACAAACAAAAAAAGAAAAAAAAGGGAGGATCATAAATATTTAGAAAATTATTCAATATTATATTTTTAACGATATTGAGAATGAATTCAGAAAAACCCTTATAACAATTTATGTTATAAATTTTCAATTGAATTCAGGTTGATTTAATTATTTATTATGAACTAAACGTTTTGGTTGAAAGTTGAATTATTTTGAAGTGTGCGTTCTTCTTAAACACTTGATACGATCCTTTAACAATTTTTACACTTACCATACTGATGGTAAAGGGAGAAAAAATTAGAAAGAATAAATATGAATTCTTTTGTAGTAACAAATTTGCATTAATTAGTAATTATTAATCAAAAAGTCGTAACATTTGAAGTGTGTACGTTAACATTTTTAGACGTTATATAGAAAATTTCAGAATTATCACGTTAAAATTTATTCATTTAATAATTTTATTATTTCGTACAGCGAATTTATTGAATCAAGAAAATTAGGATTCTGGACTGAAACTCTAGATTCTAAGATTAATTGTAACTAAATTAAAATCATGTTGCATTAATGGGTTTAAAAATGAGACATACACATAAAAAATAATAATAATAATAAATAGACAATTATTGTTGTTGCTGTTGTTGTTGTTGTTGTCTAAAATTGAATGAATTGAATGAAGGAGTGTGAAACATGGAGGATGTTAAAAAAAAATATAAATTCATATGGAAAAAAATTGTATTAAAAAAAAAAATGATGATGAAGAAGAAGAAGAAATAAAAAAAAATTCTCTATGAAAAAAATATATATAAATATTGCAAGTACATATTTGTATGTATGTATGTTTGTATGTATATATGGATGTATGTATGTATGTAAGTATATATGTATGTTGGTTAAACGCATTAAAATTCATAAGGGGTAAAAAAACGTGAAAAATGTGTAGATAGAATTCCATCATAATTAGATTATGTATAAATTTGAATTAATGCTAATATTATTATATTGTATGCATATTTTTATTCACATTCACAATTTTTTTTTTTTTTTATTCTCTCTTCTCTCCTCTCTCTCCTCTTTCATTATTTTTTTATAAATATTTTCTTTCATTTTTATTTTATATTTTTTTTTTTTTGTTATTTTCATATTCATAATTCGCATTGTGATCACGAGACATGAACGTACACACACACACTGTACACACACACACACACACACTTTTATACCAATGTAGGTAAAAAAATATATATATATATTTATAGTCGGTGAGAGAGTCCGGGACAAATGGATGTTTTGTGTTCGTGTCAAAAAATTATCATTGGTAAATAATCACAATGGGTTTTAATGTCAAAGTCAATGACATTATCATAATATATAATCTTCTTTATCATCATCATCATCATCATCATAATGATCATCATCAACAAACCAATAAACGTATAAATATTTAATGTAAATATGCTGCTGTGCATAGCCAACCAAAAAACACAACAACAACAACAACAACAATAAAAATTAAGAGAGAGAGAGAGAAAATTGAACGCACTTTTGATTTTTTTAGAAAAAATTTCTAAATATTCTTAAAATTGAAACAAAGAAGTAACGAAATTAGTTGCAACTATAAGATTTAGACGTCGTGACGCAGACGACAGACAATAATAATTAAAAACAGGTAAAACTAAACAAACTAAAGAGAATCAGAAGAAATTTTTTTTAATTGTTTTCATTTATTTTTTCACTTATCCCCCGCGCCCAACCCATTTGATTAAATGTTTAACGTCTTTAACAAACCGAACAAAATACAGAAAGCAACCAAATAAAGAAAAAAAAAATTATTTAAATTAAATTGAGGAGAAGAAAAATTAAATGCAACAATTTATTTTGTGTATCATTGAAAACAAAAAATTGTATAATTTAGATTTTTTAATTTTCTCTGAATAAACATTTAAATTTTAGTTTATGCATTTATGAGAGAGAAGACACAATTCAGATATAGAAATGCACCCGCATATTTAATAATAATCAAGCCGTAATAAGCCGTATCTAAATATTCTAAATTTAAAACTAGAAGAAGAGGGAAGAAGAGGGAAGAAGAAGAAGAAGAAAAAGATGAAGAAAAAAATAATAATTAAAAACGTTTATTTCGTTTATTAAAAGGAGGGAAATAACAACAGAAAAATTATCACACTTTACAAAAGTTTACATGTTACAAGAACAACAATAGACGACAGACAACAGACAACAACAATAACAACAATAACAACAACAACAACAATTGTATAAAAAAAAAACGCATAAACATACAATCGAAATTGACAATTGTCACGTCATTTAAATAATTATTTATCCGGGATCTTCTTATTTGTAAAAATTATATTATTTTTTAGTTTTTCTAATTCTAATTCTAAGTCTGGTGTTGTGTTTTGTCGTCGTTTTATTTTAAATATAAAAAAAAAAATTATTAATAAATTCTTCTTCGTCTTCGTCTTCTTCTTCTTCTTCTTCATTTTGTCTAGTGTCAATTTGATTGTCATTTATTAGTATTATTAGTATTTTTTGATTGGACAACAATATCTACAAAAACAAAAACAAAAACTAAAATTATGATAGAAGAAGAATAAAAAGAGAGAGAGAGAGTGGGACAAAAAACGCACGCACTTTATTTTTAAATAAAAACGAACGTAACCTTCTTCTATTTTTAGAAAATAAATTGACAGTTTGGAATAGAATAGGAATGTTGATAATTGAAAATATGGGAATGAATTTGTTGTTATTATTTCTATATTTTGTCTTTTCTGTGGAATTTATCCTCTTTTTCTTATTCCTCCCTTTATTTATTTTTTTCAGTCAAAATTTGAATTTCTCACATTTTCTTTCTAATTTCCTTTTAAATATAAAAATCGGAAAAAAATGTGTTTACGGCAACAACAACAATAGGTACTAAATTGCAACTAATTTGCCATTTTCATTTAAATTAAAATTTCTCTATTTTCTGTGAAATGTGAAATGAAACAAAATAGAAAGCATCCACCCCCCCCCCTCTCTCATTTCCCACTCATAAGAGGAAAATTATCCAAAAAAGAAAATTCATTTTTGAATTTTAATTAAAATTATTCCTAATCTCAGTCGTCTCTCTCACCTTTCTTCACCTCTTTTCTCGCTAGTCCGTATTAAATTTATTTCTTTCCACATTCTCATCTCATCCACATTCTCATTGGTTTAATCTTTAACAAATTTGTGAAAATAAAATAAAATTTTAAAATTCAACAAACCAAAAAAACAAAGAAAGAAAGAAGAAGAAGAAAGAAATTTTATCCTTGTTAAATTTATAAATTATTTTTTCTTATTTTGATCCAACATGTGGGATCCTTCCCTCTATCTCTCTCTCACTATATTTTTTACTCTCAGAATCTATCATTATCCTTCTATCTTTATCATACACAAACACACTGTCTCTCTCTCTCTCTCTCTCTGACACACACACACCAAACTCTGATCTATTTTGCGTTCCTTTTTATAAAATAATAATAATAATAATAATATTTTATACAAGAAGGAACAATTCGAATTAAAGATGAAGATTCGTTTCAAAAAGAGATAAAAAAATAAATAAGGAAAAACAACAACAACAACAACAACAACAAAAATAATAACAACAAAAACAAAAACACAAATAAAATACAACAAGTATAGAGCCTAGAAGTAAGTAGAAGGGTGACCGGGTGATGGTTAAAATATTCTGTTATTTTATATTTAATATAAATTTTTCCTCTGTTTTTCTTTTATTTTCTTCTCTCGTCTTTTTCGTTTTTTTTCTTCCTTTAAATTATAAATTTCTCTGTTTTTTTTTCCTTCCTTTTTCCTTTTTTTTTCTTCTCTGTCCTCTCTTCCCTTCTTCCCCCACCCCGCACCAACAAGTTTGAGTTTCAATAAAAATAATATAAAATAGGAAAATTTTAATATAAAAGCATTTATTATAATCCTTTCATGTTTACAGTTAAATTCATTGTAATAAAATAAAACCTTTTCCTCTTTTCTTTTTTTTTATTTTAGGTCCTTACTTTTTCTACTTTCTGTTGTTGTTGTTGTTGTATTTTTTGGAAAAAAACTGAAGCCCTACTACCCCTCAGAATATTTAATGCTGTGTATAAAGTGAACCTTTTTTTTTTCGATGATCCCATTCTCTTTGGTCCTTCTTTTTCATAAATGTGATCAAGAATTTTGTGGCCACAATATTCAACAACAACAATAACAGCAACAAAATCGAATAAAATAAAAAAGGAATAAAAAACAAATAAGAAGAAAAAAAAAAAGGATTAAAATTTTCGTTTTTTTTTTGAGAGAGAAAAAAAAAATTGCATTTAGGAACTGAGAGAAGAAAAAAAAACGTTCAAAATAATTGAATTTGCAAAAAAAAAAAAAGAAAAATATAAATAAATAAATAAATTCATTGGAGAAATATTTCTATTTCACTCTATTGAATTGGATAGAAAGGACTCAAGGGATAGACTTTCTAAATGGAAGAAGAAATACAGTGAAAAACTCTCCCCTTAATCCCAATAGAAATGTAGAAAAACTGAATAGGATAAATATTATGTATGTAGATCCTGTTATCTATATATTCTATCAATACTAAAAATGTCCCTTTAAAAACATAGAAAAGATCTCTATCAAAGTAAATTGGTGCACTAAACAAATTCCCAACCAAACATAACAAATGCATTTAACTATTACAAGTCGATTGTCCTTTTTTTGTTCATTTTATTTCTTCTTCTTCTTCTTCGTTCTCTTTTCTCTCTCTTTTTTTTTTTTTTTTTGCGAATTCAATATTCAGGCCATCAACATTATTAAGAGAAGAAAAGGGATGGGTGTAGTCGTGTAAGTGTATAATAGAGAAGAGGGGTTCCTTTTGTAAATGAAATTTTCTCGTTTCTATTTTTTTTTTTAAGGTCGAAAATTGGCGTTTGACTTTGCAAAAAATAAAAAAAAATAAAACGCACACACAAAATTCCCAGTGGGATATTTTTGGTCCCTAACAGCATGGTAGATTTTGGGTAGGTCTCTCACACACACACATACATACACACACTCGTTTTATATTGTACAAAAGATGAAATAAGATAACTTCGAGTAAATCCGATTTTCTGATAATTTCACTGACTCTTTGGATTAACCAAAAAAAACAAGAAGAAGAAGAAGAAGAAATATGCAAAAGAGGATGCATTTTATGACATATTTAAAATGTCACTCCTTTATATTATTTGTTACCTTTACAAGATAAAAATTGGATATTGGAAGATGGTAACAAGAAGGTACCATCAATATATTATCTCTTCACCTTCACCTTCACATTTAACCACACACACATACACACACAAGCACATAAAAAACAGAAACAAGGTAATAAAGTTAAATCAAAACAAGATACGATTCCTTTCTTATACATTTCTACAAAGAAAAAACAAAAAGAAGAAGAAGAAGAACAAAAAATGTTCATTTTAAAGAAAATAAAAATATATTTTATGACTTCACGCATAATTTGCTTGAACAAAAAAAAAAAACAGAAAAAAAGAAGAAGAAGAAATGTTTAAACATCGTTTTTAAGAAGGAAAGAAATTTAGCACCAGAAGCAGCATCAGCAATACAAAAATAATGTAATTTAAATGCGTTTCCAAATAAAATAAAAGGCTTCTGTGAATTTTTGTTTTTTATTCTTTCGTTCTTCCAATTTTTCACCAATTTTGCCAGAGATTCAAATTCTCATCAATTAAAAAATTTGTCTCATCAGATCACAACACATCAATTTACTCCATCATTAAATAATAAATTACAAGATGATTTGTGTTAAAGAAATTTAAAAACGGAAAGAAATTAACAGAAATAAAAAATTAGGAAAAAAATCCAGAAAATCTAAAACACAAAACATTTAATTTAATTTCAATTTTTGTTTCACATTTTACTGAACTTGAAATAAAATCCAGAAAATCCAAAATAAATAATAATAATAAAGAAAAAAAAGTGTATTAAAAAAGAGAGAGAAGGCAAGAAACAGAAGAGAGAAATAATAAAAAAAAAATAAAAAAAATACAAGACGATGAAGACGATGGCAAGTAAGAAAAAGATGTAACGATACATAAATTAAATGCGACGTTTTTACAACTTTAACTTGACAGCACTTTGCTACTGCCGTTTCTCTCTCTGTGTTTTTTTTTCTTCTCTTCTTCTTCTTCTTCTTATTTATTTTTTATTCTGTATATAAAAATTGAGAGAAAAACAAAATCCATTGATAATAAATGGAACGAAATAATATAAATGTATTGAATAAAAATTACAACAGTAACCAGAAGTAAAATGAAGAAAAATTTAAATATTTATGGAAGAGAAACATTTTTATTTGGTTCCAACACAATAATCTTCTTTAGTGCACAATTCTATATTTTTGGAGTCAACAAAAAAATAACAACTTCCATCCATCCCACAAAATCCCAGAATTCCTATTCGCAAAGTTCTGCATTCAATTTTCTGTTTCTGTTTCTTTTTTTTTTTTGACAAAATTCATAAAGCATAATTTTACACAATGAAATATGTGTGTGTGTGTGTGTGACGTCACATTGTGCAAAAATTTTGTTTCATTATTTAAAAAAAAAAAACAAAAACAAATTCCAAAACAAAACAAAATATTGACCATTTTAATCTGTCAAAATTTGACAGTTAAAAGTTTTTCATCTTCTTCTTATTTTTCTTTTATGAAAATTTATTAAAATAATTTACGGTGGAGAAAGAAATAAATTTCTGTTTTGTTTGTTTTTTTTCTGTTTTGTTTTGTTTTTTAATTTTTCTAAAATTTCTTGTGGAATATAATTATTACACACACACACAACAACAACAAAACAAAGTAATAATAATAATAATTTAGCATATTAAAAAATATTTTTGGAATTTTAAATAAAAAAAAAAAAAGTTAAAAAAATAAACACAAAAAATTTGACTAAAAACAAAAAAAATCCAAACAATCAACCAACCAAAATGAAACAAAAATGAAACAAGTGAAAAAGAGAGAATGTGAGAGAAAGAATGAGAGAGAAAAATAGAAGAATTTTCTAAAGAAATTATGTATAACGGAACATTAATTATTAAAACTTATTAAGAAAATTACAAAATTTGACACATTCAACGTCCATCTAAATGCAAAATGCCAAGAGTTTTTTTTCTTTTTTGTAGATCCATCCATGGAATGTTTTTTTTTTGTTTTTGTTTTTGTTTTTGTTTTTGTTTTTTTGTATATTTTGTATAAAATAATAATAATAATAACAACAGCAACAACACAAACACGAAACTTGAGTATTTTTTGTCTAAATAAAAAAAAAAATAACGAAATTCTAAATAATTAAGGAACAAAAATATGCAAATTTTAATTTTGATGAATTTTTTTTTTTGGAGTTTAGAAAAAAAAAAAAACAAAACAAAACAAAAAAAATGTTTCAAAAAAAAAATATTTAAATTTGAAGATAAAAGACAAACACACACACACAGACACAGAGAGAGAGACCATTGAAATGAAAGAATCTGAATTAGCTGATGATGACATTCAAAAATTCAATGAATTTAACAGAAAAAAAAAACACAAAAACTGGAAATTCAACTGATTTTATAAATTGAATTTACAAAAAAAAATCAAATTATAGACGGCCGAAATGAAAGAAAAATTGCCAGATTAGGAGAAAGAAAAAAAAAAACGGCAATTCCTAAATAAACAAAACAAATAATTTAAATTCTAAATCAACAAAACTAAAAACTAAAATTAGCTGCACTGATCAATCTGATTAATTATTGTAGTTGCACACATCATAACGTCACGTCTATATTTTTTTTCTCTGTGATCAAAATTATTTTTTTCAATCCGATCATAAAATGACAGACAACAACAATACAAAAGTCAATTGAAATATTCAAATATGGCGCCTATTCGCCTACTCTTTGATCAAATCATTTTGTTATTGTTGTTGTTGTTGTCTTTTTTTGACATTTTAACTCAAAATCGTAAGTTTTTGCTTTTATTTAAAAATTCAAAATTCCAATTACCCAAACAACAAAATCCAAAGGGTTACTGATGATTATTACTGATTAGAAAAATTCTAGAATTTAGAATTCTAAACAATATTAGTATATTTGTTGTACATTTTGTTGTTATTGTTTTTGTTTGTATTTTCTACAATAGAAAATTATTGTAAATTAAGGTAAAATATTGTCATTTTTTTATTATATTTTTTATTTTCTCTCTATTTATTTATTTATTTGTTTTCTTTTCTTTTCTTTTATTTATTTTAGCTTCTATTTTTTTTTTTTTTTTGGCAATTCAATTTTTTTTTTATTTATCATCATTTATGTCCATATAAGATTATGCTAATCTTTATGCAATTATTCAGGGATTTTAAACGTCAAATTGAGATACAACAACAACAATAACAACTTTTTTTTTCTATCTAATTTTTCTATTTGTCTTCTGTTTGTTTTTTTCTTTTCTTCTTCATTTATCGAAATTTCTATACGTTCCTTTAGAGCTTAGATTCTTAACTTTAGATGCATAAATTGTTTGAATTTGAAATTAATTTGTTTGTTTTGTGATGAA
This sequence comes from Pedicia rivosa, assembly GCA_963082725.1. Taxonomy (NCBI): domain Eukaryota; kingdom Metazoa; phylum Arthropoda; class Insecta; order Diptera; family Pediciidae; genus Pedicia; species Pedicia rivosa. The sequence goes on from OY720153.1 coordinate 42,692,282, forward strand.
ACGTGTTATTGATTGATGATGTAACGGAAAAAAATGTATTATTATTATTAACAATTATGACGTCACAATAGAATTAATTAATAGAAACAAAAATGTTGGGTTGAGTTTTCACGAGGATTAAAATACAGGAAATTTTTCCTTTGGTTTGATTCTTTTTGTTTTTTTTGTTCTTGTTCATTCCCAAAACCGATCACATTTTTTTCCACTAAGCAAAATAAAGAAAAAAAAAACGAAGATGAAGAAGAAGAAGAAGTTATCAAATTTCACCAAACAGCCTCAAACCTTTTTTTTTTTATTTACCAATTTTCCACATCCATCCATTCCAACCCCATTAAGCTGCGATTACATGTTTCTCATACATACACACACTAATACAAATCTATACATACACACACACAAAGGCATTTCTCTACAGAAAAATTTATCCCATAGCTAATATCGTAAACAATTTTAAATTCAAACCACATGCACAGAATTTAAATTGGACGAGAAAATCCGATCAGGATTTTGTTGGTCTTTCGGAAAATACTTTTCTCTTTTTTTTTTTTTCATTCTTTTATACTTTCTCCCTACTCTTTCTCTTTCACTCCTTTCTATTCCAAATGTATATTTTTATTATTTCTTTTTTCGTTTTTCATCATCGTAGGGGGGGGAGGACAACTTTTTTTCTTTTTTTTTTTTAAGTTTAGTTGGTTAAATTTGACATTTCAATCGCCATTAATTTTGGTTTAGTTGGTATTATATTAGAAGACTGAGACGAGACGACGTGTCAGACGTGTGTATTATAAATATAGAGATTCAACAAAAGGAATCAAATAAAGAAGAAGATGAAGAAGTTAAAAAAAAAAAAGAAAAAAATGATGATGTGGGGGAGGTGGGGGTGTGTGTTGGAAGGCATAACGTAAAAATTTACATATTCAATTATATTTTAAAAAATATGTGACAAACATGTGGATGAGGTGTTTATTCTAATATGTCGAATTTTATTTCTTTTTTGATGACGCCCTACTCCCCATTTTCTTTTTTTTCCATTTTCATTTTTATTTTTTTACATCAAATTTATAACGGGTAAGGGATGTAAAAAAGAAAATGTTCATATAAGAAAAATCATTGAGAGGATTATTTACTTCAATTTGAAATTTAAAAAAAGAAAAAAAAAAAGAGGAAAGAAAAAAATAAACAGAAAATTAATAATGGCAAAAAAAAAATTACAAACAAACCAAATTTTTGTTTCTTTCATTTATTTTTTATTTCGTTTTTCAATCAATCGATCATTTTTCTTCTTCTTTATTTTTTTTTTTCACACAAACCAAAAATAAAAAATATAATAAAAAATTCTGATAAGAGAATTTTTGGTTAGATAACAAAAAAAAAGTGGTAAAGCATAAATACCTACTGCCTTCTTCTTCTTCTTCTTTTTTTTTGTCTTTTTCTATTTATTTATTTATAGATGTTTTTTGTTGTTGTTGTTGTTGTTGTTGTTGTTGTTGTTGTTGTTGTTGTTGTTGTTGTTGTATATATTATTTGATTAAATTGATTCGTTCATAGTTCACAACAACAACAACAACAACAATAACATCAATGACAACAACAAGAAATTCTTTCAATAAAGAATTTAAAAAAAGTGTGCAAGAAGTGTAAAGGAAGAGGTAAAGTTAGAAGAAGAAGAAGAAGAAGAAAGAAAGAAACAGAAGAAGAAAAAAAAACAAACAAATACAGTAGCACAAATATTTGATAACAATTAATTTAATAATAACGAATAATATTTTTATTTTTTTTTTAATCCATTCAGATTCAGAAGCTAAAACTTATCAGCTGTGTATTGATCATAAATGATAACAACAAACAACAACAACAACAACAAAACGTACTAAGTTCGCTTATCTTTCATATACTGAAGATAATTCTTTATTTCTATTTTTATTCCATTTTGATATTTGATATTTGCTAAACACAATTTTATTAACAACAACAACAAAATTATTATTTTTTCTTATCAGAATCGACCTTTTCTTTCTTCTTCTTGTTTTTCCTCATCTTATCATAACGAAGAAAAACCAAACAAATAAAACAAAACAGAACAAAACAAAAAAAAAAGATGAAGAATTTTCGCGTTTCCAACAACAAAACAAAAAAAGAAAACAAAGCAAACCAAAGGAAGAAAAAAATAATCTAAATTCCTGATATATTTTTGTGGTTGTTGTTGTTTATTTTTCTCCTTCAATTGTTTTTCTTTTCCTTTCCTTCTTTTTTTTTTTTTTGTTCACTTCTTCCTTCCTCCTTGTCTCAATCAAGGGAAAGAAAATATCTTTCAATCTCCCATAAACAATCCTGGCGTGTCATTTTCTGTTCGGTTTTTGCGGTTTGCTGATTTCTCTCCTCTTTCTTTATATTTTTCTTTTTCCCTTTTCTTCTTTTTATTTTTCGTTTTTCTTCTGTTAGATGATTGTTTAGTGATTGTTATTGTTGTTGCTGTTGTTGTTAGGTATTATTATTATTTTAGTTGTTTGGTTTGAATCTGTATGACAAGAACTTTGCGCCCGTTGAATAGGGAAAAAAGGGAAACAATAGAAACTGAGTATCAAAACCTGAAAAACCCCTTCAGAATTGTATATATGTGTGGGTGGTTGGTTTTGCTAGATTGTTGAAGAAATGGAGAATGGGTATGAGAAGGTTATTAGAAAGTGTGCAAAAAGGATATGCTGTATTTTCTTCTTGTTATAATTTCAAACAATTGTTTTGTTTTGTTGTTTGGTATTTCTATTTTGTTTTTTTTTTGTTTTCTCTCTACTTTTGGTTTGTCGTGGGTTTACCCCACAATGGTTTATATATCTTTGATTCGCCGGAAATGTAGGGTTCAGAAAACACGTGTACACTGAGGCGAACAATAGAATAAATATACTGGAAAATTGATTTTTGTTTTTCTTTTTCCACAAATATACACACACACACACACACATGCACACACCTACATGAATACCTAGATAATTTGGAAGAGAAAATCTTTTGGAGAATAGATATTGTTAAAGAACAGAAATACAAATAAACACACGACTGCACGAGTATAAGAGGACCCACAGTCCTGTATTATATTTACCATTAAATCTAGTTGACTGATGATGAATAATAAATTTTAAAGATAATTTTATAAAAATTTATTCCATTTTAATTCAATAAATGATTTTTGATCGACGTCGTTCGAAAAAAAAAAAAGAAAGAAAAGAATAAAATTTGGTTTTTGTATTTGATTACAGAAAAAGATACAGGGGTGAGGAAATACGAAAGAGAAGAAGAAGAAGTGTAACCCATTGCTGATGATGATGATAATGATTATGACGATATAATATGGGTGGAAAACGACCTTCATTCAATACAATGACACGTGTCCTTTCACTTTTTTTTTTATTCTTTCCTTCGTCTGTAAAATTTTCTATCCCATGAGATTGTATTTCGTCTATTTATTTATTTATATATTTTTTTTATTTGTTTGTAAGTCTTTCAAAATATTACATTGGTTCTATTTTTGTGTCTGTTTGTGTGTGTGTGTGTGTGTGTGTGTGTTTGTGTTTAAATAAGTGTGTGCTAGATGAATCCTTCAAAAACAGCTAATCTTAGTGATTACAGCCACAAGTACATTGTTATGTGTACTGATGTCTTGTGTATTTTGTGTGTTAAAATACAATATTATAATAGAAGGGCGAAAACATTGTCATTTATTTACTACATTGAAAAAAATTCCAGTTCAAAATTATTATTATTTATTTAAACAACCAAAAAAAAAAAAAAAAGAAATCGAAAAATTCTAATTACAAACCCTACACAAATACACGCTATCAAAAATTAGAGGGTACCAGTGTTAAATATAGACTAACAATTTTTTGAATACTTTCAAAGTCTACCAAATAATAATATTTATTTATTTTGATTTTTCGCAATTATTTATTTATTTTCTCACGATCAATTTTTTTTTTTTTTGCCATTTTCCAATTTGAAGTGTATTCCTCACTGTAATATTATTATTATTATTATTGTTGTTCTATAATAAAGGGTGTGTCACACACACATATGGGGACAGATTGTGACATATTCCTCAATTGTATATAACACAAAATATAGTCAATTGTTATAATTGTTAATCGCAAGATCAAAAAAGTTTTTATTGTGATTGTTTGTATCCTTTCACATTCATATTTTATGTGTTGTTGTGTTGTGTTTTTTTTTTATTACAACAATTGGGTCAGAAATTAAAAATGAAAATTAAAAAATAAAACATCTGAATTTTAAATCACGATGTTTTTTTTCCCCAGTCGTTTGTTTTTTTTTCTATCTCTTGTCCTGTATTTGTTTATTTTCTGTTTTCTAAGCGACTAAAATATTTTTATGAGTTGAAACGATTATACTTTTTATCTACTTTTCACATTTTATACGTTATTCATTTACCATCCGCCTACACTCTTTGCCTATATACCCTTTCAAATAACCCGCACCAACACAATTCATATAAAACAATTTTTTTTTTTTTTATTGAACTTTTAGCATATGCTTTTATTAGTCCTTTTATTAATCCTTTTTATTTATTTTTTTTTCCTTTTTAATTTTCATTCTAAAATGAATTCTTGTTTTTTTTTTTTTTTTTTAAATGTGGTTTTAAATCAAACAATAAAAGAAAAATTGTACTGGCGAATAAAAAACTAAAACCAACAACAAATAAAAAATTAAACAAAAAAAAAAAAAAAAAGTCGTACACAGCAACAAGGAACAACAACAAATAAAAATGTACATAAAATAGAAATAAATCCTTTTCAACAATGGAAACAGAAAAGAACTAAGTAGAATGCGTTTTGTGTGCCCACAAACATTTTAAAAAATCATTGAAGGAAGAAAAAGAAAGAAGAAGAAGAAGAAGAAGAAGAGAAAACAATAACAACCCTTTATCGGTTTAATCCAAATCCATACACGCAAAAAAAAAAAGGGTTCTGCCAAGAATTAATTTAGTTTGTTTTTTTTTCGGTTTTAAATGAATCAATTGATTTTTTCTTTGTTCAATCTCATTTCCTGTTTCTCCATTGCAACAACAACAGCAGAAAAGAAAAAAAAACAACCAACAATATGGTGAAAAAAAATTCACAAAAGAAATTCATTTAAAGTGAAAGAGAAAATTGCGTGAAGACGTTTGTGTGATCATGAAAATATATACAACCAACAAAATTAAAAAAAATAAAACAAACAAACAAAAGGGCACACCTCAATGTGTAAGGTAAACAATTTAATTGCATTTTCAGATTCCCTTCTTCTTTAGTTTCCCTTCAATGAAAAGAAAAGAAAACCAAAAAAAACAGCCCATTCGATTGTATTTTTTTATTAATCGATCAAAGCAATTATTTTATTAGTTCTCTCTGTCTCTTTCAATTTATCTCTTTCACATTTTAATTTTAATGTCGTGTAAAAGACGTCAACAACAACAAAATCCATCGTAAATACTTTGAGAATACCAAAAATTAGCCCACTCGACCAACCATTCCTCCCCAATACATTTTACTTTTCATACAAATACACACACACACACATACATACTCATACACAATAGAAAATTCACTCATCAACTGATGCGTATTAAATATGAAAGGACAATTAGGCAAAGCAGGTAATATCTAATTATAAGATTTTGTCAGGACGTTTAGACGCGCACGCGAATTAACATTAAATGATGGTATGGGTAAGGGAAGAAATAAAAGAAAAGTAGAATGTTGACGCTTATATGATGATGATCATGATGATGATGATGATGATGATGATGGGTTTATATAATAAGGGGTGGTAAATATCTGTATACATATTTATATAATAATAATAGGATTAAAATGAATTTAAATGTCTGATGATGACCATTAAAAGGATGATACTATAAAGTAATGATATGCGTTGTGGGTAAAGAAAAAAAAATAATAATAGAGAAAAACATAAAAGTTTAAAGGGGGAACAAACAGTAAAAAAAAGTTTTAGTGCATGTTTTGATTTATTTATTCATTTATATGTGATGAAGATCAGACTGGTGGAAAAATGTTTGTGGTGACAGATTGTTACATTTTTTATTTATGTGACTTAATAAAATTTGATGAACGTTTTGTCCCTACACTTTGCAATGATTCCCCAAATATAACTTAAATTAAATTCAAACCAATGTTTTTTGTTAAATTTAAAGCCAACACATTTTTTTTCTCTCTCTCATCCTATAAAATTATTATTTTTCGATCACATAAAATATTTAAACTAAAAATAAAAAAAATATATCCAGCAAAATATACGAATAATTTTTGATTCAAAAAGAATCCTCCTCTTTTCCATTTCCAATTTAACTCGTTTTCTTTACCCCTTACGCTTATGTAAAAAAAACAGCAAATCTCACTATGATAGGGTATCACAAATATACATAAACATACACATACACACACACAGAGAGTTTGAAATTTTCTTCTTAAACTCAATCATTTATTATTCATACCAAGCAATGTATCCAAATGTAATAACCCACATATTGCTAGTAAATAATCCTAAGGCATTATTTTCCGATTTATCCAAATTCTGTTTATTTTGCCGTTTATATAATATAATATATGTATATTTGTATGTATATTTATATATGTTTGTATGTATATGTATAATACCATCCCCAAAAAAAAAAAAAACAAGAAGAAAATTTTTACATTAGCAATTCATATACAAATATATAAACGAAACTAGGTATATAGGTTGTAATGTAGGTAGATAGGTAGGTAGGTAGGTACATACCCTTATACATTATATACAGAGCCGCCATCTGTAAATACTATATTCTATTGTTTTTATTGCATTAACAATTTTCCTGACACATTTTTCAGTATACAACAATTTATTAAATTTTAACAGAATTTACTACCAGACACTAATTCTACTGCACTATTTATTTTAATTGACAATCAACAATTGACAATTGTATAGTTTTTATAAATTATTGTTTTTATTCTGTTAATGGAGACATCCATTATATAAGTAACAAGGTTGGCCCACCACAATGGAGTAATATTTGAAAAGAACGGCTCTGATTATTGTATATACCCTTAACATATCTTTATATTATATATAAATATAATAGTATTAAAGATTTGAAAACGGTTTTTCTCATTTTACCTTTTACCCGTGTAACCCGTGCAACCTTCTTTAATATCGTAATATTTATTATGAACAAGAAAAAGAAAACCCTTAAAAAACGTATATTCACCCGCACACAATATTCCTAAACCATTGCGTCAAAAAAATTCAATACCCGTTTTTCATTTATACCGTTGTTACTAACATTGTAAAAAGAAAACAACAACAACCAAAAAAAAACGGTAAATGTCAAAATGAATTTAAAGAAGAAGAAGAAAAAAACAAAATGAAGGAGGCGCGCAAAAAAATCTACAAAAAAAAAACAAAACAAACAAATAAATGAAACTACAAAATTGCAGGGATGACTATTATAATTGTTTAGGAGGAGGCAGTACAACCCGAACACCAATTTTAATTTTAATATTTTTTTGTTTTCTTTCGAAAACAACACAACAATGTGCGTTTTTTTTTTCGTTGTTGTCATCGTCGTCATTGTCATCTTAAAGCATATAAGAAATACAAAAAGAAAAAAAAAATGTATAAAGTAAATATACAAAAGAAAGGTGGATTCACTTCGTAAAGATATCTATAAGCATAGAATAAAAAAAAAAACAGAGAAATTACAGAGAAACAAGACAAACAGACAGACTAAATATTTAAGAATAAAGAACGAATACAAAATGTATGTATATATGCATGTATGTATGTATGTATATATGTATTTGATTATTTATATATAAAAACACGTCCCCGATTAAACATTATACATATTATACATATTTTGTTGTTGGGATGATATTATTGTATTATGGTTTTGAATATTTGATGTCGTTAAACGCGCTTTATATAATATACAATTTTTGAAATCCCATAACCAAAAACGTTCCTACGACTACTTCTACTAAACTCGTAACACCCCCCTCCCATACATACACCAACCCTTGAGACCGTCATCGTCGTCGACATCATTCTCTATATATATATACAGACATACAAACACATACACAAATACAAATAAATATATATATACGGCAAAATGTTTAGACGTTTAGTTTTCTATATAACTTAACCAACAATTTTCTCCCCTTTCACCCACTATTTATTCATAATATTGAATTTAAGGTATATAAGGTGGGTTTTTGTTGTGGTTGTTGTTGTTGTGAAATGTATTAGGTGATGTTGAAGAAGAAACAAAAGCAAAATAGAGAGAAAGAGAATGAGAATGAGGGAGTGAGAGAGAGAGAGAAGAAAATTTTGAGGATGCATACTAAATAATCTATTGAATATTTAATATGCAAAAATTATCCTCAACGGTTTAGTTAATGAACAATTATAAGAAAATATGGTGAAAAGTGAAAATTATATTATTGTTGAGTGGGGTCATGTGTGTGTGTGTGTATGTGTGTGTATATGCGAGGTATATATTAAATATATTTAAATGGAATGAGAGGGTTGTTGTATAAAGGAGGTTTATATTTATACCTAAGGGTAGGTGATGAAAATGGAAAACACGATTAATATTTGATTGATTTGAGTGTGATTATTGTATGTTTGCTCATTTTGTTTATAAAATATATTCTAAAATAATAGGGATGAATATGAAAATTTGTAAAGGGCTGATTATTTAGTTTATATACATTTTACTTCTATAACCGTTTATTAAAAAAACTATACAACTGTAGACGTATAACATAACGTAACGTAACATAATGTATTATGTAATTTTACTCCAAATGATTTTCGTTCAAAAACTGAAAAAGAATTCAATAAAATTACAACTGTCAAGGTTGACATCTGCAAAATTCTAAACAAAACAAAAAAAAGGAAAACGAAAGAAAAGAAGAGCAGCAATAACAACAACAGAAAGAGAATATTATTATTATGTACCCTAAATTTAAAATTTTTAATTATTCATTTCGCTCAATTTGAACAGAGCAACAACAACAAGAAATTATATAAAAAAAAAAGACTTTGAACAATCCAAAAAGTCAAAAAACTTGGGAATTTAATTTCATTTTAATATAAATTATTTATTTTATCTCTGAAGCATAGAATTTTAATCATTTTAAAACATCCCATTCCACCCACACTCCACACAACCAACACACTTTATTCATTCTCTTCTCGTGATATGAACCATCTAACTTCTCTCACTCTCTCTCACTCTCTGAAGTGAAGTGTTGAACGAAAAAAAGGGGGGCAAAAATTTTCACCAAAAATAAAAGAAAAAAAAAATAAAACGAAAAAAAAGAAGAAGAAGAAGGAATAACGCCTTCCAATGAACGAAAATTCTTGTAAATGAAAATTCCACCCATTTTCGCGGAATAAAATCTATAGAACGCTGTCTCTGTATATAAGTCTGCTGTGTGTGTGTGTACAACAACAATAAACAGAACCAACGCGAAAATTTTGAAAAGGCAACGATCCACTTTTTAACTCATCCCCATAAAAAAAAAAACAACAACAAAAACTCAGTTTTTCATACCCCACCCAAAAAAAAAACCAACCCCCAAACCATCTAAAAACATCATCACACCCATTCTACTTAAAAATAAAACCATTTCTCTCTCTTCTATCATAAATCACCAGGACAAATTTAATTACCAGGACGTCGCGCGATAAGACGAAGGGAAAAATATATTTATATATACGAATTTTCAAAATCCTGTGTGAATCCTGTGAAATCTATCTCGCTTTTCTTCGTCTTTAAAATTTATGAATGTTTGAGACTGTATACTGTATTGGTTTGTGTGTTAGTGTGTGTGTGTGTGTATTTGGGTATATATAAGAATCTAAGCTGAGTCAGTCAGTGAGACGAAAATATATATATACACACACACACACATATACAAATAAACATCTATATTAAATACACACGAATAGGGTTATATCACGGTGATATAAAAGGATAAAAACGGAATTCCGAGACGCGGATTTGAAACGGGGCGTATCCGGTTCAATTTTGGTAAGAATTTGACACGACACGGGTTTTAGTTGGTATACTAAATTTAATTTTTTTTTTATCTTTACTTTATTTTACACTGTAATAAAAAAAATATATATATTATAGAAAATAATTTATATTGATCCTGTAGGATTTGATTTTCACGTTAATTTTCTTCAATAAATATGAATCATATGTGATCAAAGCCATAGATGAAAATTAAATGTTACATTGACAAGTTTTGTCCATTGAAAAGAGAACAAAAATTGGAATTTAATTTTTATTTACATCAAAATGATAGAAACAACAAAAATAATCAGTTGAACTGAACCAATCACTAAATTCTTTCGATTTAATTAAATTAAATTGTTTTGAGAAAAATTCACATAAATATTTACATTAAATAAATTTTGTGTTTTTATCCCATTTTCAGTGTATCACAAAATTAAGGGTAGATAAAAGTTTATTTTAGGAAATGGTAACAAAAATATTTTGATTGAAAAGGATCTTTAGAAAATTAACAAGAAAATTGCAAATTTAATTTTCAAAACTCTCAAAATTTTTTCAAACATTCTTCAAAATTTTTTATTTTTCTCTCTATACAAATTTTTTTCTACGTTCATCATTCTTATTCCGTTTTACATACACATTCACACACATACATACACACAAACGGGTAAAGAGATTTCACTTTTTAAACGAAGAAAAAATAAATTTAATATTTATCAATTTTGTAGAAAATTGTAAATTTACGATCGCACCTCGCTAAGAAAAATGATAATAAAAAAAAAAAAAATATGAGTATAAATATTCAACCGTTGCTGATTTTTTTGAAATTAGTAACGCACTCTCCTCCCCTTCACTCCTCCTCCCACTTATTACAATATGCCGCTGATTATATAAAATACGCGGACTTAATTCATTACATTTTTTTTTATGTCTTGTTTCCCATCATTTATTTCTCATCTTCATCATCAGCATCATCATCATCATCATCATCATCATCATCCATATCATATTCATCTATAGACACTAGACACTAGAATAACTTTTAAAACATTTAAAAATCATTATACGCCTTTGAACACGTGAAAATAAAAGAAGAACAACAACAACAACAACATCAAAATAAAATTAAAAAAAATCTCAATATTTTCAACGATAATTAACGATTTTCCATCTATAAGGCCCAAGATACACAATTCTTAAAATATCGTTTATTTTTATTTTTTATGTTTTTCATGGTGACGTCACCAACATAAAATCTCCTTCTTTTTCAATAATGAAGAACGAAAAAAAAAAAGAAACAAAACTACAACAACTAAATTCTTCCATCTGTTGACGTTTCTATAAAATTTTCTTCGATTATAATTTTCACGATAAAATTGAATAATTTTTTTTTTCTATTTTCTCTTTCTATTATTATTCACCGTTCTCTCTTCCTCTCGACTCCAGTCTAAAATTCACTATAATTCTGAAAATTATCCGAAAAAAAAAAGAAAAACTCCAATTCATGCTCCAAATCCACATAAACTTAATTTAAAAACTATACACACACCCACACACACATATGTGTGTGTGTGTGTGTGTGTGCATGTGATTGCGTTACTTTTTTTTCTCTGTTTTTTTTCTCTCTTTCACTCCGGTATTTTTTTTCTTTATACAATTTTTTTCTTTTTTTTTTTTTTTAATAATAAGGGCAGCACTTAAACCGGGTGAATCGCATATAATAATATAATATGAAAATAGTGCAAGTCATTTTTCACAGGAATGGTAAAAAATAACGAAAAAACGAAAAAAAAAAAAGGCATGCGATAGATTTTTATAAAAACATAAAAAAAAAAATACATCAACCAATAACAACAACAAAAAAATAAAAAGAAGAAAAAAAAAACTACGAGTAAATGTAGAAGGGGATGACGTTTTAGTTGTTGTTGTTGTTGGTTGTTTCTTGAGTTCATAATATTTTTATTTTTTTTTTTTGTGTTTTCTATATATGAATATTTGATGTAATGTAAATGGAGCTTAACATTATTATTTTTTGAATCAAAGTCTACTTAGATTTTATTTTTCAAAAAAAAAGTAAAACGTCAATGACACAGTCTCTATAGTCAGGGGTGTAGCTTTGATTAAAATTCAAAGATGTCCACAAATTATTTTTTGACAGACGATAATTTAACGTAAGTTCTTTTTTTTTTTGACAATTATGATGATGCGTTAACCCATTCAGAACCAATAAATAAAAATTTGAATAGAAAATTTAAACGATTTACTTTGATTTACAAAAAAATTTGTGTCTTCCATAATTTTTGTTTAATTTTGACATTTGAAAAATGTAAATAAACAAGAAGTCTGGCATAAGATTTGACCTTTATAGAATTAAGATTAACATTCCTAGGAAAGTTACAAAATATTAAAAAAAAAAAAATTCGAGTCATTCAAGAAAACAGAAAAAAACCCACATTTTTCTTCCCAAACTGAAGAAAATAAAAAGAAGAAGAAGAACAAAAACAACAACAACAACAACGAAACATTTCTCTTTATTTATTTTTTTTTTCTTGTCTTTTCTTTTCCCGATTTTCTTCTTCTATTTTATTTTCCTTTCTTTCTCCGTCATTTGCATTTAGAATGGCGTCAACTATAAATAAAAGGTTAATTAAACCAAACAAACAGAAAAATAAAAACAAAAAAAAACAAAAAAAAAACAACAACAACGGCAAGAACCAAAAAAAAAAAAAAAGAATCTTTCATTTCTTGGTTTGACTTTTCTTTCATTTATTTTTTTTCTTATTTGCTGCTGTCGTCTTATGTGAGAGTTTTTTTTTTTTTTGTGTAGTGTGAAGTCTAAATTTGAATATTTTTCGATGCGTTTCGTTTCGTGGCATTATTTATTTCGACACCCATGGACATCTTTAAGAATTTCATGGATGATCTTATCACGTTTTACATAAAATACTTTTTCTTTTTTTTTAATTTTATCTCAACCGAGAGAGAGAGAGAGAGAGAAAAAGAGGGACATAGAAATAAATATCATTGATAGGGAGAGAGAGAGAGAGAGAGGGAGAGAAAAAATCTTTTAAAGAATTTTATTTTAATTTTTTTTTGTATTTTTGAGTGAAATTGATATTTTTTTTTTTTTGTTTTTGTTTTCTGATGAAAAGGTCAAAATGTCACAAAAGAAAGGATCGAATTTTTGTGTGACGTTTAATGTTTTTTTTTTTCATTTATTTTTCCATTTCTCATCTTGTCTAGACTTTAAAATTGAGAATTTGATGGTTTTTGTTGTTGTTGTTGTTGTTGTTGTCGTTGTTTTTGTTTTAATTTAATGTCGCAATTAGACAAAAACGACATTTTCAAAATGACAAAAAAAAAAGAAAATAAGAAGAAGAAGATGAAGAAGAAGAACAAAGACAACAATAAAGCGTCAAATAAAATTGAATGAATGAAATAATTTTGATTTACCTTTGCACACCTTTTTGGTTGTTTGCTTATTCTTTACACACTCACACACACACACACACTTTGAAATGAAGTCCAAAAAACAAAAACAGAAAGAAAAAAAAGAAATAATAAACTCGTTGGCTAAAGAACACGAATCATTTTCAGTAAGATTTATAAAACTGCATCTTAACATTCACATCTCACCATCATCATCATCATCATCATCAATTTTTTTTTTGTTTCTAGTTCTTATTTTATAAACGAATATTTCTCTGTTTTTCTGTCTATTTTTGCAACGAAAGGAATTCGACAGGGGACAGGGTCGAACTTATGACATTTGACAACAAGATTTAAACAAAGTACACTGGCAATTTTTTTTTCTTTTCCTTTTTTTTTGTTTTTGTTGTTTTTTTTTTTCGTAACGGTGAATTTATTTTGACACCAAACTAACAGATCAGAGAAAAATTTATACCAAACAGTCACACACACAAACACAATACACAACTCAGTACAAGATGGAGAGATCGTTTATGTGTGTTGTTGTTGTTGTTATGTTGTGCACTATAATGTGACACATTCAAACATATTTTTGATTGCACAATTTAATTATTTTGAACGATATATTTATATTTGTTCACTTGACGTCTGCATGTATGTATGTATGCATGCATGTATTGTGATTAAATAGCACGATAATTAATATGTACAAACAACAACAAAATAAATTAATTTTATTCTCTCTTTCTCTCACGATTTGTGATTTATTTTTTTTTGTTTTTCTTTTCTTTTTTTTTTGAATTAATTTTTATTTTGTGCAAACGCGCAAATAAACAGAAACAACAACAAGAAAAGTAAAAAGAAAAATAAGAACAACAAGAAGGAGACATGATCTTATGCGATGGTGATAAATATTGAAATACGTGAAGACACTTAAACGTCGACATATCATGTCAAAAGGTGAAATTTCAACATGCGTTTATACAATCCAACTTATACGTATACGTCATACAATCACACCTATTGAATCCGTATGGACATATGGACATATGGACACACATATAATATATACGTCACATATATCACACTACTAATTGCAACTGAATTCAGGGTAATTAGCTTAATTCTTTCTTTATTTTTTCACTTCTCTCTACTCTTCTTCTTCTTCTTCTGCAGCTTCACTTTTGTTTTTTTTTTTGTTTTGAAAAAATTTAAAGATTTACGACAGTGATCACGCATTTGCGAATCAAAACATATTTTCTTTTTTTGGCGTTTGCAATTATCTTATAATCTACTCTGCAACATGTGCATGCGTATGCATGTGTGTGTGTTTGTGAGTTGTATGTGAATCTGACTGCATGTGTGTTTGTATAGGGATTTTATTTTTTTGACATATTTTGTGTATTTTTTTATTTTGGTGTTTTTTATTTTGGTGTTTTATATTTTTAGCGAGAGGTGACATTTTATTGTTTTTTTTTTCATCATCTTCATCTTCTTCTTCTTCTTCTGTTTTTCTTTATATAAAAAAACAACAAAAAACAACAACGGAAAAATTAAGATGAACGAAATACGCGAAGACACCAAAAAAAAAAAATAAAAGAAGAGAAATAAAGAATGAACGAAGAGAGAAACGAAATGAATTAAAATTCAACCAAAAATTGTGTCCTTTTTTTTTTCTTCGTGTTGTTTTTGTTTCTTTTACAGAGAATCAAAAAAAAAAAAAACGAAAAAGAAAAAATTAAAATCAGCAGCAAAAGATTTCAACAGGAATGAACGAAAGAGTAAAAGAATTCCATCATCGGAAATTCCGTACGCTTTTTTCATTGCTTTAAGTTTTGTTTCTTATTTTATTTTATTTGTCGTTTCGTTTTTTTGTTTTTTCTGTTGTGAAAAAAAAATAAATAAAAATAATTCTAAAAGACACCAGTGCGGCCTTAATTTTGACTCCTTTCGTTGTTGTTGATGTTGTTGTTGTTTATCTTTTTGTTTTTTGTTTAAAATAAATTTCTTTTTTATTATTTTTTAATTTATTTTATTTTTGTATATTTCCAGAAAGACAAAAAAAAAAAAAGAAAACGAAACAGAATAAGAAGAAAAAGAACTCCACCAGATTGTTTTTCAAAGAACAAAACATTTTTTTGGATTTTTTCTTCTTCTTCCTTTCTTTTCCTAAATTCAGTTTTTTTTGTTATTTGATTCATCATTTTGTATAAAAATGATCAGAGTGATCATCCACCAACAAACATGATTGGCAATCCAAGAAAAATGATGATGATAATGTTTTGTTGTTGCCATTGACGATGATGATGATGATGATGATGATGATGATGATGATGATGATGATGATGATGATGATGATGCTCTGATTCAAGAATTATTTAGAGACTTGTCGTTATAATCACTTTAAGCTGCTTACAGAGTGAAAGATTTTATTTTATTTCGGGTGAATTCTTTTCTTCAACATATTTTTGTTTTTTCCACTTCGTCTTCTTTTTGTGGATTTTTGTTTCTTTTTTATTTTAAGAAGATAAAATATTATTTATTTCTCTACAAGATTTTTCTGTCAAGTGAATTTTGTTTTAGTCTTAAGAATATTTCAATTCCTACACCTTTTTTTTCTTCTTAATATTATTTAAAGGCTTCTTTTTCATAGTTTTTAATTTTGTCTTATTCCTCTTCGTTTCGACTTTTAAGACTTTATACATTTTTTTTGCAGATATAGAATAAGCGACATTCTTTTGATATTAAAAATCTCCCCCCTTATCCCCACCCGTTTCATTACACTGGCATTCACAGAAATTGAGTCAATATCTAAAATACGACTCATCATTTATGTGTGTGTGTAGCATGTGTGTGTGTAAGTTTGTTATTTTAAGTCAGTCAAAAAGAAAAGAAAAAAGAATGAAGGAGAATGAATAAGATGAAGACGAAACAAAAATACAGAAAATTGTAATCTCCTGCTGTGAACTTTTCTGGTTTCGGAACTGACTGAAACTGAAATCTTGCTTCTTTTTTTTGTTTTCGTTCTTCTCTTTACTTTTATTTTGGATCATCATCGTTTTGGATGATGACAGAAATTTTTTTCAGTTGTTTCCTTCTCTCTTTTGTCCTTTTTTTTTAATCTTCATTTGAAATTGATACATGGACATTAGATAATCACAAGGATATTCAAATTTTATTATTTTCATCGATTAATCCGTGAAAGTTAAAGAATTAAAACTGAAGACACAAAACTAAATCACAACGTGACGTTTAGTCTATGATGTTTTTTCATGTTGCGATCGTCAATGGTGATTTTTTCTTTGTTCAAAGACATCACTAAGAAATGACATAATTTGACCATTCGACTACCATGCGATTTAATTAGAATTTAAGCAGAAACTAGGTAAAATGATGTCACACATTACTTCATTGTAGGGCAAAAAGATGACGTCAGTTATACTGAAATATTAAATCAACTTTGTTGTAAGAATTTTGTTGATTTCTAAGAAGGAATTAAATTTTTTTTAAAGACACCGAAAACAAAACATTCTTTTAAAAATAATTCGATAATCCCATTATATGTTTTGTTTGGGGTTGTCCATGGATCTTTCATATAATCCACGAATCCCATTTACCGAGACACAAAATATGTCTAAAGAGCCAAAACCAAAATAAGAGAGAGAGAGAGAGAGAGAGAGAGAGAGAGAGGCAAAGAAAGAGAAAAAAATGTCACTCTAGGGAACAATAGTTCAAAAAACTAACTTATATATTTTTATAAGAAGATTCCGAGATAACCCGGTAAAAAAAAATTAATACAAAAAAAAAACAAAATGACGAGAGATGAAGAAAAAAAAGTGACTTTTTAGTGTCCGATTGTAAGTTAATACACCGTGGGTGTCCTCTCCTCAAAAAATGAAAAAAAAAAAAAACAATTACAACAAAAAAAAACACACACAATCCAAAAAGAGATATTTTTTTTCTGTTCTCATGGTCGATTTCTGTTCCCTCCATATTCTTCTTCTTCTTATTCTTCTTCATCATCATATTCTAATTTTTTTTTTTTCTGTAATTCTGGTTTAAGGACCGACCATATTTTGTTGTCTTTTTTTGTTCTCTCGTCTCTTTTATATAAAGTTTTTTTTTTTTGTCTCCCTGAACATTTTTTTTTTTTTTTTTAAAAACACGGAACAAAAGAATTCAAAATGTCAAAATGTGTCACATAGTTTATTCTGTCTTCCTAATTCCTATATGTATGTTCAAGTCTTACAATTCATTCAATTCATTTTTCGTTCTTCATAAATTTTCACAATAGATTGAAAAATGTTCATGTTCGTTAATCGCTTAAATACTTTTTTTTTTTTTAAATTTCTGTTGTTGGTTGTTGTTTGGTGGATGAATCAGTTAAGTCAGGTTGATTTCAATACATAAATACACCGAAATCAATTGCTCATTTATCAAAGACGAAAAGTAAAATGAAAGAATAGAAATAAAATAAAAAGTAATCGTATGTGCGATCGTCTTCCTCATCACTGGTTAAAGTTAATCTTATACTACATTTTTTTCGTTCTTTCTTATTTCCTTTCTACACCCCTCACATTTCATCGTAATAACATATTTTCTATTTTCTTATTAAAAATCCGAGAATCCAGGAAATTTTATTATTATTTTCTTATGTTTTTAGTGGAAGCAGTGGAAAAACAAAAATACTGAGAAAAAGAAGAATCTGTTAAAATAAATCACTCAAATTTCAATTTCGCATCCAAAAGAGAGAGAAAAAAAAAACAAGTACAATAGCAACAACAACAAACAAAAAACCTAAAGTCAAGATTGATTGAATTCCCGCGAGTATTTCTAACTCACTCTGTGTGTATGTGTGTGATTGGTAATATTATATAAGTGCACTGAGTGTTGTTTTTTGTGGGCCTTAGAATTGTTCTCTTTTTTTCTATCTCTATCACTTTCTGTACCATTTCTCATCTTACGAGATGATGGCAAATCTACGTGCAATAATAGCTTTGTGTGTTACAGAAGTAAAGTATAAAAAAAATAGGGTGGAGAGGAATAAAAATATTGCTGTTGCCGCACTGCACACACCGCGTACGTATTACGTATATATCGCACGCACCTAAATACACCAGCCATCCTCCTTCATATTATTTCCTTTTTTTTTTTTCAATATAATATTTGCTCTTGAATGAAAAAAAACCTCCCTTTGATTTTCTCTCGTTTTCGTTCTTTATTTTTTTCTGTTATTCCCCGATGAGATTCGAGGGCTTAAGAGAGAGGGTGGCTGACTGGTAATTGGCGTCAATTTAGTCTTCGCGCGAATGAAAATAAAAAAAATAATAATAATAATCATAATATAACAACAAAGAGGGTTGAGGAAAGATTGAGAAAGAGAATGAGAGAAAAAGATTGGTAAAAGTGGTAAAAGAGGGTGGAATCCACAAATAAAAAAAAAAACTAAAGGATAAGTAAGGAATGTGTGCATTAAGAGTCGTATTTCATATGTTCACTAATACAAATGAGAAAGAGGGAGAGAAAATTGAACGAGAACAGAGTACAAGAACAACTGTAATATGTTTGGATAGAAGGATTTGTTAGATGAAACGTGTTTATAGGGTGAAATTTAGTATAAGGCGACAATTTTCCTTTATTTTCTATTTTTTTTTTTTTTTTTGATTTTGATGAATTATTATTTAGTTATCAATGTCCATTTGTATGTCCATTCCTAAATTTAGATTTTATTTTCTCACACACATGACATAACCATATAACATCCCCTTTATCACCCTTATTTAATCAACTAGTAACGATCAACTATAATAATTAGAATAATCTGAACATTTCTCACAAATAATAACCTTTTTGTGTGGAAGGGGGGAAGCTTGAAAATGGGATAATATAAAATTTGATAAAATACAAATTTACTGATTTCATTTTAGTGTATAGTTTTTCTTCTTCTTCTTATTCTTCTTCTTCTTTTTAGTTCACTCTAATCAATCTCAAATTTCAATATTTTTTCCACTTAATCTCTCATTACACAAAATGGAAATTAAGATGGAACAAAGAGAGAGAGAGAGAGAGAGACGTTAAAAAAATAATATATAATATTAAAGTAAAGAAAGAGGAGAAGTGAGTCACGTGTAATGGATAATATCACTTTTGTAATATGATCCTAATACGCAATTTATACATTGAATAAATTGCAACGTACAAAAAAAAAGTAATAATATTATTATCGTATATTGTTTATTATTTATTTTCATGTGTGATCATGAAACGATGGTCATCGTTCAAATTACGTTCAATACTTTTAAAATACAAAAAAAAATAAAAATAAAAACAAAAACACGACAAGGAACAAAAACACATGGAAGTAAAGTAACACAATTTACTTCTTTTTGTTGTTTCTTGTAATATTCAAGAAGGAGGAAGAATAAAAAAAAAATAAGCAGCATCTGCGCTTATGAGATCATCTGATCAGTGATTATGATCCGTTTATAAGAAACAACATGTAATAATCACATAATCAAAATAAAAGAGACGTGATAAGCTGAGAAGGTTCTGACATTTTAGAATCATGGATCCAATATCATAAAATGATCGCGATCGATATAAACACAGCACATCCATTTTGTTTTTGGTTTTATTAAATTCTTGTTAGTTTTTATCTCTTATGATTTCCTGAATATTCTTTTTTTTCTATGAAAAAAAATGAATAAAAAATCGATTCTTCTCTTTCGATAAATACAATTTAATGAAAAAAAAAAAATCGCGTGATCGCCTAAAGCTCACTGAGAGTTTATCATACATTTGTTTTTTTCTCTCTCTTTTGTCTTTAATCGTTTGTTGAGCGATTTTTATTCTTATAAGAATCAAATCAATCAAGATGGCGAATATTTTGCTTTTGTTTTTGTCTATCTAAACAGATTTAACGAAGAACAACAAAAACAAAAAGAAAATGTTTTTAAAGCCTTTAGGGGTTAAAAAAAATGTATATATTAAAATATTTCTTTTAGTTTTAATTTATAGGATCCTAATTATTATAAATATTCGACCTAATTCATGAAACAATAATTATTATTAATTATTTTATTATTAAATAAAATTAGATTTCATCACATCCCCATTTCCAAACTGACATTGATTATCATATTCATAAGTAATTTCTCCAAACATGTAATTCTCCAAGTCTCCACTAATCATAAATAAAAAAAAACAACAACATAGAATAATTCCCTTCATTGATTTTATCGCGCACTTTTTGTTTTTTTGTTTTTCAATCGCGTCTGAAAATAATATCAAATTTTTCACTTGAACACCAAATTTTTAAATAATCAAAATAAAAAAAAAAGAAAAGGAGAAAAGTCAAGTAGTATGAGAGACAACACCGCCACCGCCAATGTCAAGTGAAATTCCGTGTACAAAATAAGAAGAAGAAGAAGAAGGAAGATGTGATAGAAGGGGGAAAAAACGTAAAAAGTTTTTTTTCTGTTTTAGATAAATGTGTGTGTGCGTTGGGGTGTCATATTTCATCCCCCACGAGAGTGCACTCCATCTATTCATCTCATTCAATCTCAATCTTTTTCTCTTTCGTACGTTCGTTCGTTCATTTTTTTTTGTTCTTTTTCTACACAACATGATGTTTAAAAAAAGAAACAAAATAACCGAGAAAGTAAAAAAAAAAAAAAAGATTGTTTTCTGAAGAAGTGAAACAATGGAGTCGTTTAATTTAATTTTGACTTTGAAACAATTTTCCTTTTTTCCATCTTCTTTTTCTTCTTCTTCTTCTTCTTTTATGGCAATTTTGTTTTTCCGGGTTCATTTTTTTTTTTCTTGTAGATTTTCTTGTTGCTTTTGTTGTTGTTGTTCTTTAGGGCTGTTGTTATTGTTGTTGTTGAAAAAGTAATTTTGCGGTTGAAGGGATGTCTTCTATTGTTGTTAGTGTATTTTCTTGTTCTTGTTGTTGTTAAAAGAAGAAAAAAAAAAATAGAATTCTTGTGTTGCTCAGCTATTTTCCATTATTATTTTTTTTTATAGACGTTCAAAACCAGCAACTTTATCCTAAACTGAATTCTTCTTTTAAAAGAAAAATCAACAAAACGAAAATCGAAAAGTTCTCTCTAACAAACTAAAAAGGAAAATTCAAATGGGATTCTGTTTAATACGAACAAATATTCATTTCGGTTAAGCCAAATATTTATATTTTAAAATGACAAATCGCGATAATCACAAATATCGATTGATTACAAATACAACATTTTATAAACAAAATCCTTTTAATCCTTAACGTAAACAGAATTCCAACCATTTTAGAATATTCCCAAAATATGCATAAAACAATTTAAAAAAAAAAAACTGTTTCTAAACACAAAATAAATTCTAGTAAACGTGAAATCAACGACGATAAGACAGAATGGATAAAGACTTAAAATTTAAAGATATAGAAAAAAATTAGTGAAATTTATAAGTTCAAATTTATAACAACAAAACATTTATTTTTTGTTAAAAAAATTGTTTCAATTCACAAGTGAATCGGATTATATAAGTTAATCAATAATAATAATAATAATAATAATAATAATTAATATGCGAAATAATAATAATAATAATAATAATAATAATAATTTTTTATAATAATAATAATAATAATAATTAATAAAAATAATTGATAAAAACAAAGACGTGTGTTAACTAATCAAATTATTTAAATTGGTATTTTCTTCTTTTTTTTTTTTTGTTTACTTTTTTCTTCCATTTTTTTTTTTTTAATTTTTGTTTTTTATTTAAGATTTCTTCTTCTTCATTTTTTGTTTTTTATTTTTATTAATTTAATTTATATATTTCCAGGAGTTAACGAACGTGTTGAACGCACATCTGTATTTCTGTGTATACGTGCGTCTGTGTGTTTGTGTGTCTGTTGAAATATTTATTCTGACTAAAAAAAATGGTCATAATTGTGTCATAATTTTATGTCACAGAATTCTTATTAACATCCTTTTGTCAAACGCATTCTTAAGATATACGTAAGTGAACACAATAATGATCAACAATATATATACTTGACGTTAAATATTCTTCTCTTATTAATTAAATGTTTCGTTTGCTTGTTCTCTCATTTAAATAAATCATTTTTTTTTTTTAATTTATTATTCACAATAAATAACTCACGTTACTTTATTTTGAAACATTTTACTTTAATTTTGTGTGCAAAAGAGATAAAAGATAGCTTGATTTTGTGTAGCCGTTCCAATCTAGCGTTTAACCGTTTAAATGTTGAGATTCCGTATTTTTAAAAAAATAATAAATGAGAAAATAACAAAATAAAAATCTATATAAGTTAAATTAAAAAAAAAAAACGGGTGAGATTGGAATGGAATCAAAACAACAATAAATTGTATCTTCTAAAAATTTGCGAGTCTCCAAAATTAAAATAAAAAATTACAGAATAAAGTAAATGGAGTTGTGGATTGTGAATGGAAGCGTTTTGTAATAAATAATAATAAATCTTAAGAATCATATTAATACTGTGCTGTGCAAACGTAACATTTGTTGTTCATTTTGATTTTTCATTTCTTACATTGACAAATCTATTGAAAAATGCGTAGACGATTGTAGCCGTATTGTAGCGTTTATAGACAGCCTCCTCGTTTCATTAAGGGGGCGTAACAATAAACACACAAACACACAACGGATACCAACCAAAAAAAAAAAATATATATAAACGAAAATACAAAAAAAAAACAAATCTAACGATTCAACACAAAACGTCAACTCAAATATTTACATACCGAAGCAACATTTACGTTTCCTTATTTATTTTTTTTTTTATTATTTTTTTTCTTTTTTATTTTTTAGTAAATCACAAAATTTGTTTTCTTTCTTTCTTTCTTTTCTTTTTTTTTTTAAATTATTTTCCTTTTACTTTTTTTTTTCTCTCAATTTTTTTTCCCAAAAAAAAAAAAAAATTAAACTTTTTCTTAATTTTCCTTTTCATTCATTTTAATTTTTTATTTTAATTTGTATTTTTTTTTTTTTTTAAATTATTTTTCTTCTCCTTTAAATTTGTAAAAATTTAAAAAAATGCCCATATAGCTTTTACATTTAAGCGATTTGATTTCTGTTTTTTTTTTTTTTTTTTTTTTATATTTGTCTCCTTAAAAACGTACCATCCTTAATTTCATCCATTTTTTATTTTGTTTACTTTTAATTTTATTTTTATTTTTATTTTTCTTTTAAATTTAATTTAATTTTTTATGTTTTCTTTTTTTTTTTTAATTATTTTACTTTTTGTTTAATTTTTCTTCTTCTTCTTCATTAATTTATTATTTTTTTTTTGTTTTGTTTTTATTTTTATTTTTATTTTTTTTTTTTGTTTTATATTCGTATACTTGGATTTTGAACTAAAGTTCATCGTATTATTTTTTGTTTTTTTTAAAATTTAATTTAATTTAATTTAATTTAATTTAATTTAATTTAAATTTAATTTAATTATTTTTTTTTTCTTTGTTTTTGTTTTTTTTTTTTTTTTGTTAAATTATTTTGTTTTAGTAAGTTTTTTTTTTATTAATCTCCATAGAAAAATATAATCAATCTGTGTTTTCTTTTATTTGTTTGTTTTTTTTTTTTTTTTTTTATTTATTTATTTATTTATTTATTTATTCCTTAAACATCCTTAAACTTCCTTAAACTTCCTTTGTTTTAGTAAGAGTAGAGTTTTTTTATTTTTTTTTTGGTTTTTTATTTATATTTATTTTTTTTTTTCTTTTTTGTTTGCTTTGAAATAAACCCCGCACACGATTCACCTAAGTTTTCTTCTCTTTTTCTTAATTTTTTTTTTGTTTTTTGTTTAAAAATTTAAAATTAAAGAGGAGAAAATTCGTTGAAATTTGAAAATAAATGGATCAATTCGTGAATGTTTTTTCTTTTGTAAAAAGTTGAACATTTTCTTCATCGGAATTAATTTTAAATTTAATTTTTTTCCTCTCTCGAGAATTTTCATAATTTTCACTATTTAAGTTTTAGCCCTTTTTATAAAAAATTATTTTGATTTTATTGCAAACGAAGAAAACAAAAAAAAAAAAAATGTCTTCAAAAATATAGAATTCAAATTGTTGTTGTTTTGTCCGCCATTTTAAAATGTGATAATTTTTTTTTTTGTACTAGCCTAAAATTGTTAATTATGATTTTTATCCGCCGTTTTGCTTTTCATTCAAAAAAAATTTCCCCAAAAATACGCGAAAAATAAAATCAAACAAATTATAATAAATTATTGTTTTCTTACATTTCCACCAAATTTCTGCAATAATTGCTTTTAATTGGGTACAATTTTTTTTTGTTCTGCACTGAAAATTCTAACCTAACTTTTTTTTATTTTGTTTCTATATTTTTTTTTTGTTGTTGTTTTATTCAATATTTCCTAGAATATTGGATGAATGCATTTTATTTTTTGTGTGTTTTTGTTTTTTTTTTTAGGAACTTTGGGAACCTTGAAAAACATCCGTTTTTTTTTGTTATTTGTATATAAAAATCAAAATCAATCCTTATTTTTGCAAGACAAAAAGAGAAGAGACGAAAAATAAAATAAAGTCCTACAATTATTATTTTGTGTTTCAAGTTATGTTTTTCCTTGAAGGGAGTCGAGGGGGGAGCATTTTTCTTTTTGTAGAAAGGGTATTTTAAGGGCGGGAAGGGGGGGGGGGGAGAATGAATAAGGGGGTGTAAACATAAATATTAATGACTTATTACAGAAGAATAATCCTAACCTACAATCACCACCATTTTGTTTATCTTTATTTTTTTTTAATATAAATTAAGAAAAAATAAAAGGAAACGCAGAAGAAAAGCAAAAAGAAAAAAGTTTCGAGTGAAAAAGATGAAGAAAATTCTATAATCCTTTTTTTCCTTTATCACCTCAACTTTTTTCTCATTTCTCTCTTCCCATTTTCCTTATTATTTTTTTTGTTTTATTTTTGTTTATTTTTAGTTTTAGTTTTTACACCGCGAACTGTCATTAACCGCGTCAATTTTTTTTTTGTTTGTGTTTTTAATTCACGTTAGCTAAATCTTTCTAGTGTTTTTTTTTTTTTTTGTTTTGTTAAATCTTTGTTTAAATATCGTATACATTGTTTTACGTGTGTGTAATCTTTTCCCTTACTATTTTTTTAATGTTTAATTTTCTTACGTTTTTTTTTTTTTTTTTCTTTATCATCTTCAAGATTTTTTTATCTCTTGTGTTTTTTTTTCCTATCATCAGTCAAATTAATTACGTATATCGTTTTTTTGTTTTTCCCTTATAACAACTTTTTTTTCTTTTTTTTTTCTTTGTAAGAGGAAGTTTGGTTATAAGAAGAAAAACTTAAGCAAAAATATTGTTTATTTTTTAAAAAGAATTAAAAAATTTACTTTTATTCTTTTCCTTCTTCTTCTTCTTCGTCTTCTTTTTATTAAATCTTTAAATATATTATTTTGTTTTAATATAAAGTTTATTTTTTTTATTTGTGTAGAGTTTTATTTTTAACTTTCTCCTTTTTTCTTTTTTTTTATTATTAAATTTCTTTTAATTAATTAATTAAATATAATTTATTTATATACTTTTTTTTTTTTTTGTATTGTTTATTTAAGTTAAGTTTTGTTTTTTTTTTTTGTTTTTATAATGAGAAAAAGGGTATAATATAAAGGGGGGTAGAGAATAGAGTTTTTTTTTTGGGCGTGGGCCGGTAAGACGAGGGGGTGGGGGGGGGGCAAGGGCAGAAGGGGGTCAAAAGTAGAAAGAGATTCGAAAGATAGAATAGACTCAATAATATTCAATAATAATTATTATTAATTATTTTTACTTAGAATTGAATTAATGTTTTTTTTTTGTTACTTAATAAGAGTAAATCTGACAACACCGCAACGAATAATAAAAGGTAATCAATAATAATTAAGTTAATTAATAATAATAATAGTAATATATATGTAGATATATATATTAATATTTATATTGACAATTAAAATACATTTATACATGCAAATACACAACAATTTGACAACAAAAATAATTTCGTGTTTTGTTTTTCTTTCTATCTGTCACACACAATATAATTAGTTTTCGATCACGTCTCGATATTTATCACCCGACATTTTTTTCTTTCTCGTTGTCGGCTTTTTTTTTTTTTTTTTGTCCGACAATTTTTTCCCCGACAATTATTCGATTATGTCGAACAAGAGAAAAATATAAACTAAACACAAGTGAAACAAAAGGAAAGACAGGGAGAGAAAATGTTTTGAGAGAGATGAAAAACAAAATACACAAGAGAGCGGTGAAAAAAAGAAAGACAAGGAGGAGAAGAAAAAAAAAATCACAAGCAACAATTTTTTTTTTTCGATCTCTTTTAATCGAACGCGTTCCAATTTGATTTATCCATAAATAAATGGTCAAATTATCAACATCAACTGTGATAATTAATAAAAATTAATTAAAATTCTTGTTTTCACATCGACTTCTAATTAATTAATTATAGAAAAATAAATCATTTTGGAAATTTTACGATTAAAAAAGAAAGAAAAAGAAAAATTGCCAATTTTTTTCTTTCCACTTCCTTCTCTCTTTCTCTCTCTCTCTCTCTCACAAACTCACTCTCATATATTTTTTGTTCTTTCACTTTTCTGCTCCGTCTCTCTCACTCTATCTCTCAATCACTGTGTGTTTTCTCTTATCTTGTCTCTTTTTCTTTTGTGTTATCTCGAACTCTCTCGATAGGAGAGCAATTATCAAGATTTATTATTTAATTTTTTTTTTTTCATTTTTCTTTTAAACACGAACTGACGTTTAACGTTTTGTTTTTGTTTTTTTTTTCTCGTTTAACCGTTGTGTGACATTAGTTAAATTTTTTGATTTTGTTTTTGTTTTTTTTTTGAATTATTTATTGTTGTTGTCAAATCGCTGTGTGTCTGTTGGCGAGCTATATGGGCCTCTTGCAAAAACGAAGTTTGATTTTTATGTTTTTTTTTTTTTTTTTATTTTACTTTTTAAATTATTTTAATCAAAAAAATATTTATTTTTTTAAATTAATTTTGGTTTTTTTTTATAATTTTTTTTTTTTACTTGAATTTTTACTTTTTTTTTTTTTTTTGTTTTGTTTTTGATTTTCTTTTCTTTCGATTATTTTTCTTATTCTAATTACGTATTTTTTGTTTTTTTTTTTGTTGTATTTTTTTATGTTTTTTTTTTTGTTTTTTTTTTACATTCTTTTTACAATTTTGGTTTTTTCCTTATATTTTTTCCACTTACAGTTGTGACACGTCGAAACTCCATCCAGGGGATGGAATGATAAAATCCGGAGTTTATGAATTTTTTTAATTTTTTTTTTGTAAGGAATTTTTTTTTTTAATTGGAATCCAGGATAATTTTGATTTGGTTTTATTTTCTCTCTGGCTTTTTTTATTCTGTTCATACAAAATCGAGACCCAGTTTTCGCAGTCTCTTTTGTTTTAATCTGATTGGACAGAGCTCCGTAGAGAGTTGTGGATTTACACCAGAAAATTGTCCTCTTTTTTTTTTCTTTTTTTTTAAATTTATTCTTTATGAATTTTTTTCTTTATTTTCGTGTAATCGAAGACGAAGGAAAAAAAAATAATATTTTTATTGTAAAAAAAAAAAAAAAAAATAGAAAGGATTTTTTTTTTTTTGGTTTGTTTGTTTGTTTTTGATTGCTGGAGGAGTTAGTACGTGTCACAAAAGTTTAACACAAACTTTCTTTTTTTTTTTTTTGTTTATTTTTTTGTTTAAATTAATCTAAAAATACAATATTCAGCGCGATCAAGCGAAGTTCTGGCCATTATCCCAGGGCATTGTGAGCACCCGCTTCGTTTTTGCAAGAAGGTCGTAATCGTACTACGAACATGGGTGCACCACCGCATTGTAGCTCGCCAATATAGGACCATGTGCTCCCGCGAAGGGGGTACTCACAACGTCTGGTGTACTAGCTCCATCGGTGTGTGATGTTGAATCAGCATTGCTACGTCCCTCACCATTTGCTGAACTTGATAATTCTGGTGGTTTAGTGGTGTCCCGTTCGTCAATAACTAAATCTATTGGCATTTTACCCTTTAGACAGGAGATGTATCGATGGCAGAAATTATCGCATAATTCATGAACCTGAAATCAAAAAAAAAAAACAAAAACATAAAACTTAAATATTTCAATAAAGAAGAAAAAGGAAAAAAAATGGAGGAAAAATTTAATCCAGTTTTTTCCTATTTTTTGTTTATTTTTTATAAATTATGAAAGGAATTTTCTTCTCCTCTCTCTCTCTCTTTTTTAATAATAAAAATAGTATAATAATAAAAATAGTATAATAATATAATAATTAATAATACAATAATAAAGCAACAACAAATAAATAAGCAGTAAACAAGCAACAAGTACAAGATCATGTACCATAAATAAATTGATTTGTTTTTTTTTTGTGGTTGTTGTTGTTGTTGTAGGTTTTTTTTACTGATTTCTGATTTCTTCGTCTGTCGCCTGTCACAAATGACTTTATTTGCGCAAAACGCTTTTTTTTTGTTCTTCTTCTTCATCATCATATTTTTCATATTATTGTTGTTGTAATTTTTTATTATTATTTTTGTTGTTGTTGTTGTTGTTATAATAAAAAAATAATAATAATAAAATGTCGACAAGTTTTAACTATACGGTGATCATGGATTATTATGATGATGATGATGATTATGATGAAGATGATATTTTTGACGTATGTGTGTGTATTCAGTGTTTGTGTGAAAAATATTTATATGCAAAAAATGAAGAAGAAGAAGAAGAAGAATGCAGCAAAAGAAGATGCTTGTCTATGTAGAGATATTGAAGATGAATTTATGTTTATATTTTTTGTTTGATATACGATCCTCATAAAACAATTTAAATATTTACATTAATTAATGCAACAATATAATAATTGAATCGTTCGGTAATAAAACGATATATTTTATTTTTTTACAATCTTCTTCTTTTCTCGCTTTCTTTTTGTTTTTGTTTTTTTTTTATGTTCTTCATACTTTATGTTTCTTTATTTGTCATTCTTTGACGAAATAAAAATAATTATAAAAAAACTAAGTCCTTGTTTTGCTAAATTTTTGTTCTTAATAAATCCGAACGATCGTCATCAACAGTAGACAGTCAAAAATTAAACAGAGCCAAATGTTTAACACTAAAAACTTCAAATAACATTAACTTAAAGAATTAGTTTACTTTCAATATAATAAATGAGATGTGAGCAACAACAATAATAATAATAAGAAGAAGAAGCAACAGCCAGAAAAAAAAGTCACATGCCGAATGTGGTTTAAAAAAAAAAAACAGAAATGAATGGAGGTGCTGAGAAGAGACAAACATTATTTATTGTCTTTAGGTGACATCAAACTTAAATGCAGTGGTTTTTTTTATGTTGTTGGTATTCCCTTTAAAAACTACAACAAAAGGAATAACAAATAAAAAAAAATGGCAAACAAAACAATTGGGAGTAAAATAAATATGATGATTGTGTACTTATATTTTGAGGTTAGGTTTTGTGTTTTGTTGTTATTATTACCCTACACTACACAATATTAAAATATTAAATGAATGAATGAATGAATGGTTAAGCTTAAGAGGAAGTTATCATTCATATGACATTTACTACCCAATAAACGCTATACATCTTTATGACACTTTCATATTTCACAAATCGTGTTAAGTCTTTTCTTTTTCCTCTTCTTTTTATTTTCTTCACTTTTTTTTTTGTTTGTGGCCAATAAAAACTAGACAACGATGACACATTGACGGAAATCACACAAGCAGCAGTTATTGCAATTTTCTCACAAAGAACATTCCTAAATTTTCCCCCACTCCGTCCAATTTTGCTGTTTTGCTCTCTTTTTTTTAGGAATTTTTAAAAAAAAAAATGTAATTTCTGTTATTAATTCTTGGACAATCTTAACGTGAAAAATATTCAAATGGGAAAATTGAAGGAATAAACAAATAAATAAATAAAATAAAAGACAGAAAGATAGGATAGACAAACACACAGTCGTATGCACTTGAACATAAATATTTCTTATAAAATGAATATTAAGTGAAAATATTTTTTCCATTTAAGTCAAGTCAGGTATGCGGAATTTTTTCATTTTTTTTTTCTTTCTTTCTCACTTTTCACAATCAAGACATTTGAAATTATCCTCTGTCATATAAACCCAACAAAATATTCATAACCGTTAACTTCTTATTTATTTTATATTGATTCTATATATTATCTATCTTTCTCCCTCTAACACTATAAACGTACAGTGAATAGATAATGTCAAGACGGGAAAAGTTTAAAAACAAAAAACAGAAGACAAAATAATAATAATAATAACATCAGAATTGTGCATGTTTTTGATTGTTGCTATTGGATGTTGTTGGCTGTTGGCTTATTGTTTTCTATTAAGAGATTTTCTTCTGTCTTTCTTATAGATTTCTTATTTTTTTCTCCGTTTTGTTTCTGTTATTCTTATACCTACTCTCAAGCAATACCATAATCATCAACATCATCATCATAATACAAAAAATTGAAAACGTCGCGTTAAGTAAATAGAAATGTCGCGTTTTTTTTCATCTTTATTTTTTTTTTTTTTTAATGTTCTGAAACCCCCACGCTACAAAAAAAAATTGTGTGTGTGTGTGTTTGTGTTTTTTGTGACTTTCAATCGTCTTCATTTTTATGTTCTTTGTCTTATTAAAATATACTTATATGGTAAAATCAACTAACATTTTATTGTATTAAATTTTATTCTTCTTCTTTTTCTTTGCTGGCGCATACATCGCGATAATAATATAAGAGACAACGGAACAATATGAAAATGCAACAAAATTAAATTTTTAATCAAAGAAAAAAAAAGTGAAGGAAACACAAGACAATAACATAATTCTTGTAAACTTCTTCTTCGTCTTCATCATTTTGTATTGAGATTTCAATTTTATAGAAAAAGAAATTAAAAATAAAAATTTCTCTTATTTTTATGTGATTTTTCTCCTTAAAATGGTATGTTGAATAATTTTAATATTTTTAAAGTTTTTCTTTCATTTTTTAAAAGGGAAAAATAATTTATTGATTAAATTCTGAGTATGGGAATATAGACTTGATACGGTGTATCTATGTTCAAATCAACTAATCAGAAGTGGAATGGAATTCACAATTATTGAGTCATAAGAAATATTTTTAAATGCAAACGATCTTCATTAGTTAGTTGATTGATTTGTTAAAATTGAGAAGACGTTAAAAAAATTTGTTTGGTGAAATACGCGAAATTAAAAAATTGTGGTTCTTTTGATAAATTTGGAATTTTTATTTTTAAGCAGATAAATTCTTAAGAAAATAAGACGATCTACATCGATCATATACTTGGAAGGAAATCTAAAGAATTTCCATAAAGACCAAAGAGAATAAAAATCCAAATATGGTAAAATTATGGTTCCCTTTCATACAAAAAAAAAAAGTTTAACGACTTTTTAAATTAAAGAAGAGAAGAGAAGAAAAATAGCATTTTAATCATCCAACCAAATAAAAAAAAAAAAAAATACAAAAAACAGAAACACAAAAAATACATAAAAAAAATTCATTCTTTTCTTTATGTTCCAAAATACTTATAAAAAACGACGAAAATGAACGCAATCTTTTTTGTTTTATTTCTTTTCATTTTTTTTTTTATTGCGTTATTTTTGGGTGTACGAAAAAAAAACAACAACAAAATACGTTGAAGAGTACATTTATACATTCCACTCAATTTGCATATTAAAATTCATAATAAAGATAAAGAGAAACAACAACAATAACAAACCAAAAATGAGGATCGCGATCGCAAAACATTAACAACCAAAAACAACAACAGCAACAAAAAATAAATTGCACCAAAAAAAAAAATACAAATAAAAAAAAAACAACTTGAATGCAAAAATGGATGGATTCATTCCGCGTGGTTATGGGCGATCAAAAAAATACAAAAAACAAAAAATGAAAAAGAAGAAGAAGAAATAAGAAAGAAAAAACACACGCGGATCATTTGCATGAATTTTAAAGAATAAAATTTACAAAAAAAAAAATCGAAGAGAAAAGAAAGAATCACCGTCGTTTCTTTTCATTATTTGCGCGCGTTTTTTTTTTGCTTTCCTCTTCTTCATTCTATTTTTTTTTTTGTTGTAAAAAAAAAATGGTCGACTTAGAATCCCAGCTACCAAGCCAATTCAAGAGTTTAGTTTTAGATTCAATTATCAAAATGGAATTAGATCAGGAAAACACGTGAACCACGTCGATCAAAATTAAATCGAATTCTTTTCTCGTATACAGACAGAAAGAAAAAATTTAAGAAAATTAAACTTTTGCAGTCATCGTGAAATTTCTTATTCTCTTTACTGTACAAAACTCTCAACAGAAAACCCAAACAAAAGTTACAAAAAAAAAACATTAAATTTTATTCAACTGATGATCGCTTCTTGTTGTTCACTCGTTGTTTAAATTTTAAACGAAACAAACAAAATTACATTTTCTACAATCATTTCTTCTTCTTCTTCTTCTTCCTCGTTTTTGTTAAATAACTTTAAAAAAAATCTATAACTGCTTGTTGCTGCTAAAGAGCACACAAATAGTCATCTATCAATAAAAGTGAAAAGAAACGCGGGGGTTGTGAAACTAAATAGTTTTTTTTTGCGTTATTTCTGCGGACATTTTTTTTTTTTGAAGAAGAATTTAAAAGAATAAAATAAAATTGTTGTGTCTTGAAAGATTGATTTTTTTTTTTATTTCTTGTTTTTTTTTTTTTATTTGTGTTGAAACAAAAAAATGAAAACTTGGATGAGATAATTTATTTTGTTTTTTACTGAATGAGTGTCGAGTGCGATATGAAATGACTGAAAAACTATTGAGCCAATACAAATTAAATACAGCGAGTAGAAGAAGAAGAAGAAAATAAGAAGAGGAAAGGAAAAAAAAACGTGACAACATTCAAGAATAATTTATATAAAAACATGAAATTCCCACAGTGCCACTTTTCCTTTAAACCAAACAATACACACACACACATGAGGAATGTTATATATGCACACACATATATACACATGGGTATGCAATCATAATTTATATAAACTAAAACGCGCGTTAAATCCTTCAAAACACCAATTCATGAATTAGTCAAATGAAATACAACTTGTCATCTTGATGGATAACTTTATGTCATCTTCTTCTCCTCCCCATATAAACCTTTCTTGTCATTCAATTTACTCAATCTAAACCCTCCCTCCTATTTCTTCCCAACCACCCTCTCTATCTCTCTCACACTCACAAACACTTATGAACTCTTTCAATCAACTTAACGCGACAGTGAAAAAAAAAAACACATCTTGATGATTATCTAACAGATGATTGTTCTGTTTCTGTTTTGATCATCACACTTTACACACTGACTGATTTACACACACACACACAAAGTCATAAAATATACACAGATGATGCATTGATTACACTCATGATATAATAATAATAATAGTGAATATTGTGTTGTTGTTGATTGTTGTTGATTGTTGTTGTTGTTGTGATGTATAATAATATTCCATCAAGAACCGTCAATTATTTTATTAGCGAAACCGCTCGCCAATTATTTAATTAAAACGATATAACTCTCCTCCAAGATACACACACACACAAACAGACACAATACACATTTTTAGAAAGAGAGCAAAATAAACACTCAGGATAATTTATGACTATTAAAAAGAAGAAGAAGAAGAAGAAGAACGAACGACAAACGAAATGAAAATATAAGAAATAAAATAAAATGGGCAAACCAAGTCAGTTTAAAAAGTTTAACAAAAACAGAGAAAACAAAAAGACAGGCACGAGACATTTTGGTGGCAAATTTTACAGAAACAAAACGACAAACATTTTCCTTCTTAATGAAAATAAAAAATTATAGACGATTGATGAAAGAATCATCAAAAAAAAAAACAATCATAATCTATAATCGTAAATAATAATTCCTGATGAAATGAAATTTAAACACATAACAAAAACAACAGCAACAACGAGAACGACAACAACTACAGAAAAAAAAACAAACAAGGAGCAACAAAGTTGTAAGTAAGACGAAAAAAAAAAGGAATTCTTTCATCATAAAAAATATTTATTTTTATTTTTTTAATGTTTTCAAATTCAACAACTTGTCGTCTTCTTCCATTGATTTTCTTCTACTTTAAAAGAAGAAGAGGAAAAAAAATGTGAAATAATTGATAATAAAAATTGTATCTTAATAAGACGATAAAGAAATAAGACGCTTTAAGAAGAAGAAGAAGAAGAAGAAAAATAAAAAGAAATTGATCTTTTATAGCAAAAGTCATATACTGATGATGATGATCAGAGATCAGACATTCAAAAGGTGTCGCCGATAAATTTTTCTCTTTTTCTAAGGATGGAGATCAATCAATCAGTTTTGTAATTTTTAAACGAACTTTTAATCAATAATAATAAACAATAATAAAGAGAGAAAACAAAAAAAAACAACAACATCATAAGTAAAAAGAGACAGAAATAGAGACAGAATTGCAGAGTGATAAAGAGAAAAAACTGGAATAATTTATAATTGATTCCCGATAAGCACACTCAGTTGTATGTACCAAAAACGGACGTTTTTTTTTTTTGTTCTTCTTCTTATACTGGATACTGCTGCCTGTTGGCTTTTACTGCTGCTGCTACAATCCCATATTCGATGAGAAGAACAAATTTATTTTCTTTTTCATTTACTTTTTTTTTTTGTTTTGTTTTGTTTTCATTATTTTTTTAAACAAAAAAATTTGTATTCGTATTCTTCTTGTGTTGTGTTACTTTTGACTTCAATGAGTTTATTACACTTTAAGAATTCCATGAGAGAGTGTCTCCATCTTCATCTTCATCGTTGTTGTTGTTGTTTTTTTTTTCTTTTATTTTCATTTATTCTTTTTTCTTATTTGTTTTTACTTCTTTTTCTTTTTTTCTTTATTTATAATTTAGTTCTGTTCTGTTATTTTATTTTTATTTTTTTTTTTGTATTTGTAAACTTTACACCCAATAAGAGAAATGCATATGTGACCGACATGGCAAGTCATCATCACTTTAATACTCATCACCATCATCATCATCATCGTTTCAATTGAGTTTTTATTGTGAAACAAAAACAAAAACAAAAAACCAGAAATATATACAAAATCTTTCCAATATAAAAATTCCTTTTCGTTTATAATGAAATTTCATTCTTCTTCTTCTTCTTCTCTTGCCACAGAATTAAACGAAAAAAGAAAAAACCACAATCATTCATAAGGATATTCATACGCACAAAATGCAAACACAATAAATATTTGAATTGACTTTTCTATTTTTTTTTTTTTTTCTGTTTTTTTTTTTCTGATACAAAATAAATCACATTTGATTTAATAAACAATTTTTATTCAATCCTCACAAAGAAAATTTCATGAAGAAATGAAGATGAAGAAGAAAAAAATGTCGTCATCATTGAAATAATTTTATTTTATTCTTAAAAGTTTTGTTGTTGTTGTTGTTGTTGTAGTTGTTGTATTTTTCTTCGTTGATGATCTTCATTTTGGTTCAACGACAATCACATCAGTTGATGATCACGATGATGGTGATGATGATGATGACGTTAGTGATGATGATGATCAGCACAGCACCATCAACATTATATTCGAAATCAACCGTGACAAACCGGTTCGCGAACAAATCAAATGTTTTCTTACAGTTTGTTGTTTTTTTTTTTGTTGTGTTCATTCTTTTTATTTTTGTATCTTTTTCTTTTTACTTCTTCTTTATCTTTACTTCACCTTGTTTTTGTTTTAGTTTTTTTTTGTTTTCATCATTTCTTCTTCTTCTTCTCCTTTTAAAATTTGAAAAAATTGTCAAATCCATGAAATTTTGTATTTTTGTTTGGAGAGAAAACCAAAAACAAAAAATAAAACTTTCAACATTTGGTCTTTGGATTAAAATTTTATTGTTGTTGTTGTTGTTGTTGTTGTATTATTATATATTTATTTTTGTGGTGGTCCTTGAATTGGATCAATTAAAATGACAATGATAAATGTATACAGAATAATCAAAAGAATCAAAACGACGAACAAGGGTTTTAAATTTTATAAATTTAAGAGGAGGATCCCACACATAAAAATTATCAAAGAATAAGAACAAAATTTTATTCTTTTATTTATTTCGCAATTCTTTGACTTACTGACTCATTATTATATGTCTGTGATAATCGGACAAACAGTGAGAATGCATAAATCTGACCATATTCGTCAAATTTTAGACAAAAAAAAATATAATGACAATTTTTTATAAACGGGGGTTAGCGGGAGAAAAGGGAAGTACTCCATTTTATATAGATTTCTTTTGTTCTATATTTACGCATTTATGTTAAACGCATATTTTGTATCCCTTTCCCACACAACATTAGCAGACAACAAACACCAAAGATACAAACACACACTTTTTTTTTTTTTTTATGAGAGAAAGATTAACACACAAAAGATGAATTCTTGTTATTTTATCTGTTTTAAATAAATGTGGGATAGACAAGAGGAAGATTTTTAATAAGAAACCAAAAAGAACAAAAAGAACAAAAAAAAAAAAAAAACTTATGAGAAAACATTAAAATTTACATAAATTTTAGTAAAAATTCAACATGGCGTGAAATATTTTGTTTGTCTCTTTTAAACAAAACAAAACAAAACAAAAAATGGTTGGTTAAGTTTTGTGATGTACCTGTCTGTTGTGTATCTGTATTATTATCGAAGAGGAGGAGAGAACAACAGCAATAACAACAACAGCAACAACAATAACAAATGCATAAAAAACGCATAGTTTGAAAGAAAAAAAATAAGCCAAAATTAAATTTCTGTATTTTTGAATATCAAAAGAAAAAAAAATTAACAAAAATCAGCAAGCAATATAGTTTGTACTCATTGTTCTCTTTAGTTAACGCAGACTCAGACATTAATTGTTTCTTATTTTTGAATACAATTTTTTTTTTTTCGTTTGTAATTCTTTCAAAAATTTAATGACACAAACAAAAAGTTAATGAAGAGGAATACATAAGAAGAAGAAGAAGAAGAAGAAGACGATTCTACACTCAACACTAGCATTATTATTTTTTGTCCATTGTAAGTTTTGTTGATTTGTTTTTTGTTCTTTAATTTTTTCTGTATTATTCATAATTCGATCCGCCATAAAACACAATAATCTGAATTAAAATGAGTGAAACAGGTAATAGATTTTTTTTTTCTTTATAAGAAATTGAAAGAGAAGGAAAATAATTGAGAAAAAAACGAAAAAAATAATAAGAAAATGAAACAAACGTAAAATGAAAGAAAAAGAAAAAAAAAAAAAAGAGAAACAACAAAACAAACGAGTTTACCATGGCAACGAAAAATACGAATAAAATGAATAAAAAAACGACAATAACAACAACAACAACAACGAAAAAAAATCAACCCAAAAACCACCAACCAACCAAATGAAAAAAAATATATAACAAAACACACACACACACACACAGAGCAAAATTCAAAGTCACAGGAGAGTGGGACAGAGATAGAAGAAAATTATAATAATAATTTTTATTATTATTATTATTAAATTTGTAAATTGTGTGTGCGTGTGTATGTGTGTGTATGTGTGAGATACCTGAAAGATTGCTATTGGCAAAAAAGAAAAAAAAATTATGCAAATATTTTATAACAAAAAAAAAAAAAACAAAACAAAAGAAAAATGAAAAAAAAGGGAATTAATGTATGCAAAGAAAGAGGAACAAGAAAAAGAATAGAAAAAGATGAAGGGCAATATTATAATAATATAGATTGTTTCCATCCAATGAATAAACCCAGACCCATGAAGGGAAATTATTATCTGTGTGTTAGATAGTTTTGGAACAGGGGAAGAACAATAATGAATAATAATAGGGCAAGACATGGAATTCATCTTTTCTTCTTCTTCAGTCTCTCTTCTTTTTCTTTTTTTTTTTGTTCAGATAAAAAGAACCAACCAAAAATAACGGCAGATAAATAAATAAAAGAGAAGAAACAACAACAACAATAATTTTGATTATTCTATTCATGATGATAACACACACGTAATGGCGTCCAAATAAAATTTATAAATGTTTGTTTGTTTGTCACATTCAATCATCATCATCATCATCATCATCATCATCATCATCATCATCATCATCATCATCAATATCACCTTATAAAGCACATACCAATATTTCTGTAATTTTTTTATCCATTCAAATAAATCAGATTAAAATTCTATGATTCTTTTTTTTTTTTTTCTTCTTCTTCTTCATCTTCGTCTTCTTCTTCTTATATGTAATTATATTGAAGAATTATTATTATGAAATTTCAAATTAAAAGATAAATAAATAAAATAACAACAATAACAATAACAATAACAACAACAACTACAACTAACTAATTAAAATAATAATCCAACTAAAATCCAATAAGATTTACTTAGTTGTTGTTGTTGTTATTATTATTATTATTAAATTTTTATTTTTTGTTTTTTGTTTCTAGTGTTCGCCGCTATTTTGGGGAGCTAAAATTATTATATGACTAAAAAAAATAAAAACAGCAACAACAACAATAAGAATAAAAAGCAGCAACTAACAAATAAAAAATAATAAAATAAAAAAAAAAAAAGGGAAAGTCAACGTTTTCGATTTTTATCGCTTTGGATCAGAAAGAAAAAAAAAAAACAGAAAGAAAAAAAAAATATTATTATTTTTAATGTGTTACAAGAGAACAACCATCATTAATTTCTATAAAGCAATTAGCCTGATATTCATTAAATTTACATAAAATTGCTTGAATATGAATTAAAAATGGCGTCGGAAATTTTGAATTGTTTTTGTGTGTTGTTTCTTTATTAAGTTTTTCTGTTTTTTTTTGTTTTTTTTTTTT
The DNA here is from genome assembly GCA_963082725.1 of Pedicia rivosa. Taxonomy (NCBI): domain Eukaryota; kingdom Metazoa; phylum Arthropoda; class Insecta; order Diptera; family Pediciidae; genus Pedicia; species Pedicia rivosa. Next base: position 42,731,770 of record OY720153.1, read on the forward strand.
TTTGTTTTATTTGGTGAATACCGTGAACAGAAACGTTAGGCTTGCGTAGGCTAAGTAACCACAGTAAAGATAACAATAGACTTTTTTTTTTATTCATTTTTTGTGTATATGCTAATTGTTCGTGGGTCAAGTTTCCATCTGGAACTTGCCCAATCCAAACACCAAAATAAAAACAAAAAAAAAAAAGTATAATAAAAAAAAAAACTATCGCGATGGCAGCGCCACGGTTACTGATTTTCTCTCCTCGTCCTAATCGTGAGTTTTTATCTTTTCTTTTTTTTTCTTGTTGTTGTTGTGTTTCTTATTTCTTGTATTATTTTTTTCTTCTTGCTATTTTGTTGTTATTGTTGTTGCTATTGTTGTTATTGTTATTCACCCAAAAGAAACATTATATAGTAGAAGTAGTTGTTGTTGTTGTTGTTGTTGTATTGGGTGTTATGTGATGCTTTTTTTTTGGATACAAAAACTTTTTTTTCTTTTTTTTTGGGTAACTTTGTTCTTTTTTTTTTTGTCTGTTTTTTTTTTTTTTATTATTTTTATTGTTTTTAGTGTGCGCGTATTAATTCTTTTTGGATTATAATGCATTAAACAAAAAAAAAACAAAAAAAAAGAAACAACAACAACAACAAAAGTAAAGAAAAGACAGAAAATCGTTTCGCTTTGAGAGACTTACGAATAGACCGAAATATTATGGATTTATATCTAATTTTTTTGTTATTCTATTTTTTTTTTGTCTTTGGTTATAAAACAAAACAATAATCTCTTTTGAATCGGCTTTTGTATATATATATATTGTTGTTGTTGTTGTTGTTGTTGTTGTTGTTGTTGTTGTTGTTGTTGTTATTGTTGTTGTTATTTCTTCTTATTATTATACGCGATTAATAGTCTTTAATCTTAACTTTTAAAGATCTCCAACAAATATCTCTTGTAAATTATGTAAATTCTGTTTTGTTTTTTGTTTTTACCCCGCCACAAAAATTGTGTCTCTGTGTGTGTGTGTGTGTGTATGTGTGTTTGGACTCTTATGTCTGTTTGTTAGCTGTTATTTTTGACTGCGTTGATGTTTAAAAGATTAAATTTTTGTTTTTTTTTTTATACTCTACGAACAAAATAAGAAACGTTTCAACATCAGTTTTTTCAATTTTTGATTGAAATCCTCCATCAGTGGAGACAACAAAAAAAAAAAACAACCGAAAAATCGAAAAACACAAAATAAACTTAAAATATTCAATTTTGAATTGATGCGACAAATAAAATCCATTAAGAGAGAGAAGAAAAAAAAAATACTCTAAAGTAAAAAAAAAAATACAAGATAGAGGAGAAAAAAAAAATACTGACCTTTTCTAATTCTAGAAGGTGAAACCGAAGAACTTGTATAGCTTGGACCATCTGAAAGGAAAGAAAAAAAAGAAGAGAAATTATTATTATTATTTTTTTTTCTTCATTCATTCATTCTTTAATTTATTTCTGATACATAAGTTATAATATTAATTGTGACAGATGTCTCTGTCATCGAGAAATCAAATCTTCCTTCAATAATCACAACAACAACAACAACAACAAAATAAATACCAAAAAAAGAAAGAAAAAAAAGAAGGAAAAACAAATCAAATGAAAAAAAAGAAAAGAAAAAAAGTAAAATAATTTCCAACAAGAGAACAAGAACAACAACAACAACAACAACAAAAATAAAAGAACAAACATTAAAGACGACAAACGATGAATTTCATTTCTTTCAATTTTAATCGAATAATATAAAATTTCTGTAGTAAATAAATCAATCAGTTTTGTTTCCACCACCAGAATAGAATCAAAGAGAGAGAATTAATTTTTGTTTCTTTTTTCTTTTTTTTTTTATATAGCACGTGGGTGGGTTTATTTTGTTGTAGTTGTTGTTTGTTTGTTGTTGCTGTTGTTGTTGTTTGTTACATTTACTGATGAACCTACAACAAATGTCTTATATTTTATATGAGTTGATTTTTATGTGTATGAATATAGTTGTGAGCTTGTTGTTTCTATTTTTCTTAAGATTTGTATATTTGTATATTTGTGTGTGTGTGTGTATGTGTATGTGTGTGTGTGTGACAGCGACAACGTCAAATAACAAAAACGAACAGACACAATTCCAGAAAAGGTGAATTTTGGTTATTCTTATTATTTTTATTATTTAAAATAAAATCAGAATATTTTTAATTAAAAAATAAATCGGCCAAAGGTAAACTTCTTCTTATTTTTCTCAAATCTCCTTTGGAATTTTTTTTTTTATTTTCTGTTTCTGTTTTTTTTTTTTCTGTTTTCTAAGAATCTTGATTTTATTTTTTTTTTTCTTTATACAAATTTTTCGTTAATGTTGAGGACGAATGAATCTTCACGGTCATTTAAAGAGTGATCTGTGTGTAATCTTTATACTTCTTCTTCTTCCTTCTTCTTCTTTCATTTTTGTCTATTTTTCTTTTTCGACCATCAAGAAAAATATGCAAATATTTCGTTTTTTTTTTGTTTCTCTCTCTTTTTATCTCTCTGTGTATCTCCCTCTAGTTTGAATATTTTTTGGAAACTTCATAAGTTAAGTCAAACAAAACAAAAAAAATTGATCTTTCATCGTCCTTAATAATTTAGTTGAAAATAATTCATTCTTTTCATATTTTTATAAAAGAAAGAAGAAAAAGAAGAAGACAAAGTAAAAAAGATCATCATTAAATCATAAGAAAAAGAGAATACAATAAATTAAGACGCAAGCAAGAGTAACACACACACACACACAAAATGTCATCTGATTTATTTATGTTAATTTTTTTTTAATTATTTAATAATCTTCACCAATCATAATAATCAGTTGTTGTTTTTTTTTTTTCTGTTTTGTTTAGTTTTGTTTTGTTTTGTATAAATTCTAATTAACATGTTCAACCAAATGACAATATTTATGTGAGGACTAAACTTTAATAGCATTAAAAGAAATACAAAATAAAACAACACAACACAACACAACAATAAATAAATTTGTATTTAAATTTAAATGAAAGAAAATATTTTAGTGAAGTTTCTTGATTCAAATGGACAAGGAAGAAGAAGAAGAAGAAGAAGAAGAAGATGGACCAAAAAAAAAATGTGGAACGAACGTGAAAGAGAAATTGACATTTTTCGTTTTTCCTGTGATTTTTCATTACTTATGTTTTTTTTTTTTTTTTGTTTGAACCAATTTTGATTTAAGACAAAAAGCAAATAAGAAACACAAAAAATATTTATTATTTAAAAATTTTTTTTTAATAAAAAAAAACTTTTAATTTGTGAAAATTTATTAATTTATTTGTATTTGTAATTTTATTTCGTTTAATTCATCCGTTTAACAAAAAACAAAAAAAAAACAAAAAACAAAAATAAAAATAATAAACGAAAAAATAGAAATATAAGAAATAAACAGATATAAATGTCTTTTCAGTTCACACTGTTTGATTTATGATTTCAAATAATTTATATTTGCCGCGTGCGCGCTGCTGTCTCGTTGTTGGTTTTTTTTTTTTTGATTTGTTGTTGTTGTGTTTCTTGTTTTTTTTTTTTTTTTTGTTTTTTTTGCTATAAAAGACAAGACACCCAGACAGACAATTATTAGATGCAGACATTTATAGACATTTAATCTTATATATGAAAAGGTAAATAAAATTATTAATTATCTTTATTATAATTGTTGATGGAAGGTGTGGGATGTTAGAGAGCATTTCAGTTTTCCCATTTTTCTTTTCTTTTGGTTCATTTAAAATTTACAAACGTCATTTAATTGCAATTCAGTTTTTCCGTGTTTGAATTTAGACCGATATGAAGAATTTAACCTTTTCTTGGCAATAAATATTAAAAACAATTTTTCATTTAGTTGAAAAATTAAATGCACGTATAAATTGTAAATGTAAATTTAACTGAATATTAATTGAAATCCGGTACATTTTTGTTTGTCCCCGTGTAGAAGGGGGGTAGGGTGGTAGGTTGCTGTTACTTTGACTAATTATTCATGTTTATTTTCTCTTTGAAAAATTAAAATTAGATCAATAATTGTAATGAATTGGTTTTTCTTTCTTTCTTTCTTTTTTTTTCATTCTTAGAAATATTTTTTTATTTATAAAGATCGTGAATAAGCAAAAAATTTAATTATTAAACGAAAAATGAAGAAAAGGCAACAACAATGGGATGTGTCTAAATGGCGCCTTAGCCTGTCAACAAAAATAAATAAAAAATTTGTTGTTGTTGTTGTTGTTGTTCTTTTCATTTTTATTAAAGACAAAACTTCCTCAATTTTAATCGGTTTGTTGACACAACAACAAAACAAACAAACAAACTAAACAAACAGTCGCATTAAAAAAATTTGTATATTTGCTGACACAATTTGAAATTATTGAATTGCCAAAATATAAAAATTATTATAACATTTCTATCTCTTTCTCTCTCACTCTCTGTCCTCCTCCTTCTCAATCTGAATCTTGTTCAGTTTAAAATTTATTATTTTATTTTATTTAATTTCATGAATGAAACGAAGAAAAAAAAAATCCACAATGTTTGAAGGTGTGGGAACATTTTTTTTTTTACTTCTTCTTCTTCTTCTTCTACAATATTTCCATTATTCATTATTATTATTTTTTAATTATTTTGTTGAAAGATTTCTTTACAAAAAAAAAAAAAAATGTGAGTAAATTTATAATCAAATAAAAATATATACTTACAAGTGAGTCTACTTCAGGATCTGCTATGTAATACGGCTTTTCACCGCGAATCTAGAAATGAATAAAAAAAATAAATTAAATTAAATTAATATGATTTTTGTATTATTTTGTTTTTATTTATTAATAGAAAATTTTATCATATTTTATAATTTTTTAATAATTTCATTAGTAAAAGTTCACAACTTGTTATCTTGTGTTAATCGAACCCCATATTCCAGATAACAAAACTTAAATAATGCAGTTCAATTTTAACTAAACCATTTTCTCCTAATGTCAACAATCAAACAATATCTTCTTCTCTCTTCTCTTTTCCCTCTCTGAACCGAAACAAATTTTATTTGTTTCAAAAAAAAAAAAACTATAAAAAAGATGCTAACCATTCAACGTCTTTAAGAATTCTTTTAACTTTTTATAGCAAACTCATTGCACAATTTCTTCTTTTTTCTTTTCATCTGTTTTAAAATTCAATTAAAAGATTGCAGAAAACAAATAATAAAAATTTCATTTTAATTAAAGTAAAAAAAAAACAACAACAACAACAATAAAGAAATCTTTTCTATCACAAAGAAAGAAAGAAAGGAAAGAAAATGCAATTCCTTCCTTTTCTTTCAGTACCGAAGAAAAGAACCAAATGTTTTTGTTTATTCATTTTCTTCTTTTTGAACAAACTTTTTTTTTTAATCGAAAACAACAACAACGATGTTAACGCAATTCAATCCACACAAGTAGATGGTATACCTCCTGCCTTTATACCTTTTCATACTTTAGAAGAAGAAGACGAAAAAAAAGGGGTACAAAAAAAAAAAACAAAACCTAAGTAAAAGACGCGATACTCTCTTTTGTATTATGCGGATCCATAAACAAACATAAATTGTGCATGTAAATGGTTTCCCAGCATGAGATGCGGTTGTTGTTATTGTTACTACATATTTTGTTATTGTTAAAATTTGAAATTCATTTAATTCCACACACAATGGAATGGACTCCTTTTTTTTCACTTTTGCAAATTATAAAAAGAATAAAAAAAAACTCGACTAATAAAATGCAAAACTTACAATAAAAAACAAAAAAAAAACACAACAAACTAATTTCAATCAGATATAGGATTGTAAAAAGGTGTGCGTGCGCGCCTCCTCTATTTTACAATTATTTTTTATGAAGCCCCGCGTGAAGCACAGCATGTTTATACTGATATGTGCTTGTGTGTGTTATATGTTGATGATGCAAAGAAAAAATTATTCAAGGTGCATTTAAAGAAATACAAAAAAAAAAACAAAAATAACAGAACAGAACGCAATGGAACGCACTTGTTCTGTTTTCTTTTCTTTTCTACATTCGTAGTGCCACACACACACATACATTTAATCATCTGTGAATCTTTATTCTAACAAAAGAAATTTGTTACAATTTTCAAATTTGTTAACCTAAACAATAACAACAACAGCAACAATGACAGCGGACATTAAATTAAAAGTAACAAAAAAAAATGTGAATTTAATTTGTCACCTTTCTTCTTCTTCTTCTTCTTTGGTTCAGTTCTTCAGGTTTTTTTTCTTTTCTTTTATTTATTTAAATTGAATCAAATAAAATTAGACGTTTGGTTTTTTTTTTTTTTGGTAACTTAAAAAAAAAGCCTTTTGTTTTTTTCTCTATTTATTATTATTGTTATTATTTCTGTCGATTTATTCATCGTATAAGTTTGTTTGGATTGGACAATGTTATTATGATTGTTGTTTCTTCAATTCAAATGAGGACGACAATAAAAAAAAAATATATAATGACAAAAAGAGAAAGAAACAAGTAAAAAAAAAAACCACCCAAATAAATAAATTAAAATTGACGATGAAGAAGAAGGAGAAGAAGAAGAAGAAGTTGGGGTGGGAGTGTAGGAGGAAGAAAAACGATAGACAATTTTTATAATAAAATATTGTGTTAGGTCAGGAAATGTTATTTATTAAATAAGCAAGACAAAGAGTGAATGTAAGAGAGAGAAAGAAAATTAAGGTAAATTTCTTAGAAAATTTTATTAAAGAATAAAATGAGAATTTATTGGATATAATTTGATTTTAATGTAACAACAATGAGCACAAACACACGCACACAAATCATACACACACACACACACACACGCACGCACATATAGAATAATAAGTCGCAGACGTAATAAACTGATCGATTAAAATAAAAATGTCGAAATAATAAATTTAAGATTTGTTTTTTTTTTGTCAAAAGATTTCAAAAGATTTAAGATTTTTAATAATCCACAAGCAAACAAACTTAACTTCATCATAACATTTTTATTTAATCGTCTTAAACACAGAGAAGACAACAACAAAAACTGCTTAAAAATTGAAATTAAAGAGAAATAAAAAAAAAAAAAAAAACAAAACGATTTAATTTTTAAGTGATTTGTGTTTTGTTTTTTATTGAATTTTTCACGCAAAAATCTTATGATTAGCCCACATTTATTATTATTAATTTTTCAGTTTCTCCATTTGTGTTTTTTTTTTTTTTTTTTTGTGTTAATCGCATCAAATTTTAAACTGAAAGCGCTGCTTCAGGAAGAGAAGACAAACAAACAAAAACAAAAAAATAAATGTCCAACAGAAAAATCAAATCAAGGCTAATTCTTTTTCTATCATTTTAGTCTGAAGTTTTTGCTACTTAATTCTTTTATGTGAGTGTGTGTGTGTGTGTTAGTCTGTGTGTTTTTTTTTGTGTGAAGGAATTAAAATAATTAAATTTAAATTTTTCAAAAAAAAAATAAAATCAAAAGAAAAAATTCGACAATTTTTTTTTTGTATCTTTAATCTTTAAGACAAAATCTTAGTTTTTTTTTTTGTTATTGTTGTTGTTCTTATTTTTGTGTTATGTACTTTTCAATAAAAAAAAATTTTACCCCTTCACTCCACTTCTACCCCTTCCCGGGAATCTCTTAATATAGAGAATAGACATTGCCAACCTAACTGTTCACCTTCTGATTATGTCACTTCACTTATTTCACGATGTTTGGTTGTTGTTGTTGTTGTTGTTGTTAAATTTTTTGTTTTGTATTTTTTTGTTATTGAACGTCTAATCCGCCGCTGCCGCGTTCAACAACAACAACAAAAACAACAAACCGACATAAGTAAAGTATTATAAAATAATCGTGACTTGATATTATTATTTATATTCTTTATTTTAATAGTGGACCTCAATGGACAACAATCAGACACACAAACAAATAGGCAAACATACGGATAATTTGTGTAGAAAGAGAAAGAGAGAGATAGCGAGAGACAAATAAAAAATGAAAGTGGACAAAAGCTTTTGAATAGAAAAAACAAAACAACGCAAAAATAGAGAAGTTTGCCTATTTTAGTATTCAAAACTTATGACAATCAACATAAAAACTAAAAAAAAATTCATTCTTATTGTTGTCTCTGTCATACAATACTCTTACTTTCTCTGTCTTAAGTGACATTTATTTTTGTATAAAAATCAAAAAAAAAAAAATTATTTTAATTAGGACACAACAAAAATAAATAATCCGTAACACGTTCAACAACAACGACTAATAACAACAATAACTGAAGTGAATTACATATTTTAATATATTTGTTGTTGTTGTTGTTATTGCTTTACATTTAAGAAGTAGAAGAAGGAAGAGAATAAGCAAAAAAAAAAATGTCATCTTATAAACAAAATAAATTCAAAAATCTAAAGAAAAAGTAAATTTATTTATTACTTTATGAATTATGATCAGAAAGAACACACACACACACACACATGCTAAAGAAAAAAAAAAGAACATAAAATTGTACGTTGAGTGGACTCACGGTACGCCCACTGTGAAACACCTTTTACACTGTAATCACATAACGACATAACTAATAAATATTAAAAGCGAAGAAGAAGAAGAAGGAAAAAAACATTTTTTGTTGGTGTAAATTTTGTTTGTTTATTTAACGTTAGACAAGAACAAGACAAAATTATAAGAGTGTGGGAATAAGGAGAGAAACAAAGAGAGAGAGAGAGGTGAAAATTATTACTAATTTGAATGCAACTTTTTTGTCTTTAACATAATAAAAGGTTGGGTTGTAACGTTGGACGATGGCATAAGAAATGAAAAAGAAGAAAGAAAAAAATGCATTTAATTTTTTTTTTTTTATTAATTTGATAAAAAATGCATTTGCCATTTGTTTATTAAGCTTTTGTTTATATACTGATATAAAACAACAACAATAATGGTTTTTACACATAAGAGAGTGAGAGAGAGATTGGGAGAGAATGAGAGAATAATTATAAATACGTGAGAGAAAGAGCGAAAAAAAAAAAAAACGGGGACCGTCAGTATCGACACACAAAAAAAAAAAACAATATTCTTGTATAAATGTTTGCTGTTGTTATTTTTTTTTGTTTTATTATTATTAAAAATGATTAACTTCGTCAAGTTTTTGTTTTTGTTTTCTTTATTTATTCATTTAAAAATTTTTGTTGTTGTTGTTGTTGCTTTTTTATTTATTTATGCTTAAATTATCAACACGATTTATTTCAATTTAAATAGAATTTGATGTGATATTAATTGATTCTTACTTCTTATGCCCATAAATAAATAAATAAATAAATAAATTGCAAATTATTAATTATTCTGAATTTATTATGAAGAATTTAGCAGTAATAAAAATATACAAAAGCAAAAAGAAGAAGAAGAAGAAGAAGAAGAAGAAATATTCTACAGAAATTATGTAAATTTTGTGTAATTTTTACACCCTTTTTTTTTTTTAATTTTGTTTGAAACTTTTACAATTTACATCAATTGATTTTATTTATCAATTAACGATTTACTTTAAATACTTTTTTCTTTAATTTATTTTAATTTTATCTATTTTCTCTTGTATGAGTTTTCTATTTATTATTTGATGGCAGACAAAACAAAAAAACTTAAACTGAACAGTTCAACGAAAAGATGACAAAGGAAAATTTTTAGTAAAAGTAAATAAAAAGAAGAAGAAATCCATTAATTGCTGCAATGATTTCCGTTTACTTGGAAATTAGTTTTTAATGACATTTTTAAAAGTCATTTATTTCCCAAATATAAAAGTTATGATGATTTTTTTTTTATTTTCACTTTTTCAACAATAATATTCTTTCACCCTTCACAAGTAAATTGGTTTTCTATTTCTTTTATGTTCTCAAGTGAAGGGGAACACCACCATAAACATTTTTATATTTTGTCATAAGAAAAACTAATAAAAAATATACTTTTACAACAAACCCTTTTTTTTTCTTCTGTTTCTTATTTTTATATTCTGATTCTTTTAAATTCTTGGCAATGCACCTCTTTTTGTTTTTCTCAATTTCTCGTGTATTTTCGCTCAAATAAAGTTAGAACTTCAAATCCCTAATATAAACTTTAGAAAGAGAGAGAGAGAGTGAGAGAAAGAATCATTTATAATAAAGATTTTTAAATTTCCTTACAAGAAAACATTTCCAAAGTTAAGAAGAAGAGACAAAATGCAGACATTCTTCAGAATAAGAGAAAATAGTTATTCTAGAACTTCCAAAACCAAAACATAAGAGCCAAGAGAGAGAGAGAGAGAGAGAGAGAGAGAGAGAGAGAGAGAGAGAGAGAGAGAGAGAGAGAGAGAGAGAGAGAGAGAGACGACTACCGTATAAAAATGGTGCAGCAGGTAAAACTATTTTATCTTTTTATTTACAACAACAAAATTTAGTTAAAAGCAATAAAAATATTTACTTTATGATATGATTATTTTCTGCGCAACAACCTCCCTTTTACTACATATGTACCTATATACTCTCTCTCTATCTCTCTCTCTCTGTGTGGCAACGGTAGTGAGGAAAAACCCCCTTCAACCCCTTTTATTTTTTACAGTTTTTTTTAACTCGCATTTTTTCCACATTTCTTCATTTCGTATTTTTTTTTCTTCTTCAGCTTGTTGTTGTTGTTTTTGTTGTTATTTCTTATTAAATAAAAGGAAAAGGGAAACGAAAAGAAAAAAAAATAAAACAATTTTCGTTCAAGGTTGTACCAAGACCTATGGTGCGGTGCGGGTTGGATATAATTTGATATACGACGACCAATAAAATCATAAATAACTAAGTATCAATGGTGATAGAGAGTAAGGGTGGTGGGGGGTGGATTGGAGATATAGAATTGGGGTGAACTTTTTTTTTTTTTTTTTTTCATATTTGATTTTGATTCTGATTTTGTATTCGTCGTCTTTGGATCAGTGAAAAAACGTTTGAAGTAAGAAGAGAAAGAAAAATTCAAAAAAAAAAAAGAAGAAAAAAATAATTTAAAGAGAGAAAAAAATGAATATTTTCCTTTAATAATTATTCCAATGAATGCACACCTTGTCATTGATTTAATCAGATTTATGGTCGGTATGGATCTGGAGTGAATGAATGAAATTAATACAAATAAAAAAATAATAATTATTGAATCGACAAACAGACAAACATAATATTTGAAAAGTGACAAACAAACTGTCAAAAACAGATCAACGCCATTCATTTAGAATTTTACAGGATTTTTATCCTAAGGGGAATTGAAATGAATTAAAAATAATAATATCCAACATGAACTGTGTATATGCCTATGTGTGTGTGTGTGTGTATGTATGTGCAAAAGTGAGGAAAGGGAGTGAAAACACGCGGGCGCATTAAAAACAATATTTCATTCCTGTCAAAAACGTTGAAAATTATTTAATGATGAGATTTCAGCGTTTTAGCAAAAAAAAAAAAAAACAAAACAAAACAAAAATTTAAAACCGAAAACCCCAAATTAAATTGATTGTAAATTTCTCAACCCATAAACGATTACAGACGCATGGACATCCAATAATAAAATTATGGGATGTTTCCTCTCTTCATTAAATTCATTACCTTTCTTGAGACAAAAAAAAACAAACAACAACAACAAAAGATATCCTTTTTTTTTTTTTGCTCTCATGGTTTTGTCCGATACTTAACTTAATAAAAATTAAGCAAAAATCATCAAAACAAACATACATCAGATTCCATATAAATACACACACACATACACACACATACACATACACATACAGATGCACGCTATCCCCCATATAATTATTATTTATAAATAAAAACGTGTGCCACGCGCTTTACGACCGAAAAACACATCCAACCCAAAGTACAACAACAATTTTCTGAAGATAATTTATAGGTTTCTTCTTCTTCTTCTTCTTCCACTGTTTTTTTTTTTTGTTTTTGTTTTTGTTTTTGTTTTTGTTTTTGTAGAAAGAAATCCATCTTTTCTTTTTTTTCTTATAAAGACGAATTTATAACTACATAACACGATGAAGATTAAGAGAGAAGAATAAATAAAAAAATAAAAAAAAACACAACAAAATTGGTAAGACAAAAAAAAAAGGCACCAGATGAATAAAAGGAAGAAAAACTTCAATAATGCAAAAAACAAAAAAAAAAAATGTCCTAAGAAAAAAAAAGAAGGTTTTCTTTTTTACAATGTGATAATTATTTACTTTTTGACTAACAAAAAAAATTGTTAGAAAGAAACAACAACAACAACAACAACAATTTAAAAAAAATATTAAAAGATGTTGCTGCAAATAAAAACAACAAGAACAAAAAAAAATGGTAATTAAATTTTTTTTTTATTTGGTTCTTATAAAGTCTTTTTCCAGACAAAACATTCACATCTATACATCGAACAGATGAGAGTCACTTCTTTAGTTTTTGTCTCTTTTAAGAATTAAAAAGAAGAAAATCTAAATTTGTCATGATTAACACTTTCTCTATAATTTAATACATTATAAAAATGTGTCAATGTGAGATGTCGCTTTTGATTTTTTTTTTTGTTGTTGTTGTTGTTATTGTTATGTATACATTATTTCTAAGTAGTTACGCCTAAACTTCAAAATACAAAAAGTCATAAAAATATTTAAGACGATGAAGATGAAGATGAAGAAGAAGAAGAAGAAGAAAGAAAAAAAGAGGACCATAAAACATTCATAGAAGTCAAATATAATTATTGTTTTGACTTTTTCCTTATGTCTTTGTTGTTTTTATTATTATTCCTTCTTCTTTTTTCTTCCCCTTTAAGACCTCCCTCCCGTCTCCATAACCCTAACCCATAATTTTATATTTCTTTTTAAATAAAACTTTATTATTTTACAATCCTTAACTTGAATCTTGAAGGTAATTTCAAATGACATTTTTGTCCTTAGATTTTCTTGTAAATTTTTTTTCTTTTTTTTTTCTGTTACCTTCTGCACCATAAAAATATATACAGGAAGAAAAAAAGTATTAAAGAGAAGAAAATGTTTATAACCGAAAGAAAAAAAAAAAAAAAAAATGTCTTTGTGTAGTTCAAGGTGAAAAGTACAGGCAAATTTTCATTGTCAAATATAATGTTTTAGAAATTCTAATAAAAAAGAAAAAAAAAATCACATTTTCTTAACAAATCTTTTTTTTTTTGTCTTGTTGGTTGATTGTCTTGCTTTTTATTGTTGTTGTCTCATTTTGAATTTCAATCAACGGATAATAAAAGACAAAAAACAACAACAACAATAATAATAATATAAACAAATCCTCCATCATAATCATAATAACTATAATCAATCTATCTCATTGTAATTGTTATTGTCACAATTCTGTCAGATTCGAATAGAACCGATCAATTATCAGTCAACACCAATTTTTATTTTGTTGGGTTTTTTTATTTTTTATTTATTTTTTTTTTTTTTGGTAAACAAAAAAACTTGCGCGCACATTTCCGATGAAACAAAACAAAATAGAAAAAAAAAAACATAAAATCTAAATGAGAATCAAAACGGACGGAAAAAGTCAAATCAGTCAGTCAGTTAGTTAGTTAGTCCATCCGTCAGTTAGTCAGTCAGTCAGTGGGTAATAAGAAATGTCAATTTTAGCAAATTTTCGTTGTTTTTTTTTCTTCTCCTCTATCAATGCAAAAGAAAGAAAATATACAATAAAAAGAATAAAGCGAGAGAGAAAGAGAGAATAGAAAGAAGTCCATTAAATCATCTCTGATCATGAATGAATATAACCGCGTGCTTTTCCATTTAACTTGTCATCCTATTTAATTACAATTTATGATAAAAAACAATCACAGGGTTAAAAATTGTTTCTTCTTCTTCTTTTTCTTCCGTCTTTTGTTTTTGTTTTAGAAGATCATCGTCTTCTGTGTATTTTTTGTTGTAGTTGTCTCTTTGTTTTTATGTATTTGTGTGTGCGTAAAATATTTGAATGACTAAATAGAGTGACGAGAATGAATACGTTCATTTATATTAAGTGCATTCATCAATGCAAATGTCAAATTTATTTTTGACAACAAGACAAAAATAGAAATAATGTTTTTCACACCAGAAGGCATAGAGAAGGAAAACCCTAAAAAAAAACAGCAACAACAACAACAAAAATATATAAACGTAATGACGTACGTGCCTTGTGTTGTATCGTTTTCGTGTCGTGTTAACTTTGGATCATAATTAAAATAGTTTAACGCTAAGAAATAATAACAACAAAAACAACAACAACAACAGCAAAGAACAAGAGGAAGAAGAAGAAGAAAGGAAATATATCATTTTTACACCAACAGGGACAAATTTTTTAATTTTATTTATTTTTTTTGTCTTCTTTAATTTTGCAGTCCCCTTCATTTAATTTAATTCTTCTTCTTCACTTTTTTTTTTGTTGCAATGCAGGAACAAGAACAACAACAACAAGCAGCAGTAGAAAAAAAAAGAGAACAGAAAAAACATGTTTACTTTTGGCGTTCATTAATTGTGTGCGCTGGCAAAGTGATTAATTAATGAAATTTAGAGTATTTTAGCAGATGGATAAATTTTTATACCCTTCTTTATTTCATTCTTCTTCTTCTTCTTCTTCTCACATTCCATTTCTTCTTTTTCTTGTTCCTCTGTTTCTTTTTAATACAAAATACTCATCTTTATCTTTATCTTTATCTTTTTAATTTTTTATTATAAAAGATTCATTTTTTGTTGCCATTATTGTTGTTGTTGTTGTTGTTCTTATTCTTCGCTTTTTTTTCGTTCTGATGATGATATTCCTTTTGTTGTTCTTGTACTTTTTTATTTCTTTAATTTATCTCAATCACAATATATAAAACAGTTACAACAACAACAACAATAAAAGTGAAATATAAGAAATCAGAGAAGAGAATTTTTTTCTTAAAATAAAATAAACAACAACAACAAAAAAAGAGACAACGATAAATAAGTAATACTTAAGTTAAATGTAAGTAAGTATATTTAATTCTTTATAGAATATTATCTGTATAATAAACAACAACAACAACAACAATAACAACAGCAAACAACAACCCAAAAAAAAAAAAAAACAAAAAATAAAAACACGCACATTAAATTTGAGATGATTGAGGAATCTGAGATGTGAAGATGCCATTCTGTCTAAGACTAAGGCAAAAAAAAAAAAAGAAAAAACAAAAATTTGTAATGAAAACAACAACAACAACAAACAATAATGATAACAACAACAAAATAAACTCTATCTCACTCTTCAACTTATAAATTTCTCATTCTGAAATTATTTTTATTGTCTCATTTTCATTTATTTTTGTTATTAAAAATAATAATCAAAATTAAGAAAAAAGAAAACTAAAAAAAAAAAAAAACGAAACGAAGAAAGGAAAGGAAAGGAACTAAACCTAATTATTATGATTATTATTTGTATGAAAAGAAGATAACGATAAATGTCGAGTGTCAATTTAATTAAGTTAAGGTTCAGGTTTATTTTGTATTTTTCTTCCATCTATACGGTTACACAATTCAGTTCAGATTATTCTGTTTTTCTTTTCTTTTAATTATTTAAAGTTTAATGTTGTTTAATGGTAAAAGGGGGGCGGGACGCACAAGTCGCAGTACACACTTAAAAAATGTACAAAACAAAAAAATAACGAAAACATTTAATTTTCTCTTGTTATTCTTCTTCTTCTTCTCTTAAGTCATGTTTTTCTTTTATTATTTTATTGTTGTGATCTTCTTCTTGTTCTTGTACTTCATCTTTTTTTAATAAATAATTTATGAATATAAAATTACAAAACAAATGGCAATGGCACGCTTTTTTTTTTTGTTTTTTTGTCATCTTCGTATAGAAAATAAATAAATAGGAAGAAAAAAGGAAGGTACCCGATTTTTGTGATCAGATTCTAATCTCTCTCATGAGTTTGTTGTGTTTTTTTTTTTATTTCTGTTATCTAAATGCGTCTCAATAGTCAGTGTCAATTGGGGATTCTATTCATCGTCTTAGTTCGTTTTTTTTTCTCTCACTTCACTTTTGTTGTTTTGTTTTTTTTTTTTATCTTTTTAAATATTTTAATCTGTCGAGACTGTGAGACAAGACGAAACTTCATACTTTCCAAATAAGAAAAATTGTACCATAAAATTTGGTGATTTTGTTTCTGTTCTTTTTTTTTTTTTTTGTTAAACCAAAAAAAAAAATAATAATAATAAAAAAAAATGTTCTCTTTTTTTTATTACTTTTAACAGACTGCGCAGCAGAGTATTTAAATTTTGCGGCTATAAATAGGAGTGGATTTATTTAGAAGTCGTCCACATTAACAAAGAAATTAACATAAGAATTTTATTACTTCATGAATTAGAAAATGAAAAAAAAAAATGTATAAAAATATCAAAGTTGGAAGAGGAAGAAAATGTAAAAAAAAAAACAAAAAACTAAATAAACATTTTTTGGAGTCCCGGGAAATATGTCATTTGGGGATTAACAATTGAATCTTCCATCTAAGAATTAAAGAAAAATTAAGAAAAAATAAAATGTCAAGTAGTTTGATTGTAAGTCCGGAAATCTCTAAAGTATAAAGTCATATTCTTAGACTGAATTTATTTTAAAGTTTATTTACTTTAATTTCCTTAATTTAAAAGAATTCCATTAAAGTGCATTGTACTCTGGTTCTGCCAGAAATATATAAAGACACTTCATTCACTGTCTTAAAAACAAATTTATTGTTTTTTGGTTTGGAGCCCCCAATCAAATATCAGACATAACAAAAAAAAAAAAGAAAATCAATTTTATAATTAATTTTCAATTTAACAAATTTTCCCAAACAAAAAAAAAACTGAATTTTCTTTTGTTTATAAAAATTCCGAGACTCCTTAATTACATCCATTTTTTATCTCGTAATCAATTTTTGAAACGCATATGGACAGACATAACGGACATAAATCCATTTAAAGGAATATGTACATTAAAATTCATTTCAATTTTTATCACAATTATTTATTTACATTAAATTTAAAAAAAAAAAAAAACAAAATTTCTATAAACGGAATAATTAAGGCGCCATCTTGCTAAAAAAAAAAAAAAATTTCCCCGTTTTTTCAAAATAAATTTTCTTCGTTTTTTCTTTTTTTTGGTTTTTCAGTTTTTGTTTTTTTTTTTTTTTAAATTATTTTTCATTTCTCTTAAATATTTATAAAATAAAGAAAATGAAGATATTGAAGAAATTTGATCTATCATCATGATCATCATCGTCATCGTCATAATCCACCATAATCAGAATTACAGACCAAAAAAAAATATAGAAGCATCTTATTCTTATTCCCAGACTCCCCCAGACACACATTCATTTGTAACGAGGATAAATAAGGACACACACACACTAACATATAAACCTGAGTGACGACCATGTGCTGCGGTTTCGTTGTTGTTGCTTCTTTTCTTCATAAACATAAATTTTGGATTTTTTTTTGTGTTGTGTAAAGAGTTTATTGTTTCTATAAGACACATTTTATAAACAAATTAAAGTGCAGTATTATTTATACAATATTTAAATATATATACACACACACACACACAAATACACACACACATCCAAACACACATATTGAGAAGAAAAATAACAAAATTAGAGAAAAACTGATTTTTTTCTCATTTAAAAGAAAAAAAAAGAAGAAGAAGAATTTTTTTTCTGTTATACGGAAAACATCATTCAACACCTTTTAAAAAATGTATTTCTATCATTAAACGCATTCAAAAATTGTATATAGACAATATTATTATCCAAATATATCATCATCATCAACGTCATCATCAATGGAAGAGAGGGGGAATGATGAGGTGAATGGAGTAAAACATAATGTTAACTTTAATAATTTAATTGTGTTTTCTATTGTGAATTTCAAAGATCTTGAATTTTGTGCAAAAGTGTAAGGAAAAGTTATGAGAGACGTCAGTTATTGTGACTTAATTACATTGGACAGAACATTAAATCTGTGGAACATTTTCAGTGTTGATTGAGGAACAAAATTTTCAGTAAATTTTAAACTAAAAGTAGAACAATTTTCCGCAGAATAGAAAACAACATTAATTGCAACGTTCTTGTAATTTTACATTTTACTTTTAAAATAAATATTCTTCCCTTTAGTTCTCTTACTTCTCCTCAACAATCTTTTAAAAATGAATGAATTTAGAAAATTCTCCTTTTTTTTTTTGATTTTCATTTAAAACTTTTAACAAATAGGAACAAAACAAAACCAAAAAGAAAAAGTCTAAAAATCAAGATCAAGAATAGAGGAATAAAAAAAAACAGTAAAAATCTTTCAACAGTTTTTCATTTGATTGAAAATCAATTTGTCGTCAAATAAAATTGCAAAAGATGCGGATCTTTTAAATAATTGAATTTGTTGTATAGGAAAAAAAGCCAAACACAAACAAATAGAGAAGAAGAAGACACAAAAATTTCTAAACGGAATGTTTCTTTCTCTTTTTTTTATCTTTTTGTAAAAATAAGAAAATATTTTTACCGGTTTAGAATGTGACATACAGAAGAACACCCGAAAGAGAAGAAAGAAAAAACAAAAATGGTGAAGTAAAAAAAAAACCAACAAAAACAAAAAAAAAAGTGTAAGCTTAGAAGAGAGAGAAAAAAAGGAAATATTTCAAGTCTTAGAATGGAACTTCTTTATCCTGATTACAATTTTTTTTTTTTTAAATTGATTTTATTTTTCTGCTCTTCTTCTTCTTCCTTCATTTTCTCTTCATCTTTCAAGATCAAAATTCAGAATTCCATTTTTTTTGCTTTTACGTTTTTCTGTTATTATTATTGTTGTTGTTGTTGTTGTTGTTATTGTTGCTGGCTGCTGGCTGTTGGAAGGAAAAAAAACGACGACAAAATAAAAAGACCATATGCAGTGAAGTAGAAAAAAAAATTGAATTTGTTGTTGTGTTCGCGTCATTTCTTTTTTTTTCTCTCTTATATTTTAGGACTCGAAGACCCAGACCCAGACTTAGACTCAGATAAATATAAAGAATTGAAAATATAACTTAACTCTTTCTTGTATATTTGTAGGAGAAAAAAGATATTTATCAAAATAATGGAATCGACAAAATTATTTTGAGGAATGAGACAAGAAAAAAAAAAAAAACAACGAACCGAAAAGGGTTTTGTGTTTTTTGTTTTTTTTTTTTTTGTTGGAACGAAACGCATTGAACAGTCAATAGTCTCATTAGTTAAGATTACAATGGGTTAAACATAAGGGTTTTTTTTCTTTTCATTCTCTTTCATTCTCCTTACCCCCACAGATCATCACTTTTTTTTTCAACCTTTTTTTTTTTTTTATTTAATTCAATTTGAATCAAATTTTATTTGAACGGAAAATGATCCGAATTGAATGGAATCGTTTGGTTTTGTAGAATTCGAGATGAAAATTTGTTTTATGAAATGAAATTTGTAGACTTAGAATTAGAGGATACAACAATATAATATTCATCCATCCCCTTGTACTTCTTCAACCAGTACCAACCAGTAAAATGTATTAAATTTCAATTCAATCAAAGCAATAACAACACAATTCTTCCCAAAAAAAAATTTAAAAAAAAAAGGGTTAAAAAATCAAAACGGAATAAAAAAAAAACAAAATTTCATATAAAAAGAAAACAAAAGAACAAAAAAGAAGAATTCTTTCTAAAAAGAAAAAGGAAAAAGAAGAAACGAATTGTCGAGGACAAATGAATCCTTATTTTATGTTGTTGTTTTTTTTTTTTTTGTAAAATTGAAAAATAGTGAAGAGAAGTGCAGAGTGACGAGAGTGAAGAAAGAGAGAGAAAAAGAAAAAAATGCAATAGGATTAAAACTAAATTCATATTTTTAAGGGAAGAAATCTTTTTTTTTTTTCTAAAGAAAAAAAAAAACCTTTATCAAAAGCAGATGAAAAAGAAGAAGAAGAAGAAGAAAAGAGAGACAAAAAAAAAATTATATTGAGACCCTAACTGTGAGAAGCAGGTAGACACAACGGGGGCCCTTGAAAAATCCTTAACATAACAGAATACAGACACAGAACAGATTCATACCAAAGATCAAGAGACACACAAACACAACAAAATCTTATTACCAAAAATACAAAAGTTCTTTTCTTTCATTTTTTTCTCTTCCTTTTATTCTTTTCTCTCTCTTGTTGGATTAGAAGATGCTATTTTTCTTTAGCTTTTTTTTTATTTTTTTGCTTTGGCTGATACGCATTTTCAAGACCAGAAAAATATTAAAATTGCAAATACAGAAAATATTGAATAAAAATTGAAAAATGTAGCAAAAAGGACCCATAAAGAACAACAACAACAATAACAACAACAACACAAAGAAACAAACAAACAGAAATTTTGTATAAAGAAAAAATCTTATTTGTGTGTAAATGGATAAATTTTGCCTGAATAAATTCCAGCAAAAAAAAGAAACAGGGAGAGAGTAAAAAAAGAAAACCAAAAAAAAAAAAAAGGGCACAACAAAAAAAAAATCAAAACAGTCGCGTGCAAAAACAAACAGCCCAAAAAACTAGCAAAAAGAGCAACAGAAAAAAAACAACAACCTTTGAGACCTACACACACACACACACACACATTCGCACACATACACAGCATGCATTTAAGTTCGTAACGTTAGCCTTTTTTCTTCTATTTTCTTCCTTTTATATTTTCCTTTGGTTTCTGGTACACTTTTTATGTTGTTGTTTTTGTTTTTTTTTTTTTGTTTCATTTCATCTCCAGCTGAGATAAAGGTTTCCTTCTTTCTTTTTCTCTTTTATACTTTTTACAAAATTAACAAAAACGAGAAACACAAATCTCAGTTGGACAACTAAAAAAAAAAATGCAAAGTGCATTTGTTTCTGTGTTATTATAAAGACCCTATGACGTCAGCGCACAAACACAATGAAAGAAATTTAATATGCAAATTTTCTACGTTTCTCCTTTTTTTTTTGTTCATTTGATTTTTTTTAAATAATTTCATTATTTGATGCCGGGAACAGAATTTAAAGAAATTTTCTGCCATTCTGCATTTGCTATCCAATGTTTGAATAAAAGTGGAGACTCTTCAGCATTTGAAGACAAATTAAAAATTATTATGAAAATCAAAAAGGGAATTTTCCATTCAACAGAAGCAAAAAAAAAATAAATTGTCAGAGGAAGTTTAATGAACGCGATAAAAAAAATAATTAATAATTTAAGAAATTATAAGAAGAAACATAAGAAGACGAATAAGAGTACGATAACTGGATGATGGAGGAGATGGAAAATATGAAGATGATGATGAAGAAGAAGAGGAATGGATATTCTAATAATCTTCGTGGTTTCAAGTTATTTGTTATTGTTGTTGCTTTTTTTTGTTGGTCTTAATTAAAAATAATATTCTTCTCACTGACACATTCGTCACATCTGGCTGTCGTAATATGATAATTTTTTTTTTGTTCTCCTTCATTCTCTCATTCTTCATTCTCTCATTTATTTATTTTTTTTCTTTTTTTTTTTGGTTAACTGGTCCTTTAAAATTTGTTGTTGTTTCACTCATATTTATCATCTTGAATCATCAAAATCATAATCATCGTCATCTCGTCTCTTGATTTTAATCATTACAATGTTTTCTTCTTTAGTCCAATCCAAACAGACTGACTCTTTTTTTTACATTTCTTCTTATTCATTTATTTTTAGAAAAATATCTTGGAATGTATAAAAATCCCAAATGAGAATAGAACGATATGGAACGAGTGATGAGAGTAAGGGAGACACAAAAGATAGAAATTAAAGCATAAAAAAAAAGACAAAATGTGGTTGGGAAGAGAATTAAAAAAAAAAAAGAACGTAAATAAATTTCACACCAAAAGTTAACATCCCGTCCCGTTCCAGAATGGTGTCTTCTTATTTTACTTCTAATTCTCTTTTTGCCAAAAAAAAAAAACAAATTAAGAAGAAGAAGAAGAATTCCAAACAACAAAAAAAAAACCAGACTCAATCCTCCTCAATGAAAGAAAAACATTGAAATTTGAGATGTGACATTTTTATCGTTATATTGTCATTTATTTTAATGATTCTTTTTACTCCTCCTTTATCTATCTCACTCACAATCATTCTCGCTCTCTCTCTCTCTCTCTCACTCTGCTCTTTCACTTCTTCTCACTCGTGTTCTGTTTTTAAAAATGTAACTAAATGTGTGTGTGTGTGTGTGTGTGCATTTTTTATTTCTTTCAATATTTTTTGGTTAAAAAAAAATTAATTAGCTGCTGGAGGTTGGTTGGTTTTTTTTTTCTTCTTTTTTTTTGTTGTTGTTGTTGCTTTTATAAAGAAGAAAAAAATTGGAACTTTTCAAATTTAAACTTGAAACATATTTTTAGTTTTATTTTACAATTTGTTGTTGTTGTTGTTGTTGTTGTTACAAGAACAAAATTAGAAAATTCAATTTCGAAATCTTTTAAAAAATGTGAGAATAATTTTGTATTTTAAATGAAAAATAAAAAAAAGGAATTATGGAACAAGGGGATGATAAGAACCAGCCTGATTAATAGAAAACAAATTTGCTGACGTCATAATTTATGCGTGTCGTCAATTAGACCAGTGTTGCCAACTTCATTTCAATGCCTAACTTTTAATTACGAATTTCCATTTTAATCGAAGAAAAATTAAACTTGTTTTATTTTACGGATTTGTTTTTTTTTTTTTTGGATTTTTTTTTTAACTTTTCAAAAAAGCAAATAAAAAGAACAAAAAAAATTTGTTATTTTTAATTTAACAAACGAAAAAAGAAGAAGAAAGAATATTCCTGTTTTTTGTTTTTGCTTTTTTGTTAATTTCCTAAACACAATTTTATAAAATTTAAAAACCGGTACCACAAAAATTGTTATCTTTTCTTTATGCAAATATCAATTTACTTTAACAACAACAACCACAACAACAACAATAACAACAATAAACGAAAGAAGAAGAACAAAAACTTCAATTAAAAACAAAAACCAAAAAAAAAAAATAAAACCGAACAACAACAAAATTTGAATGGAAAAACGTATTTTATTTTTGTTCTTCTATACATGCAAGCATCGTTTACATCACAGAAAAAAAAACAACACACATGATATGCACACACACACACACACACACACACACGTGGAGAACAGGCAGAGAACGATACACATGTGTGAAAAAATACATTACAGGGGCAGACACCACAAAATAAAACAAACCAAAAAAAAAAAAACAACTTCTTAGATTCAGAGTAAGAAAATGTGTTTCGTTTTGTTGTAAAATTTCAATAAAAAATTATTCTGCAATTAATTTCACTGACAGCCAAACACCAACAACAACAATGAGTAAAGTGACATTTATGTAAATTATTTAATTGCATTTAAACGTCATGATCAAAATATATTTTAACTTTTTTTTTACTTATGCATAATTCTTACATCTGAAGTCTTTTGGAATATTTGCAAAAAAAATCTTTAGAAGATTTCTTTGGGTTTCATGGAAGCAAAAACCAAAAAAAAAAAAAAATAGAAAGAGTGAAATAATATGTAATATTGAGTGATGAAGAGATGTTTAATGAGACATGACAATAAGGAGACACATTTATTTTTATTTATTTTATAAAAAGTTAAAACTTAAAATTTAAGAAAATGAAGATATTTTTGCTTGAAGATGGTTGAAGAATACAAAAAAAAAAGTAAATCATTCAAAGTACTTTATCAATTCAAATGTTTTTGTAGTAAAGATTATTCTCAATTAATTTTTTTGTGTATTCCTCTGACGTCATTGCGTCTTTTTTTTTAAACATAAGAAAAATTATTGCCATTTTTATTTCACTTCATTCTCACTTATGACCAACTCAGAGAACAGGTGGATCTGTGTTGAAGTTTTTAAAAAGTTTACATAATTCAACATTTTTAATAAATTGTAAGAAAATTAGATTTGCATGAGTTGTCCTTTTTTTATGACGAATGACGGAAAATTCACTGAAATTTAATCAATAAAAGTAAAAACGTGAAATTTTAATTTATGTGAATTAATTTATGAAAACAGAAAATAGAAACACACAAGATAATGGTTCACATTGAAACGCATTAACGAACGTAGAAATATTGTCATAGTTTTGTATTTTTTATTTCTTTTTTTTTTTTTCCCATTTTGTTAGTTGATAAAAAATGTAAGAAAGAGACAGAGGATATTGTCCCACAAAAAAAAAAAATAAAAACTAAAAAATTTGTAGAGAGAAAAAAAAAGTAACCTCAAACAAACAAATAATGCGATAAGAAAGAATTGGTGAAGGTACCTAAAAAAAAAACTTCTCTCCTTACCTATGATCGTACACACACACACACACAGGAATACACACACACACATACAAAGACACACTTTGAAATACATTTTTAGTATGTTTGCGTTTTGTACATAAAATTCAGATAATAAAGAAGAAGAAGAAGAAGAAGAAAACAGAATAAAAATTGGTAAAACATAAGAAAAAGTGAGAAAGGAATAACAAGAAAAAAAAACGCACTTTATATACATAAATAAAGTGGTGCAAGAGGGTAGAGGGAGGTAAAGATACAGCGTTATTTTTTTCTATTCTCTTCCATGTAAAGTTGTAAGAGAAGAAAAAATGTGTGATAAATGCATAAAATATTATTTTCTTTTCTTTTCTTATAATAAAACTTAAGTGCTAATGAGAATCGTTAAAAATAATAGAAAATGGATCTGTGTCAGAGGAGGGTCGGTCTGACTATATTTAATATCTATATAAATTGTCTATCATCTTTCCTATCATCCCCTGTCTTTTTTCTTGTTTCTTATTTCTACTTTTTTTTCCTGAGTCAAGAGAAGAAAACTTGAAGCCGATCAGAATAAAAATTGTGGATGGAAAATTAATGAAACTGTTGGTTAACTATTTAATTTGAATCTGAATTTCTTCATTTAATTCAATTAATCCAAAAGTGCACTGTAAACAAATGTCAAAAGGTTGAATAATGAATTAAAATTCATTTGTCTAAATGAAAAATTCTTTCACATTAAAATTCTAAATTTCTTTACTTTTCTTCATAATTTTTCTTCTACAACTTTAAATAGAAAAAGAAAGAAGAAGAAGAAGAAAGAAACGACGAAGAAAATGTATGAGAAAGAAAGAAAGAAAAAAAAACCTAAACACGACACTGTCCTTGTCCCAATGTGTCCCAAATGTGTATCTTTCTTATGTTTATTTATTTGTATACATTTTATTTATTTGTATTTTGTACATAAATGTATACCTATGTGTGTGTGTGTGTATGTGTTTGTTATGTGTGTATAAATTGTGTATATTTGTGTGCCACTTCATTCAGTTTATTTTGGAAATATCATCTAATTTTATCTAAAGAAAAAGAAGAAGAAGAAAAAAGTAACAGAAAGAAAGAAAAAAAAAATGTTTCTCGAACTGAAAGGAATGTTCATTTTTCGTCAGATGGGGACCAAACGAAAGATGAAAAACTATCAGAAAAAGAAAACACTGAAAAAAATGTGTTATTCATTTTTCTTGAAATTTTTGTAATTTCCATTAGCCTCGTGCTCTCGTCCAGTTCACAGTTGTAACTTAAATTCTAAATCGTTAATTTAGAAATTAGGGAAGAATCGACTTTTAATCCATTAATAATAATCCCACCCATATTCTAGATTTTCTTTTCTCACTTACTAAAATGGGGAGACGGCAAAGAAATACTGAAATCAACTTCTTCCACTTCTAGTGGTATTTTCATCCCCCTTGTTTTTTTTTCCTTTTATTCCTTGCCTAATTATTTTATTTGTGAATTAAAGAAGAAGAAAAAAAAAACAAAGGGAAAAACAAAAAGAGAATAAAAATCAAGTGAGAAAAATGAGATGGCCAAAGGAGAACCATTTTTTATGTTTTATTTTATTGAATTTAATTACAAAATAAAAAAATTAAAAAAAAAACTGTGTTTACACAGTAGGAGGAAAATCAAAAGAATATTTTCTCTTTCACTCATACACATAAGACACAACGTCAGCATAGACCATCATCATCAACACAAAATCAAAATCAAATGCAACATAAACAAAATACAACAACAACAACAACAACAACAACAACAACAACAACAACAACAGATTAAAGTTAGAGGGAACAGAATAACAACAACAATAATAACCAGAGGAGAAACTATAAAAAAAAAACGAACAGAACAGAAATTTTATTTAAAAAGAACAATTGAATATGTGTGAAGGGGTGAAAAATTATCCTTTTTATTTGAAATCAAAAATTCAATTTTTCATCATGAGGGTGAATTGTTGTGTGTGATTACATTGTTGTTTGTTGGTTAAGTAAGTAACAGTGTCTGTCGGTTTATTTGGTAAGTGATTATTATTATTACAATTGTAATTATATTTTATTTATAAAAACAGATTTACAAGATTTAGATTTAAAAAGAAAACATAATTTGTTCATCAGAATTAATTTATTTGTTGTTATTACTGGATCAGTGGTAGATGACACTACAAAGGAGATTTTCAGTTGTATATTGGATTTGTTTATTGCAATGAATTCCTAACTTACAGACTTTAAGGAAAGACAAAAATGTAATTTATGAGAAGCTTTCCTCTTTCTGATATAAATGGATCAACACGAAGACTGTTGGAAGCTGGGAGAAATTAACTGACCACTTGACTTCCTTCAAAAAAAAATATGTAAATGGACTTCATCAAAACTAAAAGAATTTTCTTTATTTTAAATTTAAAGTGTTGGTAAAATTTTGAAATCTATCGACATAAAAAAAAAATTGCTTCTGTAAATTTTGTTTCTTATCAAAATGAAAATAAAAAAAAAGAAGTAGAAAAAATGTTATCATTGATAACAAGCTGATAACACATAAGAACGTATGTCAACATAAAAATGCACATATAATAATGTTCTTACGTTAAAAGACAGTGAACAGAAGTCTTTTATATTCTTTTGTATTTTTCAAAGAATTATCTTCATTCAAAGTAAATCTTCAAAATCAACTTTAGTCATTCTAATACAACGAAAACACTTTCTCATTTCCATGTGGAAAAAATTTTCAGTTAGACCATGTGTGAACTGCGACTATATTCCAATCAAGAGTTAAAATCTCAGATGATAAAGTTCCATGAACTCACATTCTTTATCAATTTCAAATTCATACAAATCAATTAATTGTTTAAAAATAAAAACAAAAAATTCTTACCTGTTTACTGAATACGGCTATATCCTCATTGAATGATTCTGATGAACAAACATCACCTCCTGCAATACCAGGTTCTCTCGGTGTACTTGTTGCTAGTTCACATTTTTCAAATATAAGTGCTAACAGTGGAAAAAGGGGATGTCTGAAATTTGAAATAAAAAAAATGTAATTAATATTTTTCAATTCAATTTAATTAAATTTTAATTAAAATAATTAATTTCTAAAAGATTTGTTTAAATTTTAAAGATCAAAATCTTTTTCTTCTCTCTCTTCCTCTCACTGTGTGTGTGTAGAGTGTGTGTAAAGTGTAGACGAAAAATATAAGTAGGTATATAATGAAGACACAGTGAAAATAAAGTGAAGATGGGAAGTTATATAGTTTAAAGCTTATAATAAAAAAAAATAAAATGAATGGAGGTCAATCATCTTGAAGCTTAAAAATATTTTATTTTTTTTCTTCTCCTTCATAAAGCAGAAAAAAGTCAAAAATTCTTTAATAATTTTTCTCACAAAATTTAAGTTCAGGTAAGAGCAAATAATTTACTTTTATTTATTTTTTTTGTTGTTCTGTTCTGTTTTTTCTTCTTCTTCTTCTTCTTTCGGTTTTAAATAAAATGAAAAAAAAATAAAAAAGTGAACGATGATTATCGCGACACATCCGCGACTAATGTATAATTCCCATACACTCATATATGAATACTTCCATGTGTGTGTGTGTGTGTGTGTGTATCCTTCTATTTATCTCACTCACTCTCTCTCTAACATAATTGAGTTCCAATATGTTGGGTGTTATAATTTGTTCTTCTCTTCAATTTAAATAAATAAAAGTAGAAAAAAAAAAAAACCTAATAAAGAATTTTTTTTTTCTTTAAAGTTCCAACAACAACATAAACGTAACGCACATAAGTTTTTTTTTTTAGAGACCATTTTCTACATATAAGTGTATCTACACACACAACACACACATAGATGTACGTGTGTTTTATGTATTATTAACGAAGAATATGTGTAAAAACTGAATCTTCTTTCTTACTGAATTTCTGGATATTTAATTCTGATATCAGTGTTTTTGTGTGTATAGTTTTTATTGTTGTAATTATATTTTGTTGTTATAAAGTTAACAGAAAATTATTGTCTACCGTCAAGTAGCTAAATACACATTACACGAGTAGAGTAGTCTAGTTTGTCAAAAACAAACAAATAAATATAAAAGAGAAGAAGAAAAAGAAAAAAATTAGTTGGTAAGTGAAAAAGAACAAACTAAACTTTATGTCAAAAATGATTTGATTTTTATTCAGTTTTGTTTCATTTCTATTTTTTAGTTTTTCTAAATTTTTTACTTGAATTTGTTTTTTTTTTGATTACAGAGAAAAAACAATTAAATGGAAATTGAATTAAAATTAACGGATGAACCGCAGTGAATTGAATGAGGTAAAAGAAAACTTGTGATCCTTATAAAGACTTACAGGTAACACCCTGTAATAAAATTCTAATTTGAATTTATATACCTTGAATGCAATTTGACTTCTGTTTGTTAATCTGATTTTATTTATTCTGAATCAAATAACAAATGTGAAATAATCTCTAAGGTGTTTTTTTTTTATGTTTTGCAAATTTATTTCTTACAACAACAAAAAAATATCCAATTTAATTATTTTATTTTCGAAAGATCACGTATTTGGATTGGAGCAAAAAAAAAAAAAAACAAAATAGAATTGTTGTAGGTAAGAAAGAAAAAAAAAAAGTTGGTACTTAAGTTTTCATATTTTGTGATTGTGACAAGTTTTTATTTATTCTCACAAGAAAAAAAAATCTATTCTGTTTGTGACCTTCTATAGATTTGTGTCGTGCAATTTTTCTCTATCTCTCTCCCATTCTCCCTCTCTTATTTGTATTTTTTACTCTTTATCACCTTGACTTAGTTCGTGATTATATATAAACGTCAGTTCACTTAAATTAAGTTATAAGTTTAAAGTTAAAAGTTAAAGTTAAGTTTTAAAAATTGTATTAACTAAAAATTGGCTACAAGCTATTAGATTGTATAATTAAGTGTATTTTTTTCTCTCTCTCTCCACATCCATACAAACAGACAGACAGACAGCCAAATAAATAGAGAAACAAATCATGCTAAAGAAACAACAGCAACAACAACAAATGAGCTTAAAATCAATCAAAATAATGAAGAAAAAAAAAACAACACAACTGAATTTTAATCTACACCAACCAACAACAAAAACAACACAAATAAAATTAATTAATATTTTTATTTTTTGTTATTTAATTATTTAATGAAAAATCAAATTCAAGTGAAAAGAGTGAAGTAAAAAGTGAATTAATTTAATTATATAAAATTAAATATAGATTTAATAATTGTGTTTGTGTTGATTGGCCGTGGTTAATGTAAATTATGAATACAAATGTATCGATCAGAAGGAGTTAACGTTAAATAATAAAATCGGAAATGCATTATTTGTCAATTTTTATTGAAAAGTATTTTATTCAATTTTCACGAAAGTTTCACCCTCGTATGAAGGGAAGTACTTGAAACGTTCTTAACGGATCAGTTAAAAATATTGTTTAAGTGAAATTTCTTCTTAAAATAATTTCCTGTGTCTCCCCCATATATTCAAGTGATGACTTATAAAAGAATTTCGAAGAACTCTCTTCTTTCTTCTTCTTGTTCTTATTCTTCTTCTTCTAATTAAACAAAACAAGAAGAAAAACAATTTTATGAACCCAAAAAAAAAAAGAAAAAAAAGAAAGAAATGAAAGCGTCAACGTTAACGTAACCGTAACGTAATCATATAAAGAAAACATGAACTAAACAAACATCCTAACCGTTGAAAATGCATACAGAAAAAAAAAACAAAAATTTAAATAGAAAATGACGCCGTTGAATAAATATTATTGTGATAAAGGGAAAAAAAAAATATGTCAAATGTATATTTGTATGTTTTGTTGTTGTTATTCTTTATTTTTCTTTATTATTGTTGTATACTATACAATCAACAATCATCATCAACATGATAATCATCATGATCATCATCCTAAATTTTTATTGTAATCAGGAAATGAATGTTTCCTTTTCTTTTCCTCTTAATTGTGTTATAATTTTTTTTTGGAGGATGGGTAAATAAAATTATGTATCTTGGTTTAACATTTACAAATGTTGGATGTTAGAGAAAAAGGATAGAAAATTTAATGGCATTTAGTTCAATTAAGAAACGTTCAATGTGACCAAAAAATTCTAATTGCATTATTCTGATGCAATCCCATCGATGATCTTAGAAACGAAAGAGTTGGATCAATTGAAATTATGATCTAATAAAATTCAAATTGAAGAGCTTCATCTAATTTCTCCGATCAAATCTCATTGAAAATTAATTTAAATCTGTAGAAATCAATTGAGAAAATTTCTTCTTATTTTGATTTTTTTTTTTAGCAGCAAAGAAAAATAAAGAAACAATTCATAATTTTTACTAAACAAATAAAAACCTAAACTTTTTCCGTCACAATATAACTTTTCTTTTAATAATTTTCCACAGAGCAAAGAAAAAAAAAACACAACAAAAATGGAAACTTTATCGTTTAAAAAACCACAAAACTGAAAATGAAGAACAAAAATGAAACATCATTTTTTTTGTTCTTCTTTTCCCCTCGAGAATTTCTGTTTTGCCGACGGCAAACACAAAATTATTAATATTTTTTTGCCGTTGTTGTTGTTGTTGTTGCTGTTGGTTTTTATTTTCTATAAACCAAAAAAAAATTTCCACACTTTCGTTATTTTCTATTTATATTTTTTTTGTTGTTCTTTTCACCGTCGCAACGTGAGCGTCGGAAAAACTTTTTTCCACATTTTCATTTTTTTTCTCTGTCTCTCTCTGTCTCTCTTTTTGTTTAGAAGAAAAAAAAAATACTGAAAATTGTTTTTTTATTTACACGCGTGCAAAAAGAAAATGAAAAGGGAAAAATGCGAAAACTTTTTGTATTGGGCCAAAAAAAAAAAGAAAAAACAAAAGAAGAAGAAGAAGGAAGTGGTTGTGCGTTTTTCTATCGAGTGAAAATATTCATACAGAAAGTGCCCTTCTAAGTAAAAGTTTAGAAAATAAAATATACACACAACAACAACAACAACAACAACAAAATGTCAAAAACTTGTGAGATTTTTTTTTTATGTTATGTTGCGTTTTGTGTTTATTTTCCACGAAAGAATTTCTTTTCGGCTTTTTGTTTTCCTTATTACTTTTTTTTTTCTTTTTTACAAGAAACAAAAATGAAATAAATTTTCCTTTGGTTGAGTATTATCGTCTAATTTTATGGTAATTACATCGATCATTTGTCATTTAGTTTAGTTGTATATAGTCGTATAGTGTTGTAATATACATGAGTTAAGTAATAAATACATAATTTAACTAAAGTAAATTCAGTATACTTAATAGAACCACGTCTAATCGTACCATCTCACCCTTAACTGAATCTTAACTTTTGATGCAATTAGATGCAATTAGATGCAAACACAATGACTAAATCAGAATTGATTTCTTTATAAAATGATGATGCTATTAAAGAAGTTTTACCAGTAAGTAAATAATAAGGGGGGAAATAAGGGTAGTACTTAAATTAAAGAAAAACAAATTGGGAAAAACTAAATAAATTCAAGAAAGGAAATAAGTGATAGAAGAAGAAGAAGAAGACGAAGCACATAACCGACAATAAAGTGAGTTTTTATTTTATGTGTTTTCTTTTTTTTCCTCCAAATCATGAAGTTATAAAAAACAATATCGAAACAATAAATCTGTTCAACAAACAAAAATAAAAACAATTCACAAGAATAAAATAGAAAAACAGGGAAACAACAATAACAAATAAAACCAACGAGCCAATCAAACACCAAACCAAAAAGAGGAAAAAATAAAATAAAATTAAATCGGGGAAAATTTTTATTTTTATTTCATAAAATTTGAATATGTTTATTCATCACTTTATTTTATTTTCTATTGTACATTTATGTGTGTGTGTGTGTGTGTGTGCGAGAGTGAGACCGATATTGTATTAGACAGAGAGAGAAATAATGAGGGATGAAAATTTATTACACAATTTTGAATTTGTGAAATTTTAACACCGCATATTTTCTAGCTAAATTATGTAACCAACCAATAATTGTTAATCCATCACACGTGGTACTAAAAAAATTTTCGAAGCTACTAAATATTTTTGACAGACGAAAGAAAGAGAGAGAGAGACACAAAAAAAACCACGTGGCATTTTTTGCCGAAACATAAAATGACAACAACAAAACATTTGACATTCTTAAAACGTGGGACGCCATTTTGAAAGAATGAAAAGAATAAAAAAAAAATTCTAAATTTAAACAAATTATTTCCTTGTTCAAGAAAAAAAACTTATTTTTTATTATTAATTTTTAAGACAAAAAAAAAACCCAATCAAAACCAACAACAAAAACAACAATAATAAATAACAAATAATAATAATAATCATCATCATCATCATCATTGAATTTTCTAAACGAGACCAGGGCAGCCAACCCAGTAAAAATAATAAATCAAAATTTAACACACATTTTGTGATGTCGCGCATCGATAAACGGTCATGAAGAAGAAAAAAAAAACAACAAATAAAAAACGCGACCAACAACAACAAAAACTAACATTTTTTGCGTTCTTTTTGTTGTTGTGTTGGTGTTATTGGTGTTTCAGCCGCGTATTTTAATTTTTTTTTTGTTCGATCTTCAAGAATTAATCTGACAATTATTATTATTATTATTTTTATTGAAGTTCCTCATCTTCCTTCTCTTACAACAACACACAAAATCCTCTATTCAATCAATTTAGACAAAACATCAATAATAATCAATTATAACGAACTTCACACCAATCATAATCGGATACTACGAACAAAGTTCGCCATTTATTATCACACCAATTATAACGAATCTGATTTAAATTTATCGCAAAATGTACCCGTTTGACCGAACAAAAGTTAAACCAATAAAAACAAAAAATAAATAAAAAATAAACAAACAACAAAAATTTGTTTTATGAATAAAAAAAACGAAAAAAATAAAAAGGTAATTAGCATTTTATGACGGGTCAAGTAATTGCCCATCCAGTTAAAACTCATAAAAAGTTCTTAATTTGATTTAGTGCTGAAGAATCAGAGAACACAATAAACAAAACAAACGAAGTTTTCAAAGAAAAACAAAAAAAAAAGAAACAAATTAAAATTTTAGAAAGCCAAGAAGAGAAAAAAAAATGTTCCTTTTAATCTGATTCCAGAAAAGAGAAAACCATTTAAATTAAGACGAATGCGATTCAAATGAAGGGAACCAAATTTTATTGTTGTTGTTCCCTGAACAGAAAATGAACACAAACAAAACAGAAGGAATACAGAGGTCAACACTATACAGAACAACCTGCCCTACACCTACACACACACACACAATACAAAAGAACTGATAGAAATTTTTTTCCATAAAGTAAACAAATTTTCAAGTGTCAAACCAAAATTTATTCCATTCTACAAAATATAAATAAACAAAAAGTGTAAAATATTTAAACTGAATTAGTTAAGATAAACTGAATGTATTTGATTAAATTTTAGTTAGAATATTTATGCTGGAATAATTGAAGGTAAATTCAATAATGGTTTTAAAACATTAGAATTTTTTGTTTGTTGTTAATAATTTTTTTTTCTTTTTTAGAATTTTAACACTGAGAGTGGACTGACCTTCAAATTTAACAATGTAGAGTTGGAAGCAGTCAAAACAACAGATAAACTAAAATAACGAAACCTTGTCACTGTCTTCTTCTTTCTATTTCTTCATTTTTATACATTCTTTGTTTTGTTTTTTATTTTTGTGTTTTCCCTTAATTAAATTCAAAACCAATTTTTTTTTTGTAACTTTAAATCAGAATAAATTCTCTTTAAAATAAAAAACAAACAAAAGCAAAAAAAAAAAAAGCGTAACAAAATTTGTTGTTTTTTTGCGCGCAAATAAAAAAGAAACTATAATTCCCGTTAAGATCCAAAATTCTAATAAATGGCTATAATTTCTTGTTTTCTTTATGCATTTAGTTGGATATCTTCTAACATCTAATCAACCATGGAGGATCTGATCTGAATTCAGGCATAACCGTTTAAATATTGTAGAAATTACTGTTGAATATTTTTAAGTGACATTAGAATCGACGGGTCTCCATATTACATTTAATCCAAAATTATAATGTGAAACAATTTGCACGTGGAATTTACACAAACATATAAATATTAGAAGAGTAACAAAAAAAAAAAAACATTAAACTCAAAAACAAGTGAATAACAAATAGTATACGATAAAAAATAAATCGCGCGTGGATTTTATATGAATAACAAAAGGCTACAAAAAAATAAAAATATAATTAAATAATTTTTGTTTGTTTTTTATCGTAAAAATTGCGAGAAAATATTCCGATTATTTGTTTTGTTTTGTTTTTGTGTTCTGTTCTCATTCTTCTTAAACTTTTTCTTAAAATTTAAAATTTAAATTAATAGGAAAAAATAAGAAGAAGAATAAGAAGAAGCGAAGAAGAAGAAGAAAAGGAAAAATATTTATTTAATTCTTCTTTTTTTTTTTTGCTTTTTTTTTCAGTCACAAAAATAATCGGCGCGCATGCAACAATATTAGCAACAACAACAACAACAACAATACAAGTAGCAGCAACAACAACAACAAAAAGAATAACTCCAAGAAAACAATAAAAACAACCAAAAAAATAAACAAACAGAGAATTTAAATTACAAATTTAATTTTTTTCTAAGTTTCGTCGTTTTTTATCCCATTTATATTTTTATTTTTTTTTGTTGTTTTAGTTTTGTTTTTATACTTTTGTTTTTATACTTTTGTTGTTGGTTTTATAATTTAATCAAAATTACCTAATTGTTTAAATTTGTTCAAATTTCTTGGTGATGGTTCGTTTAGAATTTATTTTATTGCAATGCGTTGATAGGCGTGAAGGGTGAAGTCTATTTTCTTATAATAAAAATTAACATTTTATTCTTATTTCACTTACGATTAACACAAAACTCCATTTGGCTAATAAAACTTAAATGAAAAATATTTGAGAATCCAGAGGAGTAGATTTCACTAAAGAATCCCGAAACACCAAGACAGATCAGAGTAAAAGAATCGTTATAAATCTCAACAGATTTGTTCGTTAAAGTCAAACGAACAATAACAACAAATTTCCAACACAACACAAATAATACAAATTTTAACAATCAAAATGATAGAATTCAAATTATTTATGAAATGAAGTGGAATTGACGGGAAATTTATTAAAATGTAAAGTAAGGGAAGCAAACAGAAATAAAAAGGAAACAACACAAAAATTTGTTTATTCCAAAATTGTTTCTTCTTCTCACTTGTAAAATTCATTTTATTTCCTATAAAATTTTATCTTTTCATTTTTTTTTTCTTGAATTAACAATTTCGAAAGATCTCGATCTGATTCCCCTTATTTTATTTATTATAAAATTATTGAATGAACACAAAAAGTTTACACAAAATCCACAATACTTAATAATAATTGTGAATAATCAAAAATTGCAACAATAACAATATCAGGAAAAAGGAACAAAAACAACTGACAGATGTCTTTCTGGTACAACAAAAAATAAAGTGACTGTTTAACCTACTCTTAAGAAATGAAGAAAGTATAAAAGATGTCTGTTGAACGTATACGTAAGAGAACCCTCGATTATATTCCTTTAACACATAAACTCCCCTTTTTCTAAACTGCTGCTAAAAAAAAAAATCTTCTTCAATTTTTTTTTTCCTTAAAGAGAAAAAAAAAAATGAACAAAGTTAAAATAATTCAAAATATCGACATTTTGGTCTGTGCGTAAATTGTTAATGTCTTCAGTCGCTGTTGCTTTGTTGTTATTGTTGTTCTTTAACGTCATTTATAAAAACCTTAAATTATTCTTTTACCTTTTCCACTTTTTTTTTGTTTTTTGTTTTTATCTTTGTCCATGGATCTGTCCATGTATATGTCCATATGTTTATATATATGTCCATGTGTGATGTGTGTGTGTGTGATGTGTGCGTATGTAATTAGCTAATAGTTTAATTTTTGAAAAAAGATTAAACAATTTTTGAACGTTTTAAGGTTGATCATATTTTTATTATAGAATTAATTTTTGGGTTCCTAATTCCACTTCTTCTTCTTCCACTTCTTCAGGTTTTTTTTTTCTTTCTATTAATTTGTTTCAACATACAACAAAAAAAAATCCTCCAAGAGAAAAAAAAAAACTCAAAAATAGAATTTTTATACGCGCCAACACTTTCAACAGGGGCAACCCTAATAATATACAATTTGGGTGTTTCTCTTTTAGTTTTATAATTTAAACAATTTTCACTTTTATTCGGGATTTGTGCGATTGAGGAGTTTTGGAATTTTAAGTTTTTTTTTGGGTTTCTTTTTAAGTTAAGAAATTATTGAAGTTGTTTCGCTTTTTTTTTTTTTTGTTTTGGGTTTTCGTCTTTGGTTCCTCTTCATTTTGTTGTAATGTTTTGCTCGTGTCTTTTTTTTTTTTGGTATATTTCTTAAAGTGTTGTTGTTGTAAGTTGCATTGCTAAGTTATTGTTGTTAGTGTTTTTTGTTGTTGCGATCAGGTGCAAAAGGTTTTTTTTTTTTTGTTTTCGTTCTTTTACATTTTTTTTTCATTTCATTAAAAATATTATTTATGCGATTTTGATTGATGAAGTTTTATATTCTGTTTTTTTTTTGTTTTCTGTATGTTTAGTTTGTTGGTATTTGTTGTGTCTTATGTTGGCCTTTTCTTAAAGGTACGAGAGAAACAAATGAAATGAAATTCATGCTACAAGAACGTTTAAAACTGTTAGAAAGAGAAAGAGAGAGAGATGCAGAGAGAAATATTCTTCTAGATTATATTGAATAATTGATGGGTCCTGAAAGAAACGTTTTTCATTTCTTTAATTTTTTAATAAATGGGTAAAATCTGTAAACAAAAATAAAAAGTATAACCCATTTTTAAAGACAAGACCAACAACAGCAACAACAACAACAACAACAACAACACCAGAACATACAACAGAAAGTTTTTGATTTAATTTTTATTGTTGCTGTTGTTGTTGTTCCATCTTATGTGAGAATAAATTCACTGATTTAAAAAATAAAAAGTAAGACCATCTAAGAAAAATAAGTGAATTTATTTGATTTTTTTTTGTTGTTGTTATTGTTATTGTTGTATTATATGAATATGAATTATTTCAAGGCCATCACTAGTTTCTTATTTCTGTTGTACCTTCAAATTACGATTTATAAATTATGAGAGAAGTTGTATGAGTGAGAAAGAGTGAGAACCTTGAACCTCATTTACACAAGATTTAAAAATATTCTTAAAATAAAATAAAATAAAAACAGAAAACAAAAAATGAAACGAAAGAAAATTCCAATAAAGGTAAATTTAAATCTTTCAAATTTAATTTCTTCATTTGAAGTTTTTCCCGAATTTTTGTTTTCTTAAGTGAAATGTTATTATTAAACCAAAAGAAGACGTATGTCAATCTTCCGTCGCAGGTTCGGATTAAGTTGTACGTTCACAATGATAAGAATGCAATACTTTGCATTTATAAATTCTTTAACAACTGAAGAGAAATCCATTTTTACTTTCCGTCTTAGACAGGAGAAATCATTTTCCATAAAAAACATAATACGTCTATGAATGATTTTTGTTGTGTAAACAAAGAAACAAATTAGATCGTAAAAAAAAAAAGATGATTTTCTCTTCGCATAATTAACTTTGAATTTTTATTGAATTCAAAAAATATGAAACAGACAAATTTAGAAATAAATCAATGAATGAACACGATTCAAATTAAAATGAAAATAAAAATCAAAGGATAAAATATTTTCTGATCACGTGAATTCAAATTTTGTTTCTCTTTTGTTTTGAGAGACAGTTCAAGACAGTTTAAAATAATAAATTTATTACATACCCATATATAGCGTCTTTATCACGTTTATCTGGTCCAGCACCTAATACATGATTTGATACTGGTGTAACATGACTTGGTGTACCATGTCCAGAATGATAACCGTGCATACCAACAGTTGCAGCAGCAGCTGCATGACTCATATGTGGTGAATGATGTGGTGGTAAACCTTGTAAACCAGGCGGCCTATGACCAGCATGTGGATCATACATTGCTGCTGCTGCTGCTCCAGAGTCCATATAGCCATGCAGGCCATCGTCGTACTATAAGAAAAACAATAAATTAATTAACATATATTTAAAGTTACAAGTCTACCAAAAATAACCCTTTCTTCTAATCGACTCGAAATGAAATGTAACCCTTTCTATAACTGCCTTAAAGTACGAGTTGAAATCATAAAATAATACAAGAAAGATATACAAGAAATTGATGGGCAATCATCTCAAAGTTTCAGTATGTGAAACCTGGACATGATACAATAAAATTATTATCGCCGTCAAAAGATTTTTATGATCAAAAGGGGATGGATAAAATTGCGACGCCCAAACTAATTGAAGATTATAAAAAAAAAAAACATTTATAAAATTCCGTATGATTGCACAAACTCGTCAATAGGTTAATCCGGATTAAAAAAAAATTCTTCAATTTTTTTTTCATCCATTCCAGCGTGCAACTAACTATTAAAATTTAAAAGAGTCGCAGCTCTTATTTAATTTTTCTTCTTCTCTTTCAATGTCTCTTTTGTTACAATAATAACAACAATAAAAATTGTAATCAACCGTGAACAAATTTTCTTTTCAGTAATTCTTCGTCTTTTTCATCATTTTCTTTGATTTTATCCTCAACAATTATTTCTTCTTCTTCATTTATTTTACCTTACTTGACTTCATTTGTAATTGATATAATTATCATAAGTAAAAGAAGAGTTAACAATAACAACAACAACAACAACAATATCTCTCTCGATTAAACGATTAAATTTCAATAAAATTGTACCGACATCAATAAAAAAATATATATAAATAAAACAACAACAACAAAAGAAGATAAAACAAAAGAAAATTCTAATCGCACTTTAACGGCAATAAAATACTTTGTTCTTGTTGTTGTTGGTATTATTTTTATGGTGTCAAAAGTGTCCACCATTTCTAAAGATAGCGCTAGCTGTCATAACAGTTTTAATAGAATTTAATAAGACAACAATTAAGACTCAGAACAGTTTTTATAGCAAAATCTCAAGGAAGGAAACTTTTTGGTGTGCGTTTCATTAAATCAAAATTTGAATGAAAAATTAAAATTGACATTTTTTGGAAATCTGTGCAATCATCGTGTGCAATCACATGCGTCTAGTGATTTTCTCATTTTTAATTACTTCATTTTGATGAGATTAAAAATTTTATTATTATTTAGTGTCTCTCAAAAACCAGAGAAACCGAAGGCGAAGAGTAACAAACAAAAAACGTTTTTAATTCTTCTTTAATCTTTCTTGTATGGCCAAAAATAAAAACACTTTTTTTTTTTTTTTTTTGCTTTTTTTTTCGCTTAAAATTCAATTTAATAAAAATTTTTGGCAATTAAAAAACTGAATAAAAAAAAATTTAAGACCAAATAATTATCTGGCTATAAAAGAGTTTCAAAAAATTATTGTATATTCTCTTCCAAAAACTCACCACCACACCCCCTTTAGCTACTTACTTAACTTAAGTATATTTAAAAGTGTTTCATTAATTTGCTAAACTTTTTTTTTTGTTCTTGTTCGCTTTTTTTATAAATTTACAAAATATAAAAAAACAAAAACGAAGAAGAGGATGATGAAGAAGACAATCGGTGACGATCAGATAAATTAATAAAAAGGAGGAGAGATTGCAATTTGATATCTTAATAAATAATCGTACTCCAACTTCAATTCAAAAAAAAAGAAGAAGAAGAAGAAATACATTAAAGAGTGACGGAGACGACGAGTAAAAGAGATGAATAAAAAAAAGAGTCCAGTGTCAGATCAGAATGTCAATTACCTTGTTTGAAAATGATCTTAACTCTTGAAGTCTTATAACGAAAAACAAAAAAGAAAAGAAAAACAACAAAAACAACAAAACAAAAAAATTAAGATAATTTTTGTATCAAGAAAACAAAAACAACTTGACTTAAGTTAAGTCACTTTAAATAATATTTCTATAAAGAAAAAGATGAATTTTTAATAATAATTTTCCTTCTCTCTCTCTCTCTCGCTCTTTTTTTCTCAGTGAATTTTTCAAGGAGTGTCTTCACAAATGGGATGAAGGACAACTTGGTTTTGTTTTTTTTTTTTAGTTCTTTATGGAATTGTGTGACTAAATACAGATTTCGCTACAATTTAATTTTTTCTTCTAAATAATGATGTGTGGACGAGAGAGAGAGAGAGAGAGAGATGCTCTATTATTAATTATAACAGAGTGTTCTCTTTTTATGCTTCTTCTTCTTCGAATAATTCTTTAAGTCTTATGATGTGACGTCAATGCAATCCAACAAAATTCAAAGAACAAAAAATTACAAGTAAATTATTTTTTTTCACTGTTATTGTTGTTGTTTTTGTTTTTTTCTTATATATTTGGCTCTTTTCAGAGGGAGAAAAAAAGAGGAAAATATAAGAAGAAGAAGACGAAAAAAAAAACTCTATTTTTAACAAAATGAAAAATTCTAAACATTTTTTTTTTCAAAATTATTTTCTTCTTCTTATTTTTCTTGTGGAATTTTTTGTTTTCGTTTTTTTTTTATATATTTTTCTTAAATTTTCTTTTTTTTTTTTATTAACGTCAGATTTTTGCGTCACAATTTTTTCTTTATTTTGTTAATTTTTTCTTTGGCTGTTTTTGTTTTTTTTTTTCGCGTTGATCCAAATAATTTTTATTTTATTTTTAATTTTTAAAAGTCTAAAAGAAAAAAAATTGAAAAATAAAAGGGAAAGAAATCACACACACGAAGGTGAATTGTTCCGTTGATTTTTGTAGCCAACTTCTAACATTCTGCCTTATTTATTTAACTTAACCCTACACTGACAATTTGTTTGTTGTCTTTTAACGGAGTTCTTGAATCAAATTCTGTCAGATTCTTCTTTCTCATGCTAACGACCAAAAAAAAAAAAAAATGTCAACGCACTTTGATAACAAATCAACAGATTTCATCCCAATGAATTTGTTTCTTCTTAGAAAGAAAAAGGAGTTAATTATTTTTGTTTTAAAATTTAGAAACAATTTTTCTTGGCTTTATGTTTTTTTTTTTTTTTTGTATTCTTAGAAACAACAACAGCAACAACAACATAAAAAAATAATTTTTGAATCTTTTCCTTTATTTTCTATTTTTCTTCTTCTTCTTTTCATTTTCCGAATTTAAAGAAAATGAGGTCAGAACTCATTTATTTATTTTCTTTCTTTCTTTTTTTTTTTTTTGTTTTTTTCGCCTTTTTACTTAAAAGCTTTTCTTCTTCATCTTCTTGTTTTCTTTCTTCTTTCGTTCTTCTATTTTTTCGTCTATTTTTCTATTTTTCTATTTTTTTTTTTTTGTTTCTTTCTTTTAAAACAGAAAAAGAAAAAATTCTTTAAAATAAAAAATAAATTCTTAAAAACAAAAAAAAAAAAAAACAATTTTCTTCTTAAAAATTAAAGCGAAAAAAAGAAGAAGAAGAAGACGAAAAAATGTCGGAAAAATTTAAATATTTCTTTTTTATCGTTTTGAACAAAAACAAAAATGTGACAAAAAACGTCAAAGGTTCAACTAAAATGAGAGACAGAGAGGGAGAGAGAGAGAGAGAGAGAAAAATTGGTGTGTGTGTGTGTGTGACGACAATTTTACTATTATTATTTTTTTGATTTTTGAACAAAAAAAAAATTGTCAACGCCAAAGAAGAAGAAGAAGAACGTGAAAAAAAAAAGATGAAGAAGATTATTTCAAAACATTAGACTTGACGACGAACGTCTTTCAAACAACAGAAAAAAAAAATAATAACAACCAGGGACAACAACAACAGCAACAACAAAACTAAAAGGAAAAATCAAAAATAAACGAGAAAATAATAAATAGAAAAAATTTTCACGATTAAAAGAAAAAAAAAACAGAAAAGAAAATAAATAAACAACAACAAAATAGAAGACGAAACAAACAAACGGACGAACGGCAAAAAAAAAAAAAAACTAGAAAAATGTTGCGTTGAAAACTTAATAGAATTTTCACAAATGAATTTTTGTTTTGTTTTTCTTT
Organism: Pedicia rivosa; assembly: GCA_963082725.1. Classification (NCBI taxonomy): domain Eukaryota; kingdom Metazoa; phylum Arthropoda; class Insecta; order Diptera; family Pediciidae; genus Pedicia; species Pedicia rivosa. Next base: position 42,774,234 of record OY720153.1, read on the forward strand.
TTCTTCTTTATTTTTACTTTGGTTGCCGCAGTCCGTCGACAGGTTTTTCTTTTAATAAAAAATAAAATTTAAAATTGTATTTATTTCTTCGTTTTGAGGTTAAAGGACTTTTGACATTTCTCTGTTTTAAGAAAATCAACACAAACAATAATCGCACATTTCAATTGAAGACGAAGGAAATTTTTAAATAGGAGCAAAATTGTTTAAATGATGGAAAGGGGATGGAAGAAAATTGTCAGTTGAAATTAATTTTTCAATTTACAGCATTTTTCTGTATTTCTCGTATTTTCCGCCGATTTAAAACTTTTGCGTAGAAAATGAAAGAATATTAAAATTTGTAAATGAGAAGAAATCATAATTCAAGAAGCACTAACATTGAGATTCACAATTCAACGCTAATAAATTTGTTTTTGAGACAACCCTTGGTTCAATATTTTGACAGAATTCAAAATTCAGATATTTTTCCTGTAATTGATAATTGGTGGACGTAAAATCAAATCAGGACAATTGAATAATTAAACGGAACACGTTTAAACGATGACAACAAACAAGACAATTTTTGAAATAAAAATTGTAGACAACATAGAGAGACACGGAACACACAACAATATACACTTTCCAAAAACCAATCAAAGGATCATAAGTGAACTAAAATATACAACAATTATATTTGACAGAAAAATTATGTCCATAAAAGTTAACAACAAAATAGAATTAATGGAGACGATTAACTTGTTTTCGTGAAACTAAAATTTTAATTATTTTGGACTCATAGAAACTAAAATCACAATTAATTTATTTGTTTTTGATGAAAAGAACAGAAAAAAAATGTCAATTTGGATGGTCACATAAATTATTCAGAAGTTTCATATTTTATTTTTTTTTTATTTTGATTTTCTGATGGGGTCCAATTAGGCCAAGTGGGTAATGGGTCATTAGACTGGTCAAATTATACCTAAAGTTACTTGGATTAATACAAATTTTTTTTTTTGTTTAGAAATTAAATTAATATTTGACATTATTTAATTTTGAAATTGGTCCGAATAGACGGATTTTCTTTATTACAGGTAAAATGGAATAAATTTTGTTTAATCGTAAATTATGTGAGACAAAGAAAGTAAAATATAAAACTATGTGAGACAGAGATGGAAAACGTTTAAATTTATAAAAACACAATTTAAAAATTTATTAATTTCTTTTTAATGTTTTGACTTTATTTTGAGTAGTTATTGTTGTTGTCATTGTTTAATTTTTTTTTTTTTGACTTTTGACGTGAAAATGTGTGATAATCGTTAATGATGATGATAAATATTAATTATAGGGTAAGAGGTAAGTGAGACGGAGGGAATACCTTTTCATAAATATAAATCTCAGGTAAAATTGACTCCATTAATGAATTGAAAACTAAATTATTGAGTTCTAAGTCTGAAAGTAACCATTTTACTGACGAATTAAAGAATGTATATCTCTGAGGAGATAACCAGTATGTGAAACGGTAGAAGAATCAATGTGCAATTATTGTGCAAATGATGGGGTGTAAACCCTTGTGTATCTCGTGATAGCAAATATAATGTTTGATTGATGGAGTTACTGAAGAATCAGGTGAGATCCGAAATCAGTGGGACAAAGTCATACCGTAGGTACAAGAGATTCAATAATAGGAACAAATTCTTCTTTAAAGTTTAAGACGTGTCCAATGAACCTCTTCTACTTTGAACACTCAAATGCGGTTGACGGCAAATTAAATAGAAACATTAAATTTGTCGTTTTTTGTTAGATTACAGAAATTGATCAATGTTTGGGAACTCATTTGATCAGAGTCCAAATCATAGATGGAATTTTAACTTATTCAATTCAGTTAGTACTAAATGACTGACCACCGTCGTGGCTTGTTTTAATTAACAAAAACAAAAAATCCAATCAAAAATTATTACTTCAGTTTTAAAAAAAACATGAAATTAATTGATTTTTTTTTTGTGGATTTTTCTCTTTTAAGTCAGAATATAAATGGAAGAAGAAGAAGACAGAAAAATATTCATTAAAAAAAATATAAACAGCTTAATTGAGACAAAAATCTACCGCTAAATTAATACATTCTGTTGTATGTTGTGATCCCGTTTTTGACATCAGACTTGTGACTCTTCTTCTCTCTGCAAGATGGGACAGAATTCTGATTAGAATTGATTTTTTATTTTCTTTTATTACAACAACAATAACCAAACTAACGTCTTTCTTTTTTTCTTTGGGTAAATTAATTAAGACTTTTAAATAATTAATTGAATTATGTTAATTTCTTTCTTAGTCTTCTTGTGTTTTTGTCCAGAATTTATTTTAAAAAGAATTAAAACAAATCACAACAAAAATGTCAAAAAATATTTATTTGTTTCTTCCACCAATTTTTCCAAAACAATTCTATTGAAACGGAACACAGATTTCGTTAATTTGGAAACAATTGACTATTTTAGATAAGAAAAGTTGGTCTAATTTTAAAGCAACATTTCTTGAAATTCTTTTATATTCAATCCACCAAAGAATAAAACCACAAACACAGAACATGAACAGAAGACACTTTACTAAGAACAACGAAGATATTCTTATAAAATTTTGAAGATGAAGAAAAATGTCAGATTAAATTTACATTTTATTAGAAATAAGTTTATTAGTTTGTGGAAAATTTAGTCCATCGCTACTATTATCCAGTTGTGGACTGGAAATAAACTCAAATTGGAGTTAAAGTCAAATTCGCCATTTTTTCTCAAAAGCTTTTAGTTCACCAGATATTTCCTCAAATTTACATTTATACCGAACTGAAAACGATTTAACAGATTTTAAGTTTATCTAGAATCATCTAGACGTATTTTTTTATTCCTTTAAGGGAAAATGTGCATTCTGAGTGCGGATGATTAGAAGTACGTAATCGTATCATTTTTCTTTTATTCTCATAAATAACAACAACAATAAATGTATTTCTTTTAAGAAGAAAAAAACTTTCTGTCTCTGCGTCAAAAATGGAAAATGGTTGAAAATTTCTACATTTCTAGAGATTTTTTTTTTCATAATAAAAAAACGAAGAGATTTTGAAATGGAGTTTTTCCTCCACACTTTTCTTTCATCCTAACAAGAAAAAAATAGAAAAAGAAAAAAATCCAAATATAAAAAAAAATGAAGCAAAGAGAGAAGAAAAAAAAAAGCAAAAAGAAAGAACGACGAACGAACGAAAAAAAAAAAAAAAAAGAAAAAAAATCCAAACCAAAATGGCCGGAATTGATTGATGGCCTTTTTTTCTATTCTCTCTTTTTTTCTATTTTGTTGCTGTTGTTGTTGTTGTTTGTTTTTTTTTTTTTTTTGACAGTCTGAAAACATACGCATGCGTTATTTAGTTTAGTTTTTCTTGATGATCGTCATTTCTGTGTCGTTTACCAAAAATTATTATTATTTTTCATTTTATCCCCATTTGAAAACTTCTTTCAATTTTGTTTTCTTTTCTTTTTTTTTTGAAGAATTTTTACTTTACTTCTAATGGCAAGAATGGAAACTACTCCAACATAGAAGCAAGAAAAAAATTAATCCCTACTAATTGCATTTTGCATAAAGTATACAAAGATTGCACAAATATCTTCCAATATTCGATATTCCACAATCAACACAATGGAATTGAAACGATAAAATCCTCGGGTTAAAGATTAAAGTTGATTGGAGAAGAATAGTGAAGGAGTAGAAAACATAGTTGATTTATTTATTAAAATAACTAAAGATGCGTAACCCAAGAGTTAATGTGTAGTACCAAAAAAATATACAAAAGATTCACGAATATTATCACAAAGATTCGTAGAGTTTTCCCCAAATTCTCCCAATAAACTCAAAGTCCGATTAAAACATATAATTTCCATTTAAAAAGTTTATTGTCTAAAATCTAAGTATTGGTCCGATAAGACAAGCTTCAATTTGATAAATTTCTTTTTGGAAGAAGCTAACGAAATAATTGAAAAATTCAATAAAAAAATTTGCTCGCAATCATTCTGAGTTTTTATTTTGTTCTTGTCAATTTTGAAAGAAAAATAATACAAACAACAACAACGGCAGACATTTTCATAAGCAACAACAAAAGAAAGAAAATTCTCAATTAAAATGAAAGAACAGAAGAGAAATCACTAAAAATCAGCTGATTTTATTGAAAAGAAAAAACAACAACAACGAACAACAAAAGTGTTGTAATGGGGGCCAAATGATGACGGATAATGGTGGCTGTTATCGGTTGTATAGTTTTTCTCCAATAGTAAGGTAGTAGGGTAGATGAGTAAAGGGGTTGATAAATTTTGTGAATGGTAATTATATGCCTTATTCACACGCGTTATTTTTCTCCTATTCTTCTTCTTCTTCTTCCAATTTTTCTTTTTTATATTTTCTTCATTTGACAACACCAATAAAATCAACACTTAAATTACACCAGAACACACACACACACACATACATCTAAGCAAAAAAAAAAGAAAAGAGGGACAGCAAAAATTATTCGGTCAGACAAATAGACGACGGTAAAATAAAAAAAAATTTCAAATAGGGGTTGGGGCGGCGGCGGACAGAGGAAACAAAAAGTGCGAGAAACTATTTTTTTTTTTTTTGCTTAGAAAATCTAAAATTTGAACTTTTATGTTTTCTTTGTGAATTTCGGAATCTTATCGTGTTTCTATTTAAACTTTATTAACAAGAAACGTTAAGATTTTTATTTTTATTTGAAATTTAGTTAATTTTTATGGAAAAATCACAACAACAATAAAGTGATGAAATTAAATGAAGAAAACAGAAAAGGAAAAAAAAAAAGGTGGACGATAAAAATTATCGTTTTCTGTCCAAAAGACAAGAAGGCCCAAATTGTTTCTAGAATAATTTTTATTTGTTGCTGTTGCTGTTGTTGTTGTTGGTTCCTTGTTTTCTTTATTAAAATCCAAATAATGGCGGATATAATTAATTAGGAATATAATTTAGTGGGCAATTTAACAAAGAATTTTTTCTTTATTTGTTTCAAACGAAAAAAAAAAAACAACAAATTGTTTAAACAAAAAAAGATCCAACAACAAAATTTCTCTATGGGAACAAAAAAAAAAAAAGAATCAAATAAAAAATCAACCAAAAAAAAAAACAAAAACCTAAAAAAAATTTGAATAACGAAAAATTCGAAGAGAAAATTAAAGAAACAAAAAAAAAAGCGTTTCCAAAGAATTAAAATTTGACGAGTTTTTTTTCTTTTTTAATTTCAGAGAAGGGAAAAAGTTCACCAGTTTTTTTTCAGCGATAACAAATTACGTCAAATATTGTAATCCAATGGAAAAATTCAGTGTAAAGTTAAACATCTGAGGGTTTCATTGGCACAATCAAATCCATCAATTCCACAACACAAAAACTAAAACAATTTATCGATGGATTTTCAGAAAATCTAACTAAATGGCCGATGGGATTTTCAGAAAAGGATACGACAAATTTCGTTTTTTATTGAAATGGAGGAACAAGAACGGTGAGAACAATATTACGGCAATGGATATAATTTAAGATGAATTCAGATATTTGTGTTGTGTCAAGGGACGGTAGAGTCAAAAAATTAAATAATAGAAAATTAGACGAAATTTCACAACTTTAAGAAATTCGCCGTTGGGACTTTATGGTGACACATTTACCAATTAAATTAAATTCTTTTAACGATTCATTTTTTTTTTATTCTTTAAATTTTGTTTTTGTTTTTCTTAAGTTTTAGTTTTTGTGAAAATAAAAAAAATTATGAAACTGAATTTAGAATTTTTCTTTGGCCAAAAATTTTAGAATCATCAAAATAAAATCAGGTTAAAAAAATCGGTTGAAATTACAAAACAAAAAAGATGCGGCAGCTGTTCACGAATTCAGAATTAGAATCTTGGAATTGGTAACCAAAAAGTCAAGAAAATTAAATTGAAAGACACAACAGCAACAACAACAACAAGAACAACGAAGAATAAAATAAAAATCTTAAAACTCTTTTGTAAGCCGATTATTTTGGTTTTTTTTTTTTATCAATTTTTTTTCTGTTTTTATTTTTCGCTTTCGCTTAATTTTTTTTTTTTTTTTGCCTCTTAGATTATTTTGCCGCAATATCGTGAATTGAATTTTAGACGAATGATTTGTTTTTTTTGTTGTTGTCTTGCCTTGGTGAATTTAATAAAAAGATTCTCTCTGATTTAAACGATTTTACATAATTCTTCGTTTTTTTTTTCTCTGTTTTCATTTTTTAATAAATTTTTTTTAATTCTTTCACGATTTTATTGAATTTATTTTTTTTTTTCGCTTTTTTGTGTCTCTCCCTCTGTGTGAGTTGTCCTCTTTTTAATTAAATTTCTTATCGTTTTGACTTTAAAAAAAATATTTTCCAAAGAATCGGAATTGGCTCTAACTTTATTTGACCAAAAATAAAAACTTTTGCCCGTTCTGAACTTAACTTAACTCAACTGAACTTAACACGAATTAATTTAACTAACTTTTCCCTAACACAGATAAAACTTAAAATTAAGGAAAAACTTAAAAAACTAATAAGAAAATTTTTTTTTAGATGCTAACCCTCGGTTGAGCCATCAATGCTCTTGGAGCGGCGGCAACTTCTATCTGTGCCACTTTACACGCTAATTAAAATAATCACAAATTATTAATTGTCACAAAATTTAAAATTTCCTTTTAATTTCCCTTTTTTCTTTTTCTTTTAACTTTTCTTTATTTTTCCATTCACTTTTTAAAGAGAGAAAAGAAAATGCACCACTTTTCTATAAAAAACAATTTCTTTCACTTAATTATTCACAATGTCTCCACACACTTTGGAGACTTTTCTTTTATTTATTTTTTTCACTTAAAAGGAAATTTTCTTTTCTACGGTTTTTATTTTTTTTTTAATTTTTGTTGCGAGAGAAAAAACTGTTGTGATTTTTCGTTTAATAAACAACAACAACAAAACAAAAAAAAACGGACGTGTTTTGTTATTTTTGAATTTGAACAACACAAATAAAATAACAAAAAAAAAACAAAAAAATTAAAAACAAATCACTGTTTACACACACACACGCACATTTGATAGAAAATTTTTGAAATTTTTTTCCTTTTAATTATTTTCTTCTTCTTGAGAAAATTTTCACTTTTATTTTTTTTAAGTATTTTTTTTTTTTTTTTTTTTATTTAATTTGATTTTTCACACTGACGCGGGGTAAGAAGAAGTTGATAATGTATGGTAATTATTTTCCCTTTTTATGACACTAAACGATTATAGTGAAAATCACAAATAGTTAATAATTTTCTTTTAGACATTGAAAATATTATTGAATTGTTCACCAAACAAAATAGACGTGAAGACATCGATTTTGATGGTTACCTTGGGTGGGGGGTGTGAAAAAAAAAAGAGAAATAGAAAAAATTTTGATGTGTAGAATAATTGGCGTTAATATTTTTTTTTCTCAACAAATGTTGGAGAATTTCTTTTGGTGGGCTCTTAGAATTTTCTTTTATTTATTTTTAGTTATACACTTTTTTACGTTTTCTTTTGATCATTAACAATTAACGCCAATTTTAACGGAATAGTACACACACACAAACACACTTAACTTAAAAAATTAGTTAAAAGAAATTAAACAAATTAAAACGTCTAAAAAAAAATTCGGTTGATAAATTTTTTTTTCTTTTGTGTTTTTTTTGTTTTCCTTTTTTCTTTTTTTTTTTGTTTTGGTGAAAAATCAATTATTTTTTTGTAAGAAAAAAAAATAACAAAAAAAAAAAACGGAAGAAAATTGAGGAAATTTTTTTTTTATTCAATGAAAAAAAAATCCAAAAAAAAAAACAGAAGAATCACTTTTTTATCTTATTAAACATCGCGACGCGTAAACGGTAGTAACGATTGAACGACAATGTGTGTGTGTTGTTTTTTTTTCTTTTGGCAGAAATGTAAAAAAAAAAAACACAACAAAAAAAAAAAAATTTGTTTTTACAACGAACTTAACGAATTACCCGACGGACTTAATTAACGTTTTTTGTTTTTTTATTACTTTTGACGACGGAAGAATAGAAAAGATAATTTTCTCTCTTTCTCTCTCGTTTCTTTTCTTTTTTTTTTTTGGTTTTTAAAAGAAATTATTTTTTTTTCTCTATTTTGTCTTTTATTTTCTTCTTATTATTTTCTTAATCAGAAGACGGTGCACTATTTTTCCTTTATTTTTTATTTGTTTGTTTGCTTCTTCTTCTTCTTTTATATTTGGTCGAAAAGATTTGATCAAAGAAATCAAAACTTCAAATTATTTATTTATTTAGAAAATATTTATTAAACGAGAATCATTTTCTTCTTCTTCTTTCTTCTTCTTTCTATGTCTGCTTATGTACCGTTTGTTTGCATAAAATTAAAAAAACGCGCGCGCGGAATACCGAATTAAGTTTTTTTTTTTATTGTTTAATTTTTAATTACAACAACAACAACCCAAAAAAAAAAAATTAATTTTTCTTTTCGTTATCAATAACAACCAACAAATCACCAACAACAATAACAACAAAAGAATTATCGGAGTATAAAAGCACAAAATAATCGAAATTCACTTTTTATTTACTTCTTCTTCTTCTTCTTTCTTTCTTTTTATTTTTTTTGTTATCTTGTGGTGGTGTGCGTTTGTAGGTTGAATTGAATACTTTTCTTCTTTCTTTCTATGATTTACTTATTTTTTTTTTTTAATACACCGCACCAACAACAAAAACAAATTAACAACAACAATTAAAAGAAAAAAAAAAATAGAATAAACACCAAAAAAAAAATAATATAATTTTTCTTTTTAAATTTTCTTTTTTTTTCACTGTTTTAAAATTGTACACTTTTTATAATTATTTTTTATTTTTTTATTTCTGTTTTGCGAAAGAAAAATCTTCCTCTTTTTTTTTTGTCAGAAGATGAGAAGAAAAATTGAAAAACAATATTTTCTTTATTTTTTTTTTTTTGGGATAATTAATAATGCAACGACATAAGCAGATAGTTAGAGTTACGAAAAAAAAAAAAAACAAAAACAAAAAAAAAATTGACACAATTTTATGAAGTTTTTTTAAAAAAAAAGTTTAGTGATGAGAGCACGAATTGGCGCGCTATATTGAAATTATAATTATTAAAACACGATCCATAATTTTCACGTAATTTTTGCTTTTTTTTTTTTTTATTGTGTTTTAAATATATTTTTTTTTTATATAATAGAAATATATTTGCTAAGTGCCGAAAGTGCAGCAACGAGCGAGTTATTTAGTTTGGAGCGACGTCGTATACACGTCATACGCGTTTCGAAGGCAAAAACACACTGACAAACACTGCCCCTCCCTTCCTTGTCTGTCAATCAGTTTTAACAACAAATTGGCGGGGGTAAGATTTAGGTGTTACCATATATATAAATACGCCTATATTAAGGTACGGTCTAAGTTTTATTTGCGTATATTATACTCCGCCTTAAATGAGATAATCATATACAAAATTTGTTATGTTAGAGGAGATAATAAATATTATATTGAAATTGAAACACAACCTAAAACGAACACAATATATTATTTGGTTAGTTAGAAAGAGATAGTATAAAATCAAATGCGCATGCAAGATTGTTGCATTCCATTTATTAGAAAAAAAAAGAGAAAAAAACAAATGACTGCCTTGCATTTAATACGCAAGACTGAAAGAAAATATATGATTTGTTAGTGTTGGTGATTATATTGACGAATTATATTGTTGAATGTGTAGTTGTGCATGCTAAAGTGAGACAAATAAATATGTTTTATTTTATAAGCGTGAAAGAGAGAAATATTAATGAATAAGTATTGTGATATATATTCGAATTAGAATTCAATCAACACAATCGTACGTAGTCTACTAAATTTTGATGAAAACAAGAGACGGCCATATTTGTTTAAACGCGCGTGAAAGGTGAAAGAAATAAAAATAAGGGTAGGAAAAAATGTAAGTGTGTAAAAGAGATAGATAAATTACACATTTTGTGTGTTTTTTTTTTCTTTTTTTTTTAGTACTATTTTGATGGTCTCTTTTGTATAAGAAAATTAGTACATACAATTTTTGTGTGTAAAAATTACAGCTTAAAGATGACATTTATGTCACTTTTATCAGCACGTCATTTTTATTTATATTTCTCTTGTTTTTTTGTTGTTGTTATTTTTTTTTTACTGTTTTTCTTGAATGCAAAAAAAAAAAAAAGAAGAAAAGAAAGAAAAAACTGATTTGTGTGTTGACCTTGAATTATTGTGTTATTAATTATGTTCTTTTTCTCTTTTGCCTTTATTTATTTTATTTTTTTTCTTTTCTTTTAAAACATTTTATTGAATGTTTTCTGTTTGTTTATGTTTTATCTGATATTAACAATATTAGAAGATTGAATTTTTTGATTATTTCCATATTTATATTTATTTATTTATTTATTTTTATTTAGTTATGTTTTTTGTTGTTGTTGTTGTTATATCGCAAATATTAAACGTCATCGTTTTTTTGAGTTAACGTTTTGTATAAAATATTTATTTAGTTTAATTTTATTGTTCAATAATGTAAGAATAAGGAAGATTAAGATGATTATGTGCGATGAACTTTTATATTAGTTTTTATTGCTGGTTGCCCTGTTGCCTTTACATTTTAATAAAATTAATGCAATAAAGAAAAAAAGAAAAGTTGCATAATAGAGACGGATACAAATTTAATGCCATCTCGATAATTTGAAGTTTAAGGAAAATTCAATTGAGTCTCAAAAATTTTTATGTTTTCGAAATATAAAAACAAATATTCTGACAAAATAATAAATAATGGAAGAATATCATTTGGATTGATTTATTTCTGATTTTATCTTTCACATCTCAGCGATTTAAAAGTTCAATTCCAATTTCTTTCAATACATCTTAATTAATCGGAGGAAAACTTTTAGTAACTAAAGTAACTAATGCCGCGCGTGTTTCATAATCATTTTAGTTTTATTCTTATAATTGAAAAATGAAAGATTGAAGGACGCATATAAAAAACCAATTTAAACTGCCAGTTAATTGGTTAATTGTGAAACTTGACATAAAGTTACTTTTAAGTAAGTGAAAATATATTTTATTGCTTATAATTTTCAAATCAAATTAAAAAGAAAGTAACTGGACTAATAATTTAATATACTTTTCTATATAGTGTGTGTGTGTGTGTGTGTGTAGTACTATATATAGAAAGGGGTGTTTAAGTTAAAAAGAGACAACTATATATATATTCTATAGTTAGTACCTCTATTAGTACACATATTAAAATAATATATTATGTAATTTAATATGACAAACTTTAATTTAAATACACACAGACAATTCTTCATTCCCAAACTTTACTATATTTTGTTATATTTGGTTGATATTATTTTTGTTGTTGTTGTTATTCATTCCATGAATCCCCTTTCTAATATTTTTAAAAAACGAATAAACGAATAAGAGAAAGATACGCATAAGGAATATTATAGAAAGATAGGAAAAAAAAAAAGAAGGGAAAAAGATGGGAAGACAAAAAAAAAACTTGAATTAGTGAATATAAATTATAATTTTTAGAAGAAAGAAGAAAGAAAGAAGAGTGAAGTAAAAATGTTTAAACAAATTTTTACTGTTTTTTAATACCAAAATAAAAAATAAAAAAAAAAAATGGAGTGATAAAGAAATAATAAAACAACAATTTCAATTTTAATTTATATTTTTTTTTCTTCCCTTTTTGGTCGTTCGTCCTTTTTTTTTTGTTTTTTTCTTCAGTTTTTGGTTTGGTTTGGTTTAGTTTATTTTTTTTTTTTTTTTGGTTTGTGTTTATGAAAAAGGGATATCGCATTATTATAGTATAGAGAAGATAACAACAGGCACAGCATAAATTATGTAATACGCACACACACACACACACACACACACACATACATACACCACTATATATGGAATATAGAGGTTTTCAGAGAGTGTGTGGGTTGGTTGGGGGTGTTTGAAGAGAAGAAAGTGAGATTAGTGAAGAGAGAAAAAAAAAAAAATAAAAAAGGAAAAAATGAAAAAGAAAGAAGGAAAATATTGGATGAGAAAAAAAAAATGGGACAAGGGTTCGAGACTAAAATTTTTTTTGTTTTGTTAAATTGTTAAAATATAAAATAAAAAATATAAAAAAAAAATTGTTTGTTTGTTTTTTTTTGTGAAACTTTTATCTACAAACTTTAAGTTGATTTTACTTTAAATGAAGTTACATACATTTTTCCATAAGGAAGGAATATTCCTTATTGTTGTTGTTGTTGTTGTTGTTGTTCTTTATCTTCTTTTAATTTTAATTATTTTTAGTTAAATTGAAACAGTTTGTAATTCAATAATTGATTTCTTATTTTTAGTTTGATTTCTTGAATGTTGATACGACATTTAGTACCGACATTTTTCATTTTTGTGCCAATCATTCGATTAATTTTCCATTCTAGAAAATCTCAAACATTTTAAAAATTAAATTATGTTTCGCATTAATAAAAAAAAAATAATAATGCCCTCAACTACATTTAAGTTCTACATAATTCTTGTAATATTTGTATGAAATAAATTCAGTATAAAAATTAAAACAAAAATATTCATCTCTATAAATATAAAGTCATCCAACTATAAATGCCGGTGTGACTTTATTTATTATATTCAGTGAGAAATGCCAAAGTGGCAATTAAACAAAAATAATATGTTTGCGATTATCGTCACATACGTTGAATGTGAAGGTAATCGTAAAAAATCTTCAAAATGTGTGACTAAATCTTGAAAATGTGTGACTATAACTTTATTGTGTTGTGTAGCTGAGTTCTTGAATTATTTCGATACAGTGACGTGACAATTTTTAATGCAACATTTTAATATTTGGCAGACCAGCAAAAGCCTTTACTATTGGTCTTAACTCACTTCGTGAATTGTGAAGTAGAGAAGTACCTTTAATGTTCATACGTAATCACTGTGACAATTATGATAGTTATTACATCCACTTCGTAAAATATATTTTCAATAAAAAAAAACTGATGAAAATTTCAAATCATAAAAAAAATAAGAAGAAGTTAAAAATATTGGTTTAATAAAAAAATTGGTAAAATTTATTTTTATGTTTTTTTATAACAACAACAGAAAATTATTATTCAGCGCTGAAAGGGATGAAAAATGTCAACATACATAGACACACACACAATTTTTATTACATTAAATTTAAAAACGAAAAAGAAAAGAAAAAAAACTGGAAATCGAAAGGAGAAAGGGGAAATGGGATGGATATAGTTGTGTTACATATTAATAGAACAAGAATAGAAAGTAGAAGGATATGTTTTTAAAAGGACGACTAATAAATCAAAACTCAATATCATCGGCTAACAACAACAACAACAATAATAATAATAACAACATAAATTTATTGTGTGCGTGCACATTTAGGATGGACCGACCTAACCAAAAAAAAAAAAACAAAATAAAGCAAAAAAAAAAAAAAAAGTGAGATGGAATTTTGTCACAAATCACTCGAAAATGTCACGAGAAACAAAATTTTTTTTTTTTTTATTTATATTTTGTTGTTGTTTAGTTTTATTGTTGTTGCTGTTTTTATGTTTTGTTTCGCGTGAATCATAATGTTATGACATGATTGTGAATGGTACTGATGATTTTTTGATTGGAATTTGATTTTTTTTTTCTTCTTTTTATATTTTATATTTTTTTTCTGTCTCTCTCTCTCTCTCTCTCTACTTCTCTCACTCTTTCGATAAGCGTTCACATTGTCTCATTCCCACTTTAAATATTTTCACTAGATGTGTGTGAATTTTTTTTATGTTTTTTTTTTTTTTTGATGAAGAAACAATGATGCGAGATTTATGTTTATAATATGTATGCGATTGGTGGTATTTGATAAGATGAAATAGATGTAGAAAGAAAGAAACGAAGAGGGAGAGTGTTGCCATATATCAATATATATAGAGTGAAAAAAAAAAAAGTAAATATTTTATATCGAAATTTATAAGGTTTTTTTTGGTGTGATGCGTGCGCGTCATTTGATTGACAGAAATTTTAAACGTGATTCGTTGCAATATTTTGTTCTTTTTTTTCGTTTGTTTTAAATTTGTCGGTTTTCTTCTTATACAATTTTTTTGTTTTCCTTCTTTAAATCGAAAATTAAATTATTTCAATGTTTTGTTTTTTTTGGTTTAATTTTTTTTTAAAACGGCAAATTTCAAAAGGAAATTTATTTTATTTTTTCAATTTAGTTAATTAGACACCGACAAATTATCAGTGAATGTAATCAACATAATAATCAGATTATCAAAATAAATAATTTATTAAAATGGAAAATTTACAATTTAATTGATTTAAACCGACTGGCCATAAAAAAAAAACAAACTCATTGAAAAATCAAATGAACGAAATTTGTTCAAGTACTGCGTATTGGAGTTTTTTTTTTTTCAAAAAGTTGACCAACTTCTAAATTAGGTAAAATAGTGAAAATATGTAGAACAAACCACAGAGGACACAAACATATATTGAACAGGCCACGTGATAAAATCAATTAATAAATAACAACAACAACAGCAACAACGACGAATCTATACAAAAAAAACATAAATGTTATCCCGTCGCATTCATCTTGTTTATTCATTTTAATATTTTTTAAAAAAAAAACTATACCAGAACAACAACAATCACAAGAACAACAACAATAAGTCCAACAACAATAAGTCCAACAACAATAAGTCCAACAACTAAAACTACAAATACAAAATACAAATTAACTAAACTTAAAATTATTAAAAATATTTATTGCTAATTTCAGTGAAAATTTAAATAAATTATTTAAAAATTCAATTAAACGGCGCCATTTTTATTTATTTTGAAAAAAGAAAAAAAAAGCAAATCAGTGAAATATTTTTTTTTTGTATTTTTTTTCCTCTCGCTTCTTTTTTTTTTGTATTTTGTAATTTGTTGTTGTTGTTAATAATCTAAAATCACCTAAACAATTGTTTTGTGCACATTTAATTATTGGCGTCAGTTATATATTTTTCATTCCAATCGTGTGTGTGTGTGTACGTACGTGGTACACGGGAGAAGAAGGAAATAAAAATAAATAAAATTTATTTTATTTTGAAATTAAATTAAAAAAAAAAAACAAAAGCAAAAAAATCTATGAATTCATTTCGTCAAATTTGACGCATACACACACAGACACACATATACGGAATCAATTAAAAATTCATATATAATTATGTAATTTGAATATCTATTTATTGTAGTTGTTGTTGTTGTTGTTGAATCTGTGAGTGGAGTGTGAGAGGAGTGTAATTTGAATACAAATTGTATAATATACGCGTGTGGTGACGTTTTATTGTGAACGATTGAATGCAATGAAGGTATACCGTCGATCACAAATCATATTTATACAAATATTTTATCAATCTTTTAATGGTAAAATGAGAATCGTCTTTAAATTATTTGTTTTTTTTTTTACTCCAAAGAATCAAAAAAAATCACAGAAAAACAACAACAAGAACAACAACAAAAATAATTTTGTTAAGAATTTTTTTGGATGAAATTTATGACTGAAGCTTTCTAATAATTATCGCGATTCTGTTGTTGTTGTTTTTTTTTTTTTATTAATTTTTTTTTTTTTTTGCTTTTCGAGTTTGACGAACTTTTGTGAAATACGATGCGGAATGTGTATGCGGTTACACATTGTTAGTTATCGCCACAGTTTTACGCAAAATTAAAATAATCTGTGGAATTGTTGATTTTTTTTTTTTTTTTTGCTTTTTTTTTACAATTTTTTATTGTATTTTCTGATTCGTTGTTCTGTACACAATATTTTTTCTTGTTGCTTTGTTGTTGTTTTTTATTATTAATTCAGAATAAATTTCTGAATGTTCAAAGATAAGTTTTGGCATAAAGTGGATTTGTCACAAAACTCAGATTTGTTGGACACCAAAAAAAAAACGCTTCTTATATTTTTTCTTATCGATCCTTTTACTTTTGTTTGGACGTTTAATTTTTGACTGACAATCTTCAATTATTATGTAACAGAATCACCTTTAATAAATTTAAAATATTCTTGATTCTTTAATTCTTGATTCAAAAGCTTTTGAGTTGAAATAAATCTTACTTAAAAAAAGAATTAAAATAGAAAATACCCGCCGCTGTTGTTTTCTCTAAAATTCTCTACATTCAACACAAATGTCTGGTTTTATTTTATTGTTTTTTTTGTATTGATTCCAAATTTAACAAAAAATAAATAAATATTCTAAAATTATTCAATTAATAAAATATTTATAGGCTCAGAGTTAATGTGCCTCTGAGCCTATAAATGGGATGGGGTAATTGGGCTAAATACAAAAATGATCAAATTCTGATGCAACAAAACAACTCATTCCAAAAACCCAGCCAGTGCAGTTAATATTTTTTATTAATTATTAATTTTAATTAATTGGAATTCCGATTGAATGAACAAAACGCAATTTTCTAGTTTTTTTTTTTTTTGACTGAGTGAAAAACGGATTTTTATTATGGCGCTATGCTGTTTGTTTGCCTTTTTTCTTTTTTTTTTCTTCTTTAATGTGATGTGAAATAATTCTTTCCCATTTATTTGTTGTAAAATCAGCATGTTCTGCGTGTAAATGCACATTTTTTTATTTTGTGTTTATTAATTCTGTTAGTTTCTGTTGTACTCGTGTCTCGTCATCACAAACAACCAAAACCAGCAGCCATATTAAATTATATGAATATTTTTTTTTTTATTTCTAAAAAAAAAAGGTAAAAAATGCAAAACACACAAAAATAAATATAAATGTCACATCATAAATTCTTATACGTTTACGTTACGTTCACGTTACGTACAACATATTTTATTATTGTGCAAAAAAAAAAAAAAAAAAAGATGAAAACGAATCAAACAAAAATGAAACAGAAAGAGACAGAACGATTTTTTAAAGATAAATTAGTTTTATAACGGTTGGTATTTTTCTGTGCAATTTTTATATTAATAGAAGAAGAAGAAGAATATTAAAAAAAACACCGATAACGGCAACAACAACAACATTTTTACCTTCAGTTGTTTGTTTTATTTTTGAACTAAAAACGCATTTTTCCACTTAAAATGCGTTTGATTATTAAAATGCGTTTGACTTTTGTTTGTCTCACACATTTCATTTTTGGGTTTTATTCTTCACTCTATGATTGTTGTTATCATTTTGTTGTTGTTTTTGTTGAAGATTTTTCAAATAAATGAAAGAAAAAGAAGTAAAATTGGGAATAATTAATTTTTTTTTTTATTTTGGTTACCGGTTATCGCAGAAGGCGTTTATTTTATTTATAAGAGAGTGAAAGAGAGAGAGAGAGAGAGAGTGAGAGGTAAAAAAAAGTGATGAAAATATTTTCTTATCTTATAAAAGTTCTTTAAAAAAATATAATCAAGATAATTTCAAAATTTCAAAAAGTGTGTTGCCATTTTTTTTTTTTTTGTCAAGAAAAGAAAAAAATTTCTTTAATTTGTTTGTTGTCGTTGTTGTCGTTCCTGTTGTTGTTATTTTTATATGGCACAATTATTATCCTCTTACGTCTTTGGCAGACAAAAATTATGTCTTATCTTATAGTTTTTATCAATTTTTAACAAACATCAACTAAAGTGATAATGGCGCTTCACTGATTCTTTGTATTTGTATTTTTCATCTAATGGCGAAAAAAAAAAAATAAGTAAAGTTTTAAATAATTTTTTGTAACAAAATAATCGCAGAAAATTGTTTAAAGTTTTGTCATGGATTCTTTTGCGGTTGGACTTTTATAATATTCAAATGAAACACAATTTTGAAACTATTTTGAAACTGGGATTGATTGTGACAATGATTCTTTTTTAGTTTATAGTTTAGAACTTATTTAAATGCATTACAATCCGTCATAATAAGTTTAAATAATTGAGACGACATCACATACAGAATATCACATTTTGTTCACGGTGAAGTGAAAGTTAATATAACAAATTTTTTTTTCTTCTTCTTCACACAAATTAAATTAATTTCTTTTAATTCTATATGTGTGTGTGTGTGTGTGTTTGATATGAAAAGATCTAATAAGATATAAATGTAAAAGTTGAATAGATAACAAGAATCTTTTTTCTCAAATAATGACAACTTGCAATTGGATTTAAATTTTAAACAATAAAATTGTTTATTTTATAGATTTTTTTCTTCACAAATCTCCATTAAGATTCTACACTTTCTTTCATATTAAACACAAACACACACACACACACACAATTCAATCGTATCATATTTTTACACAAAAAAAAATTGCATTAAGTGGAATAATTAAGAGAAAGTTTTAATAAAAAAAAAAAAAAAAAAGAAAGAAAAATCAATTTTAAAGAATTCAATTAAGAGATTTCAACGAGATAACAACGCAGACAAAAGATGCAAGTTGCTCGTTTTTTTCAAAACTTCTTTTTAAATGCACCAACAACAACAACAATAATAACAAGATAAAAATTCATCATAAAAATAGCAACAACAAGTATATAACGGAGAAACCCTCCCCCCATTTAAGAAAAATCATAACCTAAAACATTTAAGTTAATTGTCTTTAAAAAAATAAAAAAAAACAAGCGTTTATTTTTTTTTTTTGTCTTTTATGATTGATTACCCAGTGTGCAGGTTCATCCTGATCCCACGTTAACTTTACAACAACAAAAGGTATAATCAAAGGAAAAATATCTCTTTCTTATTGTCTTTCCTGTTTTGTTCTTAGCGCGGTTCGAATACAATTAACAATCCTTACTAAACTTGTGAGGAAATTCAGGAATAACCAATAACATTAAATGGACTCGTAATATCGCTTACGTCATATGTGATGTCATTTATATATGTAAACTACCCCCACGTATTTAGTGAACAGTTTTATATGCAGACAATTCGAAAGACGATATTTGTGTCTTACAATTGTTAATTTTTAATGCAATTTGAAATTGAACGTTTGTATAATGAACGGATTATTAGTTGCATTGATAAGCTCCACAACTGAGATTAAAGTAAGAGGAAACTATGTTAGGTGATTAAACATCTTCTATTATACATTACTATTTATTAGAGTCAAACGTGTCTAATTATAAATCTCACATAATCGGACCGCACTTTGTCATCGACAAATCAAATAAAACGAATAAAACAAAATTACCTATAGCAAATATCTAAATGGTCCGTTTAGACAGGTTTTATTGTATAAACTCAGTTACACAGATAATTTATTGATTATTTATTGTTAAATTGAAAAAACAAGGAAATTATTTGGCGAACAAAAATTTATTTAAAAAAAAAAATGCAATTTTTTGCAATGCAAATTTTCAATTTTTATTGAATCAAAATATTCCACTTTTTGTGTTTGTTGCTGTTGTATTTTTTTTTTGTTTTTTTTTGGTTGTTTGTTTTTTATAATGATTAACGCATATTATTATAAATATTATCGTATTTTGATGGTGTTTTTATTTAAATTTACAACACGTTTCACAAATTACCGGTAATTCGACAAAAATATAATAAATAAAATCATAATAATAAAATGTTTGATATTTTTTCGTTTTTGTAAAAAAAAAAAAAAAAAATTTATAAAGTGTGACAGAGATGGAAAGTGTAAAAGAGTGAGAATAAGAGATAAAATACTGAATTATTATCATCATCACCCAATATAAATGAATTTTTGTTCTTTTTTTTATATGTTTTGTTTTTTTTTTATTGACATTTCTACACACACACACATACACACACACACGTACGTGTGTACGTTTTCATTCCAAATATACGAATATGCATTATCGGTCAACATTTTTTTCGAGACTTTTAAATTTGTCAATTTGTTGGATGTGAGAATTGCACGGTTAAAACAATAATCACGCGCATGTAAACGTACACTAAATAACAACAACAACAACAACAACATCTGAATAAAAAAACAATAACCGGCACACGTTTTATTTGATGTATGGCTTTTTTTTTGTTGTTGTTGTGTGTTTTGATTTCTTTAATTTTAATTTTTTTTTAATGTGTGAAAAACGAGAAATTATTGCATATTTTTGTTATTTGGATGACAAACAACAACAACAATAACAACAACAGCGCTAATCGGAAGTACGCGTAAAATTATGTATTTATCAAGCATCAGAAAAGATTTCTTCTCTTGTTCTTTTTTTGTTGGCTCATTCCAAAATTTCAATTCCACAATTCCAATCAACAAAACAAAAACATAAAATTCGCGCATCAAATTCAAAATCAGTTTTTTTTTTTTATTTTTGCTCCACAAGTCACAAAATTGAAGTTTTGTTGTTGTTGTTGCTTTTTTTTATGGCAGATAATTTGAGCTTTGCTATAAAATGTGCTAATAATATTTATTCTTTTTTTGGTTAGCAATTTCAATTGTGTTGTGTGTTAACGAGATTCATTTTAAAATGAATTTAAAGTATTTAGTGGACTGGTGGAGAGTAAAAAATGATTTTGTACGCACCTTTACTTGTATTGTTGTTGTTGTTGTTGTTGTTGTTATTGTTATTTGTTTGATTGTAGAAAATTTAACAATTTGTTCATTGAATGTTTTATTTTTTTATTTTTATTTGTTTGATGATCTAAATTTTTATAGATTTTTTTTTGTTGTCATTATTTAGTTATAAAAATGTGACAACAGCAACAGTCAAATAACAACGAAAATTGACGAAATTTTTATTGTCGCATTATTTTTGAATTTTATTTTGTTTGTCTGTTTGTTTGCCAGAGAGCAAATGCGATGAAGTTGCAAGAAACTCTTTAAAAACAAATTTTTTTTTTATTCATCTAAAATTTAAAATTATTGACGTGTTCCTATTCATCTAGATGTTTATTGGTTCCACAATAAAATCAAGGAAATAGAAAGAAAAAAAATAGAAACAGATAAAAATTGAAATTTGAATTTTTTTTTTCTTTAAAAATTTAATTTTTTAAAATGAAAAATTAATGAAACATTTTTTTTGTCTTCTTTCTACGAAAAAAAAAGAACAAAAAAAAAAAACACAAAACTAAAAAATAAAAAAAAACATTCATCTTCTAAGTCGTCATCCTTCTTCTATAACACTATGCATGGATCATCACCATTAACCATCATCATCATCATGTTCATCATCAAAAACATGTGAATTTGCTTTTTGTTTAAATTTTTATAAGAAAAATGAGAATATCGCATCGTGTTTTTTTTTTGTTTTTGGTTCTTGTTGTGTTCCTCCTCGTTTACGTTTTCATTTAAAAAAGACGAAAAAAATGAAGAAGAAGAAGATGAAGATGAAGAAAAAAAAAACAGTTGTATCGCATCACCAAAAATAACATCGAGAAGAGACCACAAAAACCACAGATGTTTTTTTTTTTCTTCTGTTCTTCAATCTTAGCTTCTCTTCATCTTCATTATTTTATAAATCTTTTTACAGAAACAACAACAACAAAAAAAAAAAAAAGAAAATAGTTAGAAAGAAAGAAATATGAAGAAGAAGAAGAAGAAGAAGAAGAGGAGGAGGAGGAATGAACCAAAAAAAAAAAAATAATACATATTTTAAATTCCAGGAAAATATATCTCATTAACGGATCATTTTTAAGACTCTAAATGTGAAATTAGAATGGGACAGAAATAATATTATGTAATGTGTGTGTGAAGTGGGAAGAAAAAAAAAAAAGGTGACAGGATATTTAAATTTACAACAAACTATAATTAAATGACCGTAATCCCCTCCCTCCTATTCTATTTCCATCTAAAATTAGATTATAAAACCTCTTTAAAGGGACCCGTCACTTATATCCCATCCATATCCATATTTTCCATAAATTAAATTTTATTTTGGGACAAAAACAAAAGTTTTTGTTTTCTAGTCATCAATAAATTAATCTGTTTAATTTAAACTTGACTATTAGGACCTCCTCTTTCATTTATACGAAACCACATTAATTAATAAACTTAAATTTAAATTAAAAACTGTAAGTGGTACACGCGTCTAAATGGACCCAAATTATATTATCTCAATATATAGACGAGACATTCTAAATTTGTACCCGTATCGATAACCTTTTAATTTAGTCTACAAAAATATAATTGTGAGAATATTCAGTGGTCTACTTATAGAGGTTTGTATATTAAGTAAAATATGTTTAAATGTTTGTCACATTTATTCCATTGAATAAAATAAACAATTGCTTAACGAAGTGAGGTATCATTTTACCCTGAACATCGTCTCTCAACTCAATACCTTTTGAAATTTAATAAATAAATCATTAAAAATATTTCCTTTTCTTTTCATAAATGAAAATGTGGAAAAATCTAAAAGATTCAATTTCTTTTCTTTTCCATTTTTTTTCTTTTTTTTACTCAGCTCTCGTTTTAATAGAATTAGTATTTTTTTTTTTCGCTCTCCCCTTTCAAAAGTTTTCCTTTTTTTTTTTTTTTGGATGATCCGAAGTGAAGGAAAAAAAAACTGATATTAAAAAAGTCAAAGTAAAATGCATTTATTAGTGGAACAATAATTCTTAAATATTTTAATAAACATTTATAGTTGAAGGGTATACCTGTGTCTCGTGACACCCCTGATGGAAAAATATGGGTCCCAAAAAAAAAACAATAACAACAACAACAACGAAATTGTATTAAAAAAAAAAAAAAAAAAAGAACCGAAAAGATAAATTCTTCTCTTGTGCTCTTCAAGTCAAAAAAAAAAAAAATAAAAAAGGGAAATTTTGTGTACAAGTTTTTAAGGATTTCTAGTTTTGACTTTTTTTTTTTTTTTTCTCCTTTTTATAAAGAATTTTTTTTTTTTGTTTTGTTTCTTTTTTTTTTCTTTTTCTTTTTCTTCTTGTGTGCGTTTAAATTTCGTTCCTAGAATTGATTATTCACAGAGAGAAGAGCATGAGAAAGTTTTTAAGGGAAGATTTTTTTTTTTCTTTTCTTGAATTGTATTTAGAAGAATCCACACAGGATGAAAATGACCCTTATTTAATTGTGTACCAATGTTAGCTATGTATGTGTGTGTGTGTGTAATTGTATGATCTTTATTTTTTTTGTATTTGAATTTTATATTTCTGTTGAATTTATGTCATTTTAATGGGGATAATGCATGAAAAGCTGAATAATGTTGTAAGGTCCTTTTAATATTATAAAAATATTTGAAATTTTATATTTCTGTTGAATTTATGTCATTTTAATGGGGATAATGCATGAAAAGCTGAATAATGTTGTAAGGTCCTTTTAATATTATAAAAATATGTGAATTAAATAGAATTATGAATTTTTGTGGCACACAACAAGAATTTTAAATATAATACTCTTAAATATAATAATTCAATTATATATTTAAGTTACTAAACTGCTGACCCTTATTCACGCACTTAAATTTCTTTTCACATCACAAAATTAAGATCCAAATATTTTGTTAATAAGAAAATAAAAAGCATAAATTTATATTTATTAATAGAAACAAAACTGAACTAAACACAATCACAACTATAAAATGACTGATTGCGGTAAAAGGAACTAATCAAATTGTAATTATTCGTAACGGGCAAATAAATAACGATAAAAAACTAATCAAATATTTATTTACATTTGATAATGAAAATTATTTATCTATTGATGTTCCTTGTTACACTTTTCATATATTTTTTATTGATATTCAAATTGAATTTTTACTTTTCTGATGAAACAGTTTTTTTTTTGTTGATTTTGAATTTTTATACCAGTGACTGTAAAACAATCTTCGATTGTTATTAGTGGTGATAAGTTCAAAACTTAACGTAGTACGAAAATTATTTGGATTAAATTTTTTTAAAGTAGACAATTCTAAATGTTGTCATTTGTGCGTGCAACTAAAGATTGTTTATATGAGGATGTTACTAATGAGAGTCCACGCAAATTTCATTTTGAAAGAATTGGTACATTAATAATTTTATTCAGTCATTTATTTCTTAAAAATTTAATTAAATTCACCTTCAATGAATATTTAAAGAAAAATCAAAATTCAAATTTTATTTCTTGTGTCCCGCCGTTTATTTTAACCAAAAGTGAATAAAAATTATTGTATATTTCATAAGAAAATATGTGTAAGTAATGAACTTCAGTACAAAATAAAAAAAAAAAACAAGTTGTCACATAATGAAAAACAACAACAACAACAACAACAACAACAACAACAACAACAACAACAATAAATTGACAATCAAAGGTATCAATGTATAGTTACTCAAATATTAACAGGTTAACTAAAAAAAAAAAAAAAAATCATATAAAACATCAACCAGAGAGAGAGAGAGAGAGAGAGAAAGCAAATTTCATTTCGTTTATTAAAAATTCAAGGAAATAATGATTAATAATAATCAATTCGTGAAAAATAAAAAAAAACAAAAATTGTATCGTATTTGTTTGGTACAAATTTATGAATATAATATTTAGAGAAGGTAAAAAAGGTAGGTACCGTCAAAAAAAAAAAAAACACCAACAACAACAAACAGACATATTATTCAAAATCACAATCACAAAAAAAAAATAAATGAATAAAAAAAAAAAATAAACGAGAGCCATAAAAAAAAACAAAAATTAATATCATATTTTATTGCACTTTTTATAACGCGGTGGTTCATGTTATTATCACTTCACAATTCAAAACTCTCAAACACACAGCCACACACACATATACACATATGCGTATGAAATACAAAATTACACTCTATCTCTCTCTCTCTCTCACTCTATTTATATTATTATTACACTAAATACTAAAATATTATATATTTAATAATAATACTCTGTGATTGTGTGTATGCCGATTGATATTTACATGTACACTCATTTGTTATTGTTGTTGTTGTTGTTGTTATTATTATTGTCCTTTTTAGTATATTTTCATACAATTATTTTCATATGATTATTTTTCTATTTAAAAAAATATATACATATAAATATATTATTTAAATGAAAATTGACATACATTAAATAACAACAACAGTGCAATAACAACAACAAATGTGTAATAATAATAATAAAATAAAAAAGTATAAAGGTAAAAAGAGTCACCTACAAAAAAAAAAAAAGTCATCATACCATAAATAGCTTATTTTAAATGTCATAACTGTACAATCAGAATCATAAAAAAAAAAGTACAAATACAAAAAAAAAAAGCGTCAGATTGTCATTTTCCCATCGTCCAAAAAAAAAATAATAAAATAACAACACAAAAATCACTTTCATATTATGAGTGTCTGTTTTACAATATTTACGCCATAAAATATATGTAATAATGTACTTGTAAGTCTAATCCCTAATTTATGGCTTTTTGGTTGTTATTCTTTATATATATATATAAATATATTTTCATTTCGGTGTAACCCCTCTCCTTACTCTCACTGACAAGAAAGAAAAACGAATGTAATTTGAAAATTATTATTATTTTTATTATTATTATTTTTTCGGGTTCAAAATGTTGATTGTTATTTAAAAAAAAATTATATGGTTGTTGTTTAGCATTAGACGCACTCCTTTTTTTCTCTCTCTCTCTTTTTATTTTGCGGTGGTTTTTTGTTTTTTGACATTTTGATTTTTAGAAGTTTGGTTGGTTTTGATTTTGATTTGTTTTTTTTTTTTTAGACGACATTATTTAGTAAAAGGGTTTTTTTTATGTCAAAAGGATTTATTTATGAATATTTTATTTATAGAATTTTTGTTGAATTTTCAAATAAATTTAAATCGAAAAATCGACCTGATTCGTTTCACCGTAAATAAAATTTAAACTTAGAAAAGTCTGTTCAAAATCTTTTGATTTCATATTTTGTAGATTTCTAGGGATTTTTATTTATATATATTCAAATCACTAAAATGGACAAGAAACCTGACGCGTTTAGAAATACGATATTAGGATTACGTTCCTTATGGTCACTCAAGTTACACCATGCAAAGAAATCTATAATAAAACATAATATTATCCTAGTTTTTTAGGATCCTAGTTTTCGTTATACAACTTCAAAAGAATCAGCATACGGTTGTCTAATATTACCAGAGTAAAGTTGCAACAAAATGCGACAAACAACATAATACTGCTTCAATAACAAAAATCACTCAAAATTGAGTTAAATCAACAAGAAAGTTAACGCCATTGACTATCAGTCGGTTACATGACAATTTTTGGGGTACTAAATAGACATAAATTGAAACAAAATCGTTATTTATGTACACATTATTTGCGCCCTTGAAATAAACGTTATGTGTCAAATTTACTAATTGTAAATAGCAAATATACGAATAGACCTCACACAACAAATAAACTACACAACAGAACATAACAAAATACACTCTAGACTCTATGGTTTTAGATTTGTTTTACATTTTCAAAAAAAAAAAACAATATAATAAATGGTCAAGGACTATATGTGTGTGTGTGTCAAATAATGATCCTTCCGCCCATTTATGTACTCAAGTTAGAATAGAAACATTTAAACTTTTAAAGAGATTATGTTGAAACTATATAGAAAATTTTATACAAATAAAATCGCGTCATATATCGTTTCTAAATTAACACGGGTTAATAATTTTCTCACACAAATATCTGTTCATTTTTTTTTAGTTCAATCTAACAATCCCAATATAAATAATAATAATAATAAAATATGTTTAATTCATCAATAATTAATAGGCACCTGCCAAATGTGATGACCGCCTATAAAATAAAAATGAAGAAAAGAAAAATATGTTTAAATTATTTTATTATTTCAAATTATGATTTTTATCATTTTATAGCATACATTTTTCTGTAATAATATGCAAATATAAAAATGAAACAACAAACTTCTTTTTTTTTAAAGTTAAAGGAACATAATTTTATATTAGTTTGGGTTAAGACGTTTACAATTGGTGAATCCAATTGAAATGAACGCATTCATCAAATAAACGCACTCATAAAAGAAATAATAAAGAAAAACATTTATAAATTAATACAAATTAAAATCCCTTGTATAAAATACAACAAAAATGCATCGTTTTATATAATGAACGCACATACACCTGTCATTTATTACAATCGTTACTATCTTCACAGCATAGCAACTGACCGAATTCTTCCCTTGTTTCCTTTTCTGTTATTTTTTATTGTTGTTGTTGTATTTATTTGGAAATATTTATTAGTTTTTTTACAAAAATTTTGGAAAAAATTATTTTCATTAAAGGAAAACAGGAAAACAGGAAAAATTTGAAAATTTGGAAAAATGTTGAGAAAAAGGTAAAGAGGAAAACAGAAAAACAGGATACAAAAAAAAAAATTGAAAAATGCTATAATTTAATATTATTAAAATGAATCTTTTAATCATGATTGTATATCATTTTAATAACTCAAACAACACGAGTCAAGTGAGCTAAAAGATAGCGTTAATCTTTGATCTAGTCACCATAAATTTTCTCAGGGTCGTGCAATAAAATTATATAAATATAATTTTTTTTTCTTCTTCTTCTTCTTCTTCTTCTTCTTCTTTCATCTTCCTCCTCTTCATCACCTTGTGCTTCGTTCTTTTCTTTTACAGGCGACAAAAAACACTTGTACCAATAGAAAAAAAAGGCACCCCAAAAAAAAAAAAAAAAATAAAAAATTTTTTTTTTTTTTTTTTTTACTTCGATCGAAACGAAGTGACAGGGTTGAAATCGAGGTAAAATTTATTGTGACAGATTTTACATTTTCTCCTCTTCTGTCACCTTTTTTTTTTTTTGCTTCTACTATTTTCTTATAAAGTTTTTTTTTTTTTGCTCTTGTTGGTTTGCCGAAAAAGAGATGAAAAAAAAAAATAAGAAAGAAAATTGTATAATTTGAATTTTTCTTTTTTTCTTTTTTTTTTTTTTCTCGATAAAAAAATTCGATAAAACATTTTTTTTTATTCTGTTCTCTGTTGAAAGAGGATGACGGGTTGCGGATGGTTGTGTTTGTATGTTTTTAAAGGTGAAAAAGAAGAAGAAGAAGAAGAAAAAGTAAAATAAAATGTATGAATGCGCGCGTTTTGATAATCTCAAAATAAAACAAGAAAAAAAAAAATAGAAAGAAAGAAAAATCTTTTTAATGATTTTTCATTCGTAATTTTTCTCTCTTCTTCTTCTTTAACTTTTTCTTTTTCCTCCACCTTATACGATAATGAGATTTGTTTATCATAAATATTTTTTTCTACCATTTTTATTTCTGTTTCATCTCTGTTTGTTAAGCAAAGTTATATCAGTTAAAATATTTTCATGTTCTCATTGTTGTTGTTGTTATATATATATTTTTTTTTTCATCTCTTGTTGGAAGAACAAATAAATTGATTTATAGATTATTTGAGAAAAAGGTAGGCATAGAGGCAGCGGATTTGTTTTTTTTTTTTTTGGTTAAACATTTTTCCTCTCGTTTTTGATTTTGTAATTGTTAACTTTTTGGTATGTATATAAATATATGGGATATAAATTGGTCGACATAAATGTAAGTAGAAAGAAGATGAAAAAATTATTTTGTGTACACAAGAAAATTCGAATATATAAAATATTTTATACGGATAGAAAAAGGTGAATAATAATTCACACATTATGTATAAAGGGACTAAAATAGAATTTTCCACAGAGTTTCCTATACGTACCTATGTATCGCGTTTTGGTAAAAAAAAAAAGAGATTTGAATGGAAAAAGCAAAAAAAAACCAAGCTCAGTTTTTAGGGGTTGGCTTTTTTTTTTCAGAGTTTTTTTTTTGTTATTCAACGAAACAAAAGAAAAAATGTCTTCACCCTGAAGATATAGGAATTGAACGCACTCATCTTTACACATATATCAGCTGGCGTTGAAAATTTAAATTAAAAAATAAATAAAAAAAAAGAAGAAAAAATTCATATTTTTTTTTTGATCTTTTGAAATTATATTTTTTTAATCTCTTCACCCTCAAAAGTGAACATCAGTTCTAAAGGAACCAGGTAAAACCTAATATTCATTTCTTTTATCCAATTTGAATGGATTTAACAGAATTGAGAAAAGAAAAAAAAAATTGTATACAAAAAGATAGAAAATTTCCGTTTAATAGAATTATGATCAATTGTTTACTTTTAACTCGGACTTTTGGACACACAAAGAATTATGAAAAAAAACGCAAAGTTTTAAGTCCAACACAACTGACTGACAAACACAAAAAAAAATATATATAAGAATTCTGTGGAATAGTTGGATTTAATAACACAATCAAGAATCAGGAACCAACAAAAAAAAAAGACCAAAGAGAAAAAAAATTATGAGGAGAGTTTTTTTTTTACTTTCAGATTAAATGATACGATTAAAGAAATTACCTTTTTTTTATAGCAAAATACGATTATATGATAATGAGGATGATTCTTTCCTTTTTTTTTTTACAAGATCATACACACACCTTTTCCACTCTTCCATTCTTCATTCTTCTCGTTCTTCCATTTTTTTCTTTTTTTTTTTTCATTCTTTCCCAAAAATGATGTTAAACAAATAAATTTTCTCTTTCACTCTCTTTTTTTGCACTCATAAATAACAGTAAAAAAAAATACTGTCAACTAAAGATTTATTAATATGGCAACACCATAGGATTATAGCATATGCAAACATCTTTTATAATCGCACGTGTATTTATATAAGAAATCTATTTTTGGTATTTATGAGTGTGTGTATAAGGAGATGTAAAGTAACCAGAATTATACACATTTGCAAGTAGGCGCAGAGTTTCCCATAAAAAAAAATGTTACAAGAAAATATAAAACAATAATAATAATAAACCCAGCAACAAATTACTGTAATGTCATGTTTTGTATTTTAAAGATTCGATCACAGATGTCGTTACTACTAGTCGTGTTAATTATCGTGTTGATGCTATAAAAAAAAACAAAAAAAAAAGCAAAACAAAAAATTAAATATATAAATAATTTATTTATGGCACATAAATATTTTATGGATGTAGAATTGTAGATGTTTATTAT
The DNA here is from genome assembly GCA_963082725.1 of Pedicia rivosa. Lineage (NCBI taxonomy): Eukaryota > Metazoa > Arthropoda > Insecta > Diptera > Pediciidae > Pedicia > Pedicia rivosa. Next base: position 42,804,251 of record OY720153.1, read on the forward strand.
GCATATAGAATAAATGTGTATAAGTGTGTGTGTGTATGTATGTTGGAATATGCAATATAAATATTTGAATTATGGACCCTAACAAATTGGAATTGTTGTTAATATTTAAAGAGCCAACAAAAAAAAAAACAACAGAAAAACAACAAAAAAAGGAACTAAATGAAACAAATAAATGCGTACGTATGTATATTATACAAAATTCATATACGCGTATTTTTCTTCTTCTTCTCCGCAGTTTGATTAATGCCGCCATGTCACTGATATGTCACACGCATGTCAAGTCTTGACAATTGACATAAACTTATAAAAGGGAAGTTAATAGTTGACTAGAGATACAATTATTCATATATTCTTTTTTTTTCTGTTATATTTATTTCCCAGTAAATAATACTCTCTCTCTCCCTCTATCTCTGTTTCTCGCTGTGGTATTTTTCGGGAGTTCTTATTCTCTTTTTTTTGATTTGATTTTTTTTTTTTGTTATTTTTTTTTGCGATTACGCACATTTTGACCGATGACACAAGAAAGAAAGAAAAAAACAAAAGAAATAAATGAAAATGGAAAAATTCTATTCACTATTCCAAAAAAAAAAGAAAGAATTTTCTGCTTAGAATTGATGGATCACAGCAACAACGAACGAATGTACAATGAATAAAATTCTGAAAATTCAAAAAAAATTAATTCTACTCAAAGCTTTAAATTATAGAAAGAAATCTTCAAATTTAAGGATTTGATTCTCATCCCAGTTGAATGAGGAAAAAAAATTGTCAGAATTTTTAATAAATAAATAAAGAAAACAATTATCGCATCAAAAATCAAAAGAAGAAAAAAAATCTCATTGGCATACCTAATTCAAAAATCATATAGTCAGAGTCACAATAAAAAAATCTGTACCTTTACCTATATATGAATTCACAGATAGATAGACAGACAGACCTTTATAGGTTCCCAAAAACCAAAAAAAGAAAAAAAAAATTTATACACACGCAATACACAATAATCTCATCATTCCATCGGCATTCCTCTGTTAAATATTTTTGTTTTTTTTTTTTTGTATTAAAATGAAGAAGAAAAAAATAAAAATAAAAAGAAACAAAAATTAAAGAGTTAAACAAAACAGACGCAAGAATGAAGAATGAACAAAAAAATTAAAGAAATCTTTGAAATTCCTTTAACTTAAAATTGAAAAAAAAAGCCCAAAAAAATAAACTGAACAAAAAAAAAATAAAACAAAACAAAACAACAATAAAGAATAAGAAATAAAGTACATACGTCATAAGCCATCAAAAAAAAAAAGTTTCATCATTGCCCTTGTACAATTATTATTATTATCATTATTATTATTATTATTATTATTATTATTATTATGTTTTTACTATTATTATTATGATTATGTAAGATGAAGATGAAGATGAAGAAGAAGACAAAAATCAAAATAAAAAAAAATCTGACTTTATATATAAGAAGTTAAAGAACAAAAAAGATGATGATGATGAAGAAGAAGAAGAAGTAGTAGTTGGTAGAGAGAGAAACAGAAAATATAAATAAATAAGAAAATAAAAAAAAAAAATAAAGAAATTCCAAGAAATTCGACCATTTAAATCTTTTTGAGCAATTAAAATTTAAATTACAAGGGTCCGCGGTAAATGGCCTTTTTTTTTTTAAACTTTTTCTTCTTCTTCCTCTTAACTTCATATTCTGAACATTTTGTATAATATTCCTGAGATTCTTCATTTTTGTTCTTATACAAATTTATTTTCGTTTGCCTTAAATGTTTTGTTGTTGTTTTTTTTTTCTGTTTAGAGAAGTAATTACAATTTTTTGACACAGCAAGAAAGAAAAAAAAAATTATGTATTTTTCCTCTTATAAGATTTTTGTTTTTTTTTTTTTTCAAAACATGGTTTTATATTTTATATGGATGATTTCTTAGATGTCATCTCATTTTCTTGTTTCACATGATACTCTACCACCGCTCCTGACTACATTCAACTGAATAAACATTTATCTTTGTTTTTTTATTTTAAAATTATTGTATACCAAGCTTTATGATTCATCTGAATATGTTTGACTTTTATGTTTATGATTTTAATTTTATTTTGCATAAATATAAAACAAATGAAAAAGTTATTCTTTTGACTTCGAATGCGAATTGTAAAAAGTCAATAATTTAGCAACTGTAGTAATTCAGTGGAGCCTCCATTAAAGTACATCGAGTCACCTCTAAGATTGATCACCTTTAAGATTTCTTTCTCTAAAGTTTAAACGGATCAAAATGCATTGTAAAATCGATGGTCCAATTAGACAGGTCTTACTAAACTTTCATTCTAATTAAGAAACATTTCAATAGGACAGATAAATAGGGCAACTGGACTCAATTTCATAGAAAGCTTTTACTTTTAATTTTAAAAATGGAATCGTGTTGTTTTTTTTTTGTTATTTCTTCTTCTTTCAATCTAATTCATCACTGTATACATAAATGCCTACTACGGGTAATTCTGAATACTCTTTTATATCAAAGGTTATCCTAAATATCATAACCTCACACTTTCTGACATTTAACATTTTATAATTTACATAAAATAACAACAGAGATACAACAACAACAACAACAACCAAAAAAATAAGAAAGAGAAAAAGAGATAAATATTATTTTTGCATAAATTTCTAGGCAGGTAAGTTATAAGAAAATCTTAAATTTCTTCCAAAAGGAAAGAAAAAAATGAGAGCGAGAAAGAATCAAAAATTAAATATCTTCTATAAAAAGGAAGAATTGAAGAGAAACAAAAAAAAATACATCTTTTAAGACAAGACATGACAGACGATTTTCCCCAATCCAAAATAAACAACATAGAAAAAAAAACCATCCCAAAACCGTCGAAGTCAAAGTAAGCAAGCAAGCAGACAAAACAAAATCAAAGTATAATAATTCACTTGGAACTGACCTACTGAAAAAAAAAACATAAAACTAGAGAATATAAAACAAGAGAGAGTGAAAGAGAGAGAAAGAAAAAAAATTATTTATATAAACAAAACCGGAAGCACTATTTGAGGTATGAAAAATGACGTTCTGACGTCACGCAGTGACTGAATGATGGGTTTTATGTCATGGATCTCGTGTCAAAAAAATGATGATGATGATAGCAATGACTTGCATTCTCCTTCTTCTTCTTCTTCTTTTAAGTATATTTTTATAAGAGATATTGAAACATGTGTTTTGTTTGTGATTAAGACATGATCCTTTTTTAATGTTTTTTTTTTTTATTCCATCTACTCCTCATACTCCCTTTCTCTTTCTCTCTGCAACTGATGTTTTGTTTACTAAAAGGTGAATGATCAATGATTATTTTAATTTTTCTATGTAAGGTACCTTATTTTTCATTCTTTCTCTTTTCTTCTGATTTTGATCGGTATGATGATGATTGCTTTTTTTTTTCTTTCTTTCTGCTTCATTTTGTTTATAAATTTTGGTAACGAGATCATTGACATTTGACTCTAATTTTTGTTGCAATAAAACAAATAAAATTCAATCAATTTTATTATTCTGTTTTTTTTTCTTTTATCCGTGTTTTAATTTTATTTCATTCCCATTTGATTTAATAAATTTTCATCATAGTTGTCGTCATTGTTGTTCTTTGTTGTTGTTATATTCCTGATTGTAAACATTTTCCACTTCACTCTCTTGCCCCCCTCTGACAACACAGATTCATACACATTAGAAAATTAATTCATTGTCACATTCCAGAATTCCCCCTTTTTTTTTTTTTCTTCTTTACTTCAAACTCCCTCCACCAAACATATATACCTCTCACACTTTTATTGTAGTGGTCCATCAACCCATCACATAATCCAGCATATTATTAATTTTCTTCATTTTGTATATTACAATGGTTACAATTTACGGGTGTTAGTTTGATTGACTTTTGTTATTTGCCATGTTAGATGTCAAAAAAAAACACACACACACACAAACAAAGTAACAACAACACAGAACTGGTCTTTTTCACTCTTAAGAGGAGGGTTATAAAATCCCATCTAAAAATTCTTTACCATTATTATTAGGTATTATTTCACATATATATATTTATACATTTGACTTTTTAGCAAATTTTCAATAAGGGTGAGAGGGAGGTTAAATGTTTGTTTCATTTTTCTGATTTAATTGGTTTTTTCTTCTGATGTCCTCTGTGTCTAAAATTTTTGTAAATTTCATGGTCCAGATGTGTGACCTGGAAAACCAAAAAAAAAAAAAAAACACACACACACATATAGAACACAATCAACATCTCCCAGTTGGTCAGACATCAGACTCACTAAATACAAATTTTGTGTTGTATTTAAAAAAAAATTTCTAACGAATTATATAATTTGATAATTCTTTAAATTCTAATTTGTTTATATATTTTTGTGTTGTTTTATTTTCAATGTCTGACTATATGAAGTCCATCCCATTGCCCAATTTACAGTTAAATATATTAGATTTAGATATACACCAACAACAACAATGAAAAACAAAATTAAAGAAAAGAAAAGAAAAAAAATGTAAAGAAGAAGAAAGAGAAGAGGGAGAAAAAAAAAGTTTGACTTTGCGATCAATTGAGCTAATTACAAACACACGAAATAAAAAATAAAAATAAAAAATAAAAAAAAATCGAAAAGAAAGAAAATCAAAGAAAAGAAGGATGATTGGAATAGGAAAGGAGTTTGGGGAGGAAGGGGGTTTTTATATATATAGAAAGATGTATGTTAGTATATACACGCATTATAAAGAGAATAAAGAAGAAGAAGAAGAAGAAGAAGAAGAAGAAGAAGATGAGGAGGAAAAAAAGAAAAAATAAAATGAAATCGATTTATCATTTTCCAAACGTTCAATTGGATTTCATAACATCATTATATAGAGAACCATTTGGTCGAACTGTTCATTCAATAAACACATCAAAATTGATCTCTGATATGTGTGTGTGTGTGTGTGTTTATTTTTTTTCCTTTCGTCTAGAGTTGATTCTACTTCTTTTTTTTTTTTTTTCTACAAAATTTAGAGTTATAAGTTAGCCCCATAGGCCAGACTCTTTTCTCTTTCTCTATTTGTATTATAATGGGCATAAAAATGGGCAAATAAAATTCAGTGTTTGTTGTCCGACACCCATCCATTGAAACACTCGATTATTATTATTATTGTTGTTGTTGTTGTTATTCTTTAACATTTTTCTCCTTTTATTTTTATTTCTCTGTTTCATAATAAAATATCTCTTCGTTTTTTTGTTGTTTTTTTTTTGTTTGGTGTGGAATATTAAGCCATGCTGTGATTTTCAATTTTTCAAAAAAAAAAAAAAAAAAATGGGAAAAAAAAATTTTATGAAAAAAAAAAAACAAGAAGAAGAAAAACCAAAAAAAAAAAAAATTATCTCGATTGCGTTTATTGTATTATTTGTCATGGCATACTTTAATTTGTTGAAAAAAAAAAAAATCAATAAATTACTATTCTCCTTTCTCCTTCACTCCACCTTCACTGATTTTCTCTTTTGTTTTTTTTTTTGTTCTTCTTCTTCGATTATTATGTTTCTTTTCTTTTGTTTTTTATTTCTTTTGGTCAAATCAAAGATTTCTTTTGTTTTTTTTTTTGTTCTTTATAAATGTCACGTTGTGGTTGTTGTTGTTGTTGTTCATTTTAGTTACTGGAAGTCTCCCATATATAACAGAAGACAACTCAACTTGATTTCATTTCTTAATTTTCTTCAGTAACGTGTCATTTTTCTATTATTTCCTATAAATATAATTTTCGTTTTGTCTCTTTGATTGTTAAGTTTTGACATTTATCTAAAAGATAATCAAAATGTTAAACATTTTATTTATCTGATATTTTTGATATACGATAAATGATAAAATGTACATTATAAGAATTAAAATTTGCACTTAAGTTGATGCGTTTATTGGGTGCTTTAGATTTCTCATTCCAACAAAAAAAAAATTAAACGATGATAATTTTGGGAAATTGTACGCCATTTTAATACAATAAGAATTCATTCCGTTCTTTATGGGAGGGTCAAATATCTGAGAGAAATTAGAAAATTTGTTTGTTTCGGGAAATTGAAATGGACAACGGTTGTGTAAAGTCAATAAAGACACAGAAATTTTGTTTGGTCTCTGTTGTAAAAACAAATTTTGTTTATGAAAATTCTAGAACCTTCGAATAATGTCAGAGTGTTGTCTGCAAGTCATAAGAATTGTTAAAGGAAAACAAATCACACAATAATGGAATTTTCATTCCTTCATGGAAATAATTGTATTAATCATTCTTAAAATTAAATTCTTCAGAATAAAACTAAAAACTCTATTTAAATCTTCACAGTTTTCCAAACTATACATTCATTCCTATCTGACAATATTATGCGAGCATATAGAATTTTCTTTAACACTTTTATTGGTTTAAAATCGAACTCAACAAGACATTTTTTTTTTTTTATATTTTATTTTATTTTATTTTAATTTTTTTTTATAGCATTTTATAGTAAAGTGTTTATAGTTTATTGGAAATAAAAAAACAACAACAAGAACAGTAATAATAGCAACAACAATAATTTAAAAGTTAAAATTATTTAAATCAATTTTTGGTGAATAGAAAAAACTAAATAAATAAATAATAAAAAAAAAAAGATGAACAGAAAAATATTTTTTTTTTGACATTTCATAAATAAATAGAATTTCTTTTGTTACATGTGTGTGTGTGTGTGTATGCAGTGCACATAGTAAAAGACTTATAGATAGACATAAGCAGCATGACATTAAACTGAAGTTTTATTTTTTTTTTTATCTGTAAAGAAAGAAGAAAAAAAGTTACATAAAGAAAGCGCGGGAAAAATTAAAAAGAAAACAAAAAATTCATTTTATAGTCACATTATTATTATTATTTGTTTAATCTTATAGATGTAAGTTGCTCACTATAATTTTTGTCTTGATCTTATGATGATGTTGATTTGGAAGAAAAAAAAAAAACAAAAACATCGAGTAAAGAAGAACAACAACAAAAATTTATTCATGCGCACCTTCAACAAAACAATAAGTCAAATTGCCACTAACTTAACAGAAAGAGAGAGAGAGAGAGAGAGAGAAAGAGAAAGATGAAGAAGAAGAAAAAAAAGAAAATAAACAGACGGGGTCCATAAGATGCATGTGATAAAGTGTATAAGAGGTCTTATAAAAATATCTACAGGTCAAATCTAAATACATTATTCTTTCTTTTCTTTTCTTTTCTTTTTCTTTTTTATATAATCGCATTTTTATTTTCAGTTTTTCCCTTTCTTATATTATTATTATTATTATTATTATTTAGGTACATGACACTTTTATATGTCCGGGAACATCTCTCTTCTCGTGTAATTTCTTAATTGTTTATTTTTTTTTTTTTTTTATTTTCTGCACATTAATTTTTGTGTTGTCTTCCTTTTGTGTCATTTTAATTTTAAACGAAAAGAATTAAAGGGAATTAAATATGGGAATGGGGAACTTTATGAAGTTAATCTGGAAGTCTATAGGAATTTGGGAATACCAATGAAGATCTTATGTTTTGTTTTATTAATTATTATTGAGCAATAATTTGTGTAATTCCTGTTGACGTAATATTTGGCTATTCATAAACTTCTTAATTCAAATGCATCCAAAAATTATTTACTCAGCATACAGAATTTGTTTTTTAGCAAAATCTTTAGTTTCATATCATATTACAATATTTGTTTTGTTTCTTTAATTTTATGACCATCTACACACACACACACACATACAAATCTACACACACACACACACACACACACACACACGGTATGCATATATGAAAAATAATATTTATGATATTTTTTACAGTGTCATGTAATTCTCACTTTAATTACGATGGACAATAAATTTTATACGCATTTTTCGATGTCGCGTCTCGCCTCTTTTTTTTTTTTTTGTTATTTGTTATTTTTCGCGATATTATTATTATTTTTTTACTTTTTATATTTTATTTGTGATTCGCCATGTTTTACAGAAAATGAAAGAAAGAAAGAAAGAAAAAAAAAACACATAAAATAACACAAATATTATCGCAAGACACAAGTAAGGGGGCAAACAACAACAACAACAACAACAACACAAATGTATTGCTCATAAATATCGTTGGTTTTTATTTTTTGTTGTTTTAACAGAAAAAAAAGAAACAAGAGACAAAAAAAAATTATGGAAAAAAAAAACGCCGAAGAAAGAAACGAAACAAATGAATTCTTTTTTTATTATTATTTTTAAAGAAGAAGAAAAATTATTATTTAATTTGATCAATGACAGCTCGATTTAGACTGTCATGTAATTAAAGATTTTACAAATAACCCATTATTATAGCAATTATGTTATATACTCTGTGGCACTGTGTCTTGAGCTTGGGCATCCATATAATAATAATAATAATAATAATAATCATAATGATAATAATGAAAATAATACAATCAATGTGAAAGAAAAAGATGAAGAAAACGAAGACGATGAAGAAATGAAGGAAAAATAAAGACTTTAAATAACGATAGAGTCGGAGAGACTCATACAAATTTATAGACGAGATCGAGATCAACAACAACAACAAATAAAAGCGCAAAACGGTGAATAGGTAAAGGATAAAAAAAAAACAAAATAAACAGAAACAAAATGGTGGATATTGAGCAACGTTTAAAAATAAATAAATGTGCACTTGTTTTGTTGCCATTGTTGTGTGTACCTATCGATCGAACAAATTTGTTGTTTTTTCTTTCTTTTTTCCTTTTCCCATTTTTCTTTTTCTGTTGTTGTTGTTGGTATTTTTTTCGATTTGTTTCTTTTTTTCAAAAAAAAAATTTCTTTTAATCTTTTTCTCAATAAATTTAAGCTAATAAGATAATAACACATTTTTTCTCAATTTTACCTTTTAATCCGATTAACCCTTTTTTTCTTCATACGAATTTATTATCTTATAGACTTGTTCTGTATTTTTTTCTTTTCTTCTTCTTCTTCTTCTTCTTCTTCTTCTTCTTCTTCTTCTTCTTCTTCTTCTTCTTCTTCTTCTCTCTCTTTTCTCCTTTCAATTTTTAACTTATATATTTATTTATTAATTTTAAACAATTTTTTTCCTTCTTCTTCTTCTTCTTCTTCTTCTTCTTCTTCTTCTTCTTCTTCTTCTTCTTCTTCTTCTTCTTCTTTAATTTTTCTATTGGAGTTGACACGATCAAATTCAAATCGAGAAATATCAAATGTGTGTCTTTTATAAGAAAATGTTAAGGTAACAAAAAATTAAGTAACAACAACAACAACAACAACAACAACAAAAAGAAAAAGAAACAACAAACTTTTTGTACAGATGTAACCGAAGGTATAAGACGCATATTTTTTTTAATTTATTTAATTTTTTCTTTTTTTTTTTTTTTTCGTTTAAGAAAAAATAAAATTATAAATTAACAAAGGTGAGAAGGAGCGAGAGAAAGAGAGAGAGTGAGAGAGAGAGGGAGAGAGAAAAAAAACAGTTGAAGATCTCCTCTTCGTCTTCTTCATTTACATCGTCTTTTTTTTCCCCGCAAAAGAGTCCATCCGATATACGAGGATACGATACTGAGGTATCTTTAACTAGATGACCGCGACCGGCGTGACGACTTGACCCTATCTACTAAAGATCACATCACGGGGGGTTTCAACTTATGCATCAAATAACATCAGGGGGTCTTGTATCCCGCAACGTAGACAGAATACCCTGACGTTTTTCTTTCGATTGTACAAAAGAATGAAAAAAAAAGAACGTAAGAGACCCAAAAAAAAACAACAACAACAACAACAAAAGTTAAATATTTTTTTTTCTCTTATAAAAATTAAAGAAAATGAAAATGAGATGAAATTAAGTAAAAGAAGAAGAAGAAGAAGAAGAAGAAAGAGAAAAAAATAACAACACGACAAGAGAGAGGGGAAGAGAACAACTAATTTCTGTTGTTGGTTGGTTGGCTTTTTTTTTCTTTTTTTTTTTTTGAGTTATTGGTCAAAAGTAAGAACGACGTCGTATTTCCCATTCTCATATGTGGAATATATTTCGTATTCATAAATGATTGTATAAAATAGGCATTTTTATAACATTTAAATTAATTTTTTTTTTAAACCTTCCCCCTTTCTTTTCCACTCCTTCATCTATATACATCTTCTTCTTCTTCTTCTTCCTTTTTGGTGGTTCTCTATAATAAAAGATTCTCTTTAGTGATTACGCGCGGAGACATCAAAATTTATGTATAATTTTCAAAGGAGGGACAAGCCTTAAAACTCATAAACATATACACACACACACAAATAAACATATTTTAATAAGGACTACACACACACACACATATATATATAAATGCATATGATATGGAATGAAGATTCGACAATATCAGGTGTCACCAACACGATAAAAATAACATTTGGAATTATTTAATTTTTCTTTTGACTCTTTTGTTTTTTTTTAGTGGCTTTTGTTGTTGTTGTTTTTGTGTTTTTGTTTTAATTTGTATTTTTTTTTTCAAGTCATAATTTAATGGATAGACGAATTGACAGACCGCCACATTTTGGGGTGTTAAGAAAGAAAAGACAACAACAAAACAAATGAAAAGAGAGAAAGAAGGAGAGAGGCAGAGGGGAAAGGTGAAATTTGTATAAAATATTTATTATTCTGTTATTTTTTTTATTTGTTTTTGTTAGTTATAATTTACTTCTTCTTCTTCTTCTTTTAAATTTCATCTCTTTCTTCGTGATACGGTTGAAGTTCTTTTCACTTCTTAGTTTACTTCATTTTATTGTTGTTGCTTACTTGTTTTTTTTTTTTTTTTTTTGTTTTGGATAATCTTGAATTGAAATCGATTTCTCGTTTAACATTCAATTAATGGCTTTTTATTTGTTATTTTATAAAGGATTTTGAACAAAAAAAAAAAATTTTATACGTTTAATTTTTAATAGACGGAAAGAGTGAAGCGAGAGAGAGATTGATGTGAGATGGGATAGGATGGGTATTTGATTGGAGTGATATGGAATTTATAAGAAACTCCTTGTTTACATTTTTAATTATTTTATTGGATTTTTATTTTTAACATTTGATAATCTTCACCTGTTTGTTTTTAATGTACAATAAAACCTGTATAATGGGACCATCAATATAATGACAGGTGTTCCGGATTAGACAATATTTCCATTGGAAAAGAATCAGCTTACTATTCGTGTTAGTTGCGTGGTCCAGGTCAAAATAGTGAGATGTACAGTATTCTGTTTAATCTTCAATTATTTTGTATCATTTGTATTGACCCGCAAATTAAATTATTTCCATTCTTCAAAATTCAATGGTCAGATGATAGAATTTGTTTGGAATGAGAATATGTTGTTTTATGAGGTCAATCCTCTGAGATTTGTTTGTTGATTGGAACAAGTATGTAAGTCATATATTTAAATTTTAGTTAAAGGATAATTATATATATATATAGGTTCATCGGCATACTTATTATTCTAATGTGACTAATTATCCTTTTCTTAATTTCTAAAATATCCAAAATCTCTGTAAATTTTTTTATTATTATTGGTGACATAAATTTTATTGAGTCCTCCTAATCGTAATCCTAATAACTCTTATTTGTAATTTATTACATATGATTAAATTTTTTTTTATTCAGTTCAAAGATCAACTTTTATATTTCATATCGCGCGCACAAAGATTTATTTTACATTTTTCGGTCAATTCTGTCATAAATGGCAGAAAGTTTTTTTTTTTTTTTGGTTTAATTCAAATTAATTATTAAAGGTGTTATTAAGAGACATTGATCGAATATGTGGTTTTTGTTTTTGCGTAAATTATATACACACGCATATATTTGTAAAGTCAAACTTTTAATGAAAATATTGAAATCTAAAATCTACACAATACATTTATCATAAAAATGTTAATCCGACGATTATTGGAAAAGAATTTAAATTTCTTCGTTTATAAAATAATTTCGTTTATCTTTTTTATTAAACGAAAAATAAAAAAAAAGAACAAAAATAAATTTCTTTATTATATTGACACAAGTCACATTATATGCTGCTAATTCTTATAAAAGGAAAAATAACAACACATAAATTTTCTTCATAGAAAAAAATTATCATCAAATTCAAATAAAAACTCAAAAAAAAATTCTGTTTTTTAATTGAAAATTCAAAATAACTGTTTGATACAAACTACAAACAGAAGACTTACATCATAAGTCATTTTATTCCTGTGGGAGAAACATTCACATTATACTCAAGCTTAACGATAAATAATGCAGGCACATTCACTCACATTAAGTCCAAAAATGTGGGCACCTTTAAATGCGTCTATCACTTGATTTTCTATCTTAAAGTTTTTATCTTTTCGTCTTAAAAAATATTTTTGTTAATTTTCATCGCACAAACATAAACAACAACGAATAATAATAAAGACTAAAATTAAAAAAAAAGAAATTATTTTTACCTTAAAAGAAAAAATAAAAAATAAAAGAAGAAGAAGAAGAAGCAGAAGAAGAAGAAAAAAAATTCCGTATTGGACATTAAGTAAATAAATATATTTGCGTTAATGCACTTATGTCAAACAGTAGCTGAATAACTGATATAAATTTATATATCATTGTTTAAACAAATTCGTTCGTTGTTGTTACTTTTTTTTTATCCGTTGCTGCGCTGTTGTTGTTGCACACACACACATATACCAGTGCAACCACTATGGTTCTTTTGCTGTTGTTGTTAATGTACACACACACACACAGCTACTTTTTCTTCTTTTTGTTAATATTTTACTTTATTATTATTATTATTATTATGTACAATTTTTTGTTTGTTTGTTTGTAAATATCTGATGTTCATACTTACATGGTTCTTCATTCTGATATTTACGTACAGACTGTATTATTATTATGTAACCTTTATTTCTTTAAAAGTTTATTCTTAAAATATTTTAATATTTATAAAAGAATGAAAGTGTCATCCACAATGAATTTCTTTTTTAAAAAAAAATGTTCACACTCACGGATGAGGAATAAATCAAAAGTCAGTTAATAAAATTGAAAATTTGTATTTGCTATATAAATTAAAACTATATAATGGACCTAGACGTGTGTGTATGTATTGTTAATTATAATTAATATTTATAAACAAAAAAACAAAAGTATTTAATTTATTTGTATAGTAAAATTTATATCTATAAAATGAAGATAATCGTTTTCGTTATTTTAATTTAAATGATCTGCGATCAGTACAGTAATTTGATAGCTTTAAGTCAGGTAAATGTGACTTTATTATGTTTATCTTCACGTAATCCGCATAAGATTTTATTACATTATTTATTTCTTCATTAGTTATTATGAGTAACAGACGCACGTAATTCAAAAACAGAAATATTCAATATTTTTTGGTGAATTTATAAAAGTTAAATAATTTCTCATTTTTGATTTTAGTTCTGTTTCCAAATTGTAATTACAATTTGTAAGTTATTCTTTGTATCTGTATCACAATGATTCATCCTACGTACACAAGATTTGTATAGTTAAAACTTTTGATACAAAATATTAATCGATCTGTCACTCAGCACGGAAATGAAACAGGAATTATTATTATTCATTCCTTTATTGTGAATGGACAATTATTATTGAATCCAATATCAGTATTTATCAGTAAGAGTACAACATTGTTATGTTTCATTTGGATATTTATGGATGATCCCAGACTCATAACATAAAATATAAATAATAAAAAAAAAGAGAAGGGAATTTAAAATAAGGAAAAAGAAATATAAAGTCAACGCGCAGTCAAGTTCATTTTAAAGATAAGATTTACTTGGTCTTTTGAACTTATTCGGGTTTTCTTTTTTCCTTTGACTTTTATTCCTTTTACATTTTAATAAATTATAAATGAATAAAACTGATTATTCAATATAACAGCTAAAGGAAAATTTCTCATAAATGTTTGCCGTTCATTCTACTGATTATCATTCATCAGCGCATATTCTTCCTATATTACTTTGTTCTTGTAACTCAAAATTTCTAATCTTTAAATTTTCTCTCTCTAATTTCATAGAACAAGTTCATAATACTTCAAAGTATGTTCCCGCTTCCTTTTATTCATGTCCATATATTTCACATATAGGCGTTTTTCTACCTAAACGTCAACATAAATAGAGAAAACCAGAAAACCATAAACATTGAAATATCTTAACGTAACACAAACGAAACAATCTTTATAGCAGAAGAAATCATCGCGTCTTTATATAAAATTAATTTAAATTCATTTTATTATTTAATTGATAATTGACGATCGTTATTTTTATTTTTTAATCGATCGTGTTATATTTATATTTTGTAACATTTTCATAATCAATCATCAACCCTAACAAATGGAAAAGAAAAAAAAAACTGTTTTTTTATTTAACGTTTATTGAATTTAATTATTAATTATTTTGTAACAACAAATTCTGAAATTGAGACCTCATTTAATATGAATCTATCAATGCGAAAGTGACCCGTATTTATTTCTATGTTTTTGTTGTTACTATTTTTTGTTTTTTTGGTTACAAAAAAAAAAAGACAAACAAAAAATTAGTTGATTTAATTTCATCTGTAAACCAAAAATTGAACCTCTAACAATCCAAATCAACGGAGTTTTGTTATCATATTTTTTGTTGTTGTTGTTGCGTTGTGGTTCTTGCGTTATTTTTTTTTTTTGGACATATGTCAAGTCAAAAGCAATTAACTGAACTATTATTTATTTTATAAATTATCCAAAAAAAAAAAAACAACAGAAACAGAAACAATTTTTTGTTGCACGGGATAATCAAAATATTACGATTCTTTTTCTGCTGCCTGACTTTGCCTAACTGCCTGAACCTCTGCTGGATGAATTAACTGAATAGAATATATTTGATTGTTGTTGTTGTTTCATTTTGAATGAATAATTTTTGTTTTTGTATATTATTCTAAATTTTTGCCTCTGGTTTTTTGTTGTGTGACAGTTTTTTTTTTTTTTTTTTTTGTTTCAATTTTGATATGTTGAAATTATGATTAGAAAAGACAAGAAGTGAAGGATCGGCACGGTGTGGGAAGTTAACAATTCATATCATTTTTCTGGTACTTTTTAGACAATTTTATGTGACACGCGAACAATTGAATATCGTCAACAAAAATTATTTGCTGTATTTGTTGTTGTTTGATTACGTAGATGATGAGCATGAGTCCGCCTGCATTGCCTCATTTTTATTCATTCTTCTTTCTTTTTTTTTCTTTTTTTGTTTATTCGAAATACCAAATTAAATTTTTTGTTTTTCTTGTTTGGTTAAATTAGAAAAATATTTTGTAACCTTTTTTTTATTATTGGATAAACATTTTTTTTTTTTAAAAGATCATCTGACCAATTTATCCATTTTATTGATTCCGAAATTTAAAAAATCCGATGAAAAGATTCTTTTTTTTTTTTTTTGGTTTTTTTTTATATTTTTTTGGCGCGATCAAAAGAAATGAATTAATCATTTGCGCGGGTTTTTCGAATTAAAACTTGCAGACAATATTTTTGTTGTTGTTGCCATTTTTTTTTTTTTACTTTTACAAAAAATTAAAAAAAAAACGAGCAAAAAAAAAAAAACAATACAACTAAAGATCCAAATTTGTGTTCCGATATTTTATGCGATTAAAAGAAGAAATAAAAAAAAAGAAGAAATAAAAAAAAATTTACAATCAACAGAAGAAGAAATCCTTTTCTTTCTTTACGTTTGTGTAACGTCCCCGTTGGAGATCATTACTGGAAGAGAATAAAAAAAATATATATATATAGAAACTGACGATCGCGATCACACAATTTATTATTTAAACTTGTTTTCTTATATTTTCCTTTGACCGCCAATTTTTCATCTTTTTTTTTTTTTTTCAATTGCAAAATATTCCTGCCGCTTTTTTGTTGTTGTTGTTGTTGTTGTTGCTGTTATTATTATTTTTTTTAAATTTATTTTTATACATTTTTTTGGTTTAATTTTTTTTTTGTAAAGGAAAAAAGAAAAAAAAAACCCCTGTCATATACCACGACATGCAGTCAATAAATTTGACATTTTATGTGAGTTTATATATGCGCGAAAAAAAATGAAGAACACAAAAACGAAAGAAGAGGAACAAAAAAAAAAAATACGGTAGGATTGGCAAAATATGGTGTCCCTTTTTTTTCATTCTTCTTCTTCTTCTTATATATTTATTTTTTAATGTTCGCACACACACACACACACACACACACACACAAATAAAAACTCCTTTTTTTACACCCGACGATCATATCTCATATAAATTGCTTATAAAAAAAAAAAAAAATTGGTATATATCGACAGAGAGACACCCTGACCAAAATAAAACGCATTTTATACTATAAACGAATACAAACAGATCCAGACAAAAGCATATACAGAATAACAAATAAACTTTAATGAGCTAAATGATCGAAAAAGCTTTCTCATTTCTTAACTTATCTTTCTTTGGTGTTTTTGTTTTTTTTTTTTTGTTTTTTGGTTTTGTTTCTTTTTCCAATCTTCCAATACAATATAACGAAAAAGATTCGTTTTTATAACGAGCCAAAATATTATACAATTTTCTGTTCAATTATCAAATTTTGAATGGACATCAGTGGTAAATCGACCAAAATCAATCACACACAAATATTTTTCTTCTAAGTTGTTGTTATTGTTGTTGTTATTGTTGTTCTTTCTTCATCTTTTCTTTTCTTTCTTTTAAATACTTTTAAATGTTTAATAATGTCCGATGAATATTTTTCTTGTTGTTGTTGTTTTGTTTTTTTTCTCTGTTCATAAATGAAGAAGAAGAAGAAGAAGAAAAAGTGAAATAAAATGATGAAGAATAGAAATAGAAATAAATATATATGGGCGAAACAATGACGACTGATGGCTATGGGGACGCATGAGGCGCGTTATAAAATAATTTCACACTCGCTTAACGTTTTCTCTTGTCTCGTTTTTTTTTTTAGTTTTACTTATAGTTGTTGTTGTTGTTGCCGTTTTTTTTTTTTCCTCTTAAGAAAAAAAAAATTAAATTTTTTAATTGAAATTTTGTTTGATTTGTGTATTATTTTTTTTCTTCCTTCTCTGTTTTGTTGATTGTTTAAATTTTTTTTTTCTTTTTTGTTTTTTTTTTCCTAAAAACTTATTTCGTTTTTTTTTCTCTCTGTTGTTGTTGTTGTTTTTGTTTTTGTTTTTATTTTTTCTCGTCGAAGTTTTGGATTTCATCTTCCTCAATATATGCGCGCATGATTAAGTGATTAACTTTTCCACTTCTTCTTCTTCTTCTTTTCCTTTAACTTCTATCATTTTTCTCTCTCTCTCTCTCTCTCTCTCTGTTTAACATTTAATTGTATTTAAGAAGATTTCTGTATGTGTGTGTGTGTGTGTGTGTGTATGTGTATCTTGGATAGTTTTACTTCACATAACTAAAATATGCGAATGATAGCCAACAGATACAGTTTTTCTTTTATTTATTTTTTTTGTATTTTGAATAATGAACTCCCACGCTGCGTTCATGCGTTTTTATATAACAAAAAAACAAACTACATAACGTGAAAATTTCTTTTTCTATTATAAATTAAATTTAATATAACGGACTAAACATTAAAACTTACAGTACCAGCCCCACATACAAAACACAAAAAAAAAAAAAAATGTTTATGTGAAAAATTTAATTTCAATTCAATCCAATCAAATTTCTTGCAGAAACAAAAAAAAAAACAAAAACAAAACACAAAAATAAATGAAGTTAAATAATTTGAATGCCAATAAAAAAAGTAAAGGAAAGATAATTGTTTGCAGTAAGTTTTTCGTGTTATATAAAAGATTTTAATGGGAAATTTGAAATTTATTAGCCGCACTTATGGCGATTATAGAAGCGTACATATAATTTTTGTTTCTTCGTGAAAAGGTCAAAGAGATAAATTGTGAGAGACAAATGCAAGAGAATAAATGATTTGACTTTATTATGTGACTTAACATTTTTCACCATAAATGGATTAATTGATTTTTTAGAAGAATTATTGATAGAAAGTTAAAACTGTTTTAAATTTCTTTCAGTTTAGAATTTATTTTAATTTCAAGATTTAAATTGATTTAAATTTTCATTGAATGGAGTTGTGATTAGAAATCTAAAGAAAAATGAATCAATGACGATTACTTCATGCGAGGTGTCACCGAGGGATGTTTAGGTAATTTATAGGTTTATTAACGTGTGTCCTAATTGTATCAACTTACTTATAGGTCATGTAACACACATCCATAGCATTAGAATGGAATCCAAACAATTATCTCTATCCCACATCTAATCAAAGCGCGTCGCTTAAATTTTGTCCCATCAGCGTTTTTCATTTAAAAATAAAAACTACGAGAACTCAAGAAACTTCTGATGTATCAGAATAATATCCTGAGTATCTAATGTGCATACTTGACATTCAATAAATATTTGATGAATAAGAAGAAGAAGCAGGAGGAAAGGGAGGAGAATATAGAAACAATTTAAAAATAGAATTCATAATAATTTGTTTGTTTGTTTGTTTTTTTTTTTGCAAGAAAAAAAAATGTTAAAATTTCAGTGAAAAAAAAAACAATAAAATATTCAGAAATTTTACAAAAATTCAAAGAAATGGAACGAAGGAAAACAAAAAATAAATAAATATTCGTTATAAATTCTTTATGAATTTTTAGGTGGGCGAAAGGGGAAGGAGGGTTAGAGGAGAAATGTTACAAAAAAAAAAAAAAAAAAAACAAATGAAAATGAAAATAAACAAGAAAATGTTAAAGGAATGAAATTAAAATTGAATATACGAACATTTTTGTGACATTCCACCTTATTCTTATATAAATTTACCACCTACTTTTTTCATCTTTCTTCTTCTTAATTCTTCTTCTTACTTCTATACTTCGTCTTAGATAACAGACATAAAAAAAAAAAAACGATAGCCAGAATTTTTCCAATTCACTTTAAAATTTGTTCTCGTTTTTTATTTGTTGTTGTTGTTGTTATTTTATTCTTTCAATTTTTTTTTTTGTTTCGTGTTTCTTTCTGTTTTGCCAATCAGAAATCGATCTCAAGGGAATCTTGTAAAAAGTAGATATAACTTCACTTGTTTTCTATTTTTTCTGTTTGTTTGTCGCCAAACAAGAAAAAAATTCCATAATAATTTTTTCTTTTATTAATTTTTTTAACTTTTTTTTCTGTTCTGTTTGTGTCTACTCATTTCCCTTTTCTACCGGTACCCCCTCCCCCTTCCACCATCTATCCAAGAGAACTTCATCATCTTTTTCCAAAACAAGAAAAAAATTCTATCTTTTGTTGTTGTTGCTTTTTTTTTCTCTTAAATTTAATTCCAAGAAGTCAAGAAATTATTTTAACAGCAACAACAAAATAAGAAGAAGAAGAAAAAAAAAACCGACAAATTTTTAAAAAAAGAAATCCTTTAATTCATCCCATTATCAAAGAATCAAGCATAATATTTTTTAAGCGAGATGAAGAAGAAGAAGAAGAAGATGGAGAGAAATGTTCGGGAAGTGATTTTTTGTATAACATGAAACAACAACAACAACAATAAAACAACATTTTTAAATTCTTATAAATACTTCTTTTTTTTTTGTTCCTTTAACTTTTGGCAAAAAAAAAAAAAACAAAAGAAAAAAAGAGCTAAAAAAGCTCCTCTATTGGATCGAATCTTTTTAAACATAAAAAATGTGTGTGTGTGTGTGTGTGTGTATGTGTTAGCGTATATGAGTAGATATATTGTGCCCAAAGAGGAGTCGTGTAAGGATTATGTTTTACACAACAACAACAACACCAACAACAACAACAACAAATAAATAATAAAAGAAAAAAAAAATGCAAAGTAAAGGAAAAAATGAAAAAATGAAAAATAAAATGTAGAAGAAGAAGAAGAAGAAGGCCGACTATATATCTGCGGCTAAATATCTCTTCTTAATATTATATTAGGTACATTTATACATTTTCTATATAAAAAAAAAAAATATACAACCGAAAGTCAAACTGTCAGTCAAATATTCTGACAGTTATACAGGATGGTACAGAAAAAAAAAATATATGTCTAATAATATGTGCCTACAACAACAACAGCACCAACAAAAGGTAAGTAGTATAAAGGTGCGATGGTTGAATTTTTCTTTTCTTAATGTTGCGTTTTAAAAATTCAAAAAAAAAATTTTTTTATAGAAAATGTTAAAAAATTGAATTGAAACGAATCGAATCTGTGAATTATAAGAAAAGATCGAAGGAAAAAAAAAAGAAAACGGGAAGTTTTATATGATAAAAAAAAAGTCAATAATGATCCACACAATGTACCCATGATAGTTGTTGTTGCTGTTGGTGTTGCTGTTGCTGTTGATGTTGCAAAGATTAATATCTATTTATTGTGCGGTGTGGTGTGGTGTAGTGAAAGGGTGAACATAACCTTCTAATTGAAGATTATAAGAAAAAACAAAATTAACAACAATAACAACAATAACAACACCAACAAAATAAAGAAACTTTTTAAAATGTTCAATTGTGTAATTGTGTAATTGTAATTATTGTCTGTTTGTCTGTATCTATATTTGCAAATCTCATTTATGCTGGCCAAAACCATCATCATCATTATTTAGCTTCTGGCTATTGAATTCTTTTTATATATTTTCATTTCGGTCTCCTCTCACTAAACTCAACCTTCCTTCTATATATATATACGATTTAACTAAACTCCATCGATTATCAAAATGTCAACGTTAATCGAACTCTTGTTTTTTTTTTGTCTTCTTCTGTCAAATCTAGAAAAATCTCCATTGTATAAACGAATATCCTTGTTTGTCTTTTATATAAACCGGTGAATTTATTGCACTGCAAAATTGTCAAGTGTTCCTCTTTGTACTTACTTTTTCAATACCGCGTCGTTTTCCTTTTTCATATGCAACTATACTTTTTTTTCTCTCTCTCTTTTTTTTCCTTTTTTTCATTTACAAAAAATTGTTTCATATTTTCCATTGCATGTGACGACTACTTATAAACTCGCATCTGTATGTGTTGAATATTGTAACAACAACAAACAATTTTTTTTATTATAAGAAATAAGGCGAAAAAACCAATCCAAACTGAAAAGTAAACAATTTCAAAAAAACACCGAAAGAAAATTGAAGGAAAAAGAAAACATAAAATGATAAAAAAAATCACATGAATCTCTCCAATACGATCAAAGCGCTATAACCGTCTGATAGCCGAACTTTATATATCATTTTATAAAACAACATGATGGATAGCTAAGTGCCGCCTTTTTACCAACATGGCGTGACACATGATTGGACGTCATCAATGACGAAGGCGTGGTTGGATAAACTGAAAAATAAGAAAAAAAAACAAATTTAGATTAATTTTTTTTTTATTTAATTTGTTTAAAAAAAAATTTAGTTGTTTTGTTTCTTTTCATATTTTTTTTGGTAAATTATCTCATTATTTACATATTTTTTCTTTATATCTTCAACGAGATAATAATTTTTATGGTTTTATTTTGTTTTTTTATCATAAACAAAATAAAAATTTCCGTTTATAATTTAAATTATTTATATAATTTTGCCTTGCATTTATAGAACTAAAAATACTTTGATGAGATAATAATCTTAAACCTCTTCAATT
This sequence comes from Pedicia rivosa, assembly GCA_963082725.1. NCBI lineage: Eukaryota > Metazoa > Arthropoda > Insecta > Diptera > Pediciidae > Pedicia > Pedicia rivosa. The sequence continues at coordinate 42,825,954 of OY720153.1, forward strand.
AAATACAAATTTTGATGGTGGGGTGGGGGGGTTAAGTTTTCACCTCATTTGACTGAAAACAGAAATATAGAAACAGAAACAGAATGAAAAATTGTATGATAGAAGTGTAAAAAAATTTTGGCAACAATGTAAATTATGATAAACGCAAGAGTGATGGATTTGTGACAGACACTGTGAATGTATGTATAAATGTGTTTCACATTGCTCCGCCCGTTTATTTTGTTAGTTTATTTTTATTTTATGATTTTATTGTGGTTTTTTATTTGGTTGTTGTTGTTTTTGGTTGCATTTTAATGTTATTTTCTTATTTCTTATTGGACCTTTTTATTATCCAGTAAAGCATTTTAATCGTACAAACAACAACAACAACTACTAAGAAATGCATTGCATGACAATGTAATCTAGTTTTTTATTTTACAAAAAAAAAATTTTATTTGATATTGTTGCGATTTTTCCATCCATTTATTTTGATGATGTGACATTAGAAAATTCAAAATGGCTGATTGTTTGTATTTTTTTTTTGTTTTAACAAACAAATTTAATTTATATACAAAAGTTGACAAATGAAGTTTAACGATTTTTGTTTGTTTTGTTCTTGGTTTTTTTTTTTTTTGCTTTTCCTTTTGTTTTTTTTTTTTTTCATTTGAATATTGAACCTATTAACCTTACTACGGTTAATTGAGTTTCCATAAAAATGTTATTTATATAAAATGCGATAATGGACAAGTCACGAGTTGACCTACCGCGCGAAAAAAATATTGTGAAGAAACATACAAATTTTGTTTGAACATAAATGGAGTTGACCTTTGGACGATGAACCTGCAGGATGAAACAAAACAATTTTTTTTTCTTATTTCTTTTTTAATAAAAATATTTTCTCTTCGTATAATTTCTTAAAAACAAATATAAAAAAAATCTTAATGCTGGCTTAGCGCGCAGGTATACAGTGGTACTTTACATATGTGCTACATGACGCTACGCGCGAAATGATGTATGTCACGTATGTGCGCTCGTGCATGCTGTAGTCTCTCTATATGGTCCAGAATATTGGAGTGGTGATTATCGGATTTCAATGATTAAAATAAAAATGATTTGTTCTTTAATTTATGTTCTTTATTTATCTGCACTGGTTTTGTGAATTTCCTTGGAATAAAAGTAAATGAACAAATCACAATTTCCTCCGTTGACGACAAGAATTAATTAATTAAATGAAATTGTCTCTCAAGTTTTAAAGTTGCGTTTAAATGACAAATCGATTATGTCCCATAATTATCTATAATTTCCTAATTCTAAATTATGTTGTTCTTCTATAGTAAGAATATTTTGCAGTGATTTTCTCTCTCGCGTATAAAATTTTCAAAATGACATAATTCTAGAATTGGACAATTAGACTTTACTTAAACAGAACGTCTATACATAGAATAATTGTAGGTTTCTTTCAAACCTTAAAATATATTTAAAAAAAAACATATGAAGAAATCCAAAGGAATCTCATAATGTGCGGTCTCACATATATGTTTTTTAGCACACAGAGAAAATTATATTAAATTACATTCATTATAACACAATAATAAATTCGCGTCTAATCTTATTAATAATTATTATTTAGAGAGATTTATATAAATGGTAAACACACATCTATAACGCATATATTATAAATATATTTCAACATATATTGAAATCAAAACAAAATATATAGAAACAACAACAACAACATGTATAGATTGATTTTTTTCTTTCTTTTGACCACCCACGCAATCATAAATATTTTGTATTAAATTGAAACTGCAACGTTTTTGGTGGCGCTTCATATTTTTTCTTTTATCTAGACATAATAGAATTTTCTGTCTTGACCTGTGACAATCTTAATTATTACATTTGGTGTATTATATAATTTATATGCAAATGTATTTGTGTTCGCACAATATAAATTCGTACCTACCTATATATGAAAGAAATTAAAAGAGAAAAAAACAACAATTTTATATAGAACAAACTTTTAATTGTTATATATATGCGTGAAATCTCATATACATATGATCTGTTCAAGATAAAAGAATTTGTTTATTTATAAATTATTATACAAAGTTAATTTGACAAAGAAAAAAGAAACAACACACAAATCAAATATAATCAAATAAATAAAATAATTACTGGCAATTAATGTTTTCTTTTAAGCTTTATAGACTTCAATGAATTAATTCAATTTACTATTTACGATGATATGATGCAAATGCACACAGGGTTTTACAACGATATTTTTAAATGTCCCTTAAATAAAGTAAGAGAACAGAATAAAAGAAGGAAGGAGAGAGAGACAGTCAATAATATGATGAAGTAACTCAAAAAAATTCAACTAAGACACACATTAATTTTGACATCCATAAATTTGGCAATAAGAATAATTGTTCAAATTCAATAAAACTTATACAAAATGTATACAACAACGAGTAGTAGCGTTGTGGATTTGTTATTCTGAAATCTATATATGACTAATAAATCGATATATTGAAATTACAGATTTGTGACTCAAACATCTCATACAATTTCTTTTGCATGAACAAATTTAATTATTATTGTACAACCTGAATATTTCCAGGTAGATTTTATGTCATAATTAAAACACAATTTATTAATTATTGTGATTTGAAATTATTTAATGAAAAGGTAAAATGTATATAATGTAGTATGACTGCCCTGTCACTGCTGTTCAGGAAATACACTTCTGTAGACACACAATGGAATTGTTCAATTTTTAAGTTTCTAATAATTAGACAAGATTTAATCGAACCAAATTCTTCCACTTTTACTTAATACGCTTTCAAAGACATCCTGAATATTAAATTATTAAATCTATTCTAAAAGCAATTACAACTGGCCTTATAACACATCTCCATATATCGTCCTTCTGTGAATATTAACAATCTTTATATAATTAGAAATTATAAAATGTCTGAACGTGTGTTAATATACTTACAGTCTTTAAACTCAACAAAATTCGCATAGTAAGACGCAACATTATATAATGTCCATATATACATGGATCATAAATATTTTCTAATTTAAATCATATTATGAATTTATTTACAAATCACCCACATGCTAAAAATTGTAGTCACATAAATGCACTGGTATAGTATGGTATGGTGTAATATAATCGCATACATGACACATATGACACTCACTAGACATCTCAATAAAAATTTATGACGCGACAATATTCGAAACATATCAACTCACATACAAATGTGGTTGTGTTTGTGTGTGTGTGTGTGTTTTTCTGAATTGAAAATATAAATTCAATAATAAAAATAATAAAAAAAATTTAAATCATTTTAGAAATTCCTTTTTTTTTCTCTTTCTTTTGTTTATTTATTTTAATTATTTTAAACCAAAACATTCATGAGATTATTTCATTGAGGTAATACATTTTTTCTTCTTCTTCTTCTCTCTTATGGTTGTTTTTTGTTTTTGGTTTTTACACTGGCGCCACCAACGTTAAAATAATAAACAAAAAAAAAATATATTTTAATTCTAATTATTCGTTTTCTTCTTCTTCTTCTTCTTCTTCCCTCTTCTTCTTCTCTCTTCAAACCCAGTATATTTCTCCTTTCCATCTCCTGACCGAATATATTTTTTTCAAATTTTGTTGTTTTTATTTTGAATTTCTCTCGATTGTGTTTATAGATTTTAATTGTGAATCGAATTTTTTTTTTATTTGATTTATGCTGGATGACTGATGTGGCATTTTTTAATTTATTTATTTTTTTTTTTGTTTTAAATCGACATCAAAAATTCTTTGGTATTGATTTGGGTGTTGGCCTTCTAATGTGACTTAGTGACTTAGTTAATTTAAATATGACGTAAGCATATATCAGAAAAAGATAGTCATACACCTAGACCCACTCAGGGTTGATCATTTTCACTTTTAAACTTTAACATTTAATTCGTCTTATGATGCCTAGAAGTCATCTAAAGTTTGTTCATAATTTCTATTACATTAATTCACATTCGCAGATGTTAAATCTCAGTGACAGATTTCTTAAAGCAAAACTTATAAAAAGTTGTTTCTTGTTTTCATTTTTTATCAAAAAATTATACAACAACAAAATAATAAAGTTAGTCACAAAAAAAATTCCCCGTGCGCCTATCAAGTTTCCTTAATTCGTTATTTTATTTTATTTTTTTTTATAAATTAAAATTTCTTTAAGGATTCAAAAGATTAAATTAAAAATATAGAAAGAATTTTCCATTTCCTTTAAACGCGTATAGACGTAAAATATTTATTTTAATTTAATTTATTATTTGAGGAAATGAGGAACAGAAAAAGGAATTGTACTTAGAGAAATATATTTAATAATCTCTGACATGACAAATGTAAATGTCACACAAACACTCTCATTTATTAAAGAAACAAGAAAAAAACAGACAAATTTTATGACAACAACAAAAAAGAAGAAGAAGAAAAAGACGACAATCAAAATAATAAAAGTTTTTATCAAAAAAAAAAAACAATTCCCACACTTTATAAATTATCTCTAAAAAAATTTTATTTGTTCCTTTATGTAAAAAAAATAAAGCGCGAGTTTTATTATCTAAAGTTATTTACTTTTGTATAAATCCCTTTAGTTAGCTCCTCCAGTTACGCTTCCTCTCACTCACTGAATGACATAAAAAAAAAAATGTCAAATCTAAAAGAAACAAAAAAAAAAAAAGGAAGAAAGAAATAAACAAATAATTCCCTTTTGTATATAAACGCACGTTACCTCATACTGTAATTTAATTAACGAAAAAAAAAACAATTTTAAATTAACAATTTTTTTTTAAGTGAAAAAAACTGGGAACAAGAAAAAGATTCCAACACAATATTATATAATTGGAACATATTTTTTTTTTTCTTTTGGTATGTTAAAAAAATGTCAAACAATTGTACGTATAAATAAAAAATATAGTAAGAAGAAAGATGAAGAAGAAGATGAAGAAGAAGATGAAGAAGAAGAGATGAACAAACAAGAGACGAACATCAAATATAGATATTTTGATAAAATAAAAGTAACACAATTATTTATGACAGTGACTATGGTTAGATGGTAAGAGTGAGATGAAAAAGAGAAATCCTTGGAAATGGATTTGAAAAAAAAAATTACCAAATAAAAAATATATGTAAACGATTTTGTTTGTCCATTTAAACTATATGGTTCACCCTTCCCAACCGCTGCTGCGATCAAAGTATTTATATTATAATTTAGGGGCATGCGCCTGTAAGTATCTAAAATTTGAATATTCATCATTTTAATCGTTGTCCATTTCTATTTTTTATACCGCAGTTATACACCAATAATGTGCTAAGTACACAACTATGAAAGTTGAATAAAAGAATGAAGTACAATGCTTAAATTATTTTGTGTATATAATCAGAATGAATTAATGTGACTTTTAGACAATATTTAATCGTCACATTTTTTGTTTGTTTGTTGATTTGTTTATTTATCCTGTGTGTGTGTGTGTGTGTATACAAATGAAATTTTCTATCTTTTTTTTTTAAATTAACAAACTTGAAACAAACAATAATGAACTCATTCAACACATCTCATATTTTTACGTTTTCATTATGAATGAGGACCAACGTATACACATAAAAAACTGCCTTTTTTTTATTATAGAACATTTTATTATTATTTTTTTATTTTTATCCCGCGTAAAAAAAATTGTTTATTTTGTTTTTATAAATGTTTTTGGACAACTCATTTAGACTAGCATGGAGTCTGATAATTATTTTAAACTTTTTCTCTTTTTTTTTTTTTGTTTTGAGAAGTTTGAGATTCGTTGAAAGATCTGCATTAACAAAAATGTATATACAAAAATTTTGTTTTTGGGTATTTTGTGGTACAGAATTAAAATCGTATATAAATGCATTTTTAAATAATAAAAATAATAATAATATTATATAGATAATGAACACCTACCGTCGTTGATTCAGGAAGTTTATACAATAATTAAAACTCATATCGACTGATGGCGCCAATAAATTTATATGGAAACTATTTTTTTTTCTCTCTCTCCTTCTTCTTCTTGTTCTTGTTTTTCTTTCTATTTCTTATTTTTTTTTTTTTTTTTTCTTTAAATTGATTTAAATAAACGATGATACGTTATAGTTGGGTAGAAAAAATAAAAAATAAAAATACATAATTGTTATTTAGCTTCGAACATAAATACAAAATCACAAAACGATTATTTATTTATATGTAAACAGTGGAATCATATATATTAAATATAGAGACTAGTTAGTTAGTATAATATAACTTGGGCGCCCTCAAGACGAAAAAAAAAAAAAATAGGGAACAACATTTTATTTATATTTATTTCATTTGTGACTTTTATTATTTTAATAAATTATAGAAAATCTCACGCTGCTGAAACATTAAAAAAAAAATCTAAATATTACAAATTTTATTATTAATACATTTTTGCACTTTTTTCTTTATTATGACGTTTATTTGTGTCTCTACTAAACGTCATATTGTGTTAGTCAATTTTCAAACCTGAAATAAAAGAATGAAAAAAAAAAAACAAAATGTTAAGAAAAATGATCGTTTTGTCTTGAATTGAAAATTTACGACATTTGTATTTTATAATTTTTCCTAATCTTTAAATGAAAAGAAAAAAACAAAAAAACATCTAAAATGTCTAAATGTCTAAACACCTTGCATGAAACATGAGAAAAAAAAAACACGCACAAAAACTCAACAATAAAATACTCAATTAAGTTTACATAAATTAATCAAATTGTTTGTTAGTTCATTTTTTTTCCTCTTCTCTGTGTGTGTGTGTGTGTGTATATTTTTATTATTTGTTTTGATATGTTTTTTTTTTCCATTTCATTGGCTCAATTGGTATTTACGTTGGCAATCCAGACATACACACACACACAATCAGTTAGATAAAAAGACAAATCGTTTCAAATGGAAGACACCAATTTTTATGTGTGTTTGTGTGTGTAACATTGTGTGAACAATAAACTAAAAATTCATTGTAACACACACACACACACACACATAAATATTAGCCCAGTGACATTTATTATAGAGAAGAAGCTGCCCAAAAAAAAAGAAAAGTAAATGTGGAGAATCGCATAAAAAAAAATACCTGTTGAGTTCTTTTTTTTATGGCGGAATGTTAGAATGAGAGGAAGAGATGTTATATGAGTAATATTGCCATATCGTTTATCATTTCGACAAAATGTTTAATATAATATTCAACCACTATCGCGCACACACACAAACACATTCATTCATATACCTTTTTTTTCCTTCCATATATAAATATTGTTCGGGTGAAAATTTATTGTCCTTAACGGACTTTCAGAAGTTTTATTATCAATTTATTATACAAGTTAGAGTTTTTTTTTTCTTTGTTTTTAACAAAAATAGAACAAAAATCCAACAAACAGTATAAAAAACAAAACAAACAAAACTTCAATATGGACAGAAACAAAACAAAAAAAAAATAGAATAAATAATAATAAAATTAATACAACCGAAAAAAAGAAAAATAGAAACAGAGAACAACAAATAAAAAATACAAAAAACAACAAATAAAAAATACAAATTAACAAATATAAAAAATGACATGGACGCAATATTTAACACGAAAATATCTCTATTAGCGCGTATTAAATGTCTTGTCTGATGCATGTGCCTGTATTTGTGTGTGTGTGTGTGTGTGTGTGTGTGTGTGTGTGTGTGTGTGTGTGTGTGTGTGTGTGTGTGTGTGTGTGTGTGTGTGTGTGTGTGTGTGTGTGTGTGTGTGTGTGTGTGTGTGTGTGTGTGTGTGTGTGTGTGTGTGTGTGTGTGTGTGTGTGTGTGTGTGTGTGTGTGTGTGTGTGTGTGTGTGTGTGTGTGTGTGTGTGTGTGTATGTGTAGATCTGTCTAATTATAATTATGATAAAATTACAAAATAAATTATTATATATTTTATTTTTTTTTTTAGATTTGAATCTTTTTTTTTCTCTCCATTTTTTCTTTTACTACGAACGTAATTATTTAATTTTTAATTAAATTGTTTTTGTGTTTTGTTTTTGTTTTTGTTTTTGTTTTTTTGTTCTTATTTATTATTATTTTATTTATAATTTATTGGATTTTAATTTGAAAGGGAGCACACATATGGTAGTGTATTTTTTTGGTTGTGTGTGTGTCTGAATTAAATTGTTGCCAACAATAAATATTGGAGTGGAAAGTATCTATAGGGAGGAGGGTTGAAACTTATGTCGCTAACAGATTTCTGTCTAATGAAAATTTTAGTTGTAGAATTTCAGTTGTAACTTTCAAATACACCGAGGTATTGCTGTATGCTTTATACGGACACTTTGATTCTTTTCTGTAGAATTTTTTCCCAATACAAACAAACAAAGCTCAATTTTAATGTTCTTGACGAATTCATTGAATTTAATCCAATTTCCATCAAATTTCTCAAAGGTCAAATGTCAAACTGTGAACAACAAAAATTTTGCGCGTCTACCGTTTATAATAAATTCCTTTAAAGTTTAAATTCTAATCTCAATAATTCCATTTTCGCACGCGTCTACAAAAATTTCAAGATCAAAGAACCAAAAATATTTAAATCAATTGATTTTCAAAAATTAAAAAGAAAACAGAAAAAAAAAAATCACTTCAAATAATTTCCAGACAAATTCTTACTCCCATATTCAAATATAACGAGAACAAAAACAAAACTGATTTTCACCCCTTTTTTTTGATTATTTATACGTCATTATCTAACTTGAACCTCAATAGAAATTTAGTAGTAATTCACCCTGAGGAATTATATATAATTTTCAATAAATACATTATTATTATAAGATTGAACAGAATCTCAAGGACCCTAAAGGATATAATAACCTATACATACATACAGTGAAAGTAAAATCAAAAGAAAGTAGTAAGAGAATTTAAGGGAAAAGAGTCAAAGTTTTCATAAGAAAAAAAAAAACAAACAAGAAGAAAAACTTAAATTTTAAGGGTGATTTTTTTTTGTTTGTCTGTTTGTATTGGAATATAGATATAGAGGAGTAAGATTGGATTATATTATGTCACTCAAACTAACAAACATCTATACGATATAATCGAGCATAATATAAATAAAAACTTAACGCGTTTATATATAAGAAGAATATCGGGCAATTAGTTGCAACAAAAGAACGAAAAGGGTTTAATCCTTATGTAAGGATATAATAATAATTTGTATTAACATAAATACAATTGGATGTTAATTGTTTTGAATTGATCCTTATTTGTAGTATATAGATGTATAAAATAATAATAATAATAATATTCAAAACTAGTAATAAACATTTTACCTGAATAAATATTACTTGAAGTGGTATAGATGTAAGTATTTGGTTTATATTTAGACGTCTGTTTCTGACAGATTTTATTTGATTAAATTTCCATATATACAATTGTACATATGTTGTATTATGAAACTTTATATTCTATATGGAATATTATGTTGCTTATTAATATGTCTTAGATCGACTGCTGTTTAAAGTCATTGTATATGAATGGTACAATACTGATTTCAACACACGACCCTATATAGATGAATGAGTGAGACTTTATATTTTGTGTTGAATATAAATTAGCCAATATAATAAAATTGTATTGGTATAAAAGGATTTTTAAATATAAATTAATTTAAACAGAATCAGCATAAAGTATTGGATTCCTTTGTGGTTGATCACTTTAGATATTGCTTTTATGTAGAAATTAAATGTTCGAAGAATTTTCATAATTCATTAAAAAAAATACTTACCTCAAGATTTAAATAATCTACATAATACAGTCCAGATTAAAACTTTATCTCTCTCTATACTAGCATAAGATTCAGAATTTACTGGATTTTCTTATTTCTAAAGAGAAAAAATTTTAATAAAGATTTGTTCTAAAATTACTTCATTTTCTTTCCATTTTTTTTTTTTTACTTTATAAATTTTCTAAATAAATGTACAACCATGAAACTTTCCATATCTGGCAATGGCCATAGAATAGAATATTGTAATAATGATAATGTACACAGAACAAGAATAAAACATTATAAGTTCATACCGACAAAGTCATCGCATATCATATTCAGCAGCGCGATATCCTCGATCTAATGAAACAAGAAACAACTGAATAACATATTTTTTATGTTTGTCCGCGAATATTTTTCCTTTTTAAACCATTGTTACCTTTCTTCAAACCAAAACCAAAACGTACCCACTTTTGATAACATTCAAATTAGTTACATTATTTATGTATTTAATGTAATGTTTCAAATCTTCAAGTGGGTACGTGTATCTGTTTGTATATATGATGATATACAAAATGTGTATTAGAGTATGAAAAGAAGTCTCTTCATTCTCTATACAAAAAATATATATTTTTCGCATAAGAAAAAAAAGAAACAGCAAACAAACAAAACAGAACAAAACAAACGACGAAACAAATAACAAAAAAAAAAAAAAAAAAAGATTAAAATTCCTTCGTCATATTCAAATGAGAAAATATAAATTTTATATGAAAAAATATTCTTATTCTTATTATTATTATATTATTCACAAAAGAATTGAGATTTGTATCTCAATATTACAATATGAGAAACGATTAATTTTAAAATTCCTTCCGTTTTTGGCTTTTTCTTATCTTTTTTTGATATTTTATTATTTTAACTCTTCTTTTGTCTTTTTGTTTGCTAAAGTTACATTTTTTTTTTCCTTCCTTTTATACTTTACTTAACTTCTTCTTATTCCATATTTTTTTTCCTGCCCAGTTTTGTGTACATAAGTTTACAATAAAACTTATTCCACCCATAAATATATTTTAAAACAACCCGCACAAACAACCCACTTTATGTGAAAGTTTCTGTATTTTTTTTTTCTCTGTTCACTCTACTGTTCCGCAAGAAACCAAATCGAAATAATTTACTTTTAGTTCAATTTATACTTTTCTCATGTATAATTTTTAATTTCTTTTAAATTTTAAAGATTACGAATTTTATAATTCTTAGTCAATTAAATAAGTTGCATTATTTTATTGTAATCGGAAATATAATAAAATGATGGGAAATTTTTGAAACGCGCAAATTATGTGATCATGAAATTGAATCTTCTTTCTTTTTTTAATGAAAATAAAAATTAAAGAGTGAAATTAAATAATCATCATAATTTTAATCGTGTAATTTTTTTTTATAGTTTGGTTGATTGTTGTACAACAACAATAATAATTAATAATGACTACGTTATCAACACTGCAATACTTTTACTTTCAAAAATTGTATACAAAATTAACAAGTGAGTTTACACTTGGACCGAAAACTTTTTAAGCCAAATTGAAACTAATTAATTAAATTACTTATGAACTTAACTCTTAAGGTTTGTCCTTAGTATGAGTGGAAATATTGTCACTGTGAATAAAGTAAATTGGTTTGGAAGGAAATAAAACAGAATTATTAATTTTTTATATATAAAAAAACATTTTATTTAAAATTAGTCAACAAAAATAATAACAACAACAACGAAGGAACTTTTAAAATAACAAAATTATAAAGAACAGAAATAATGCTGAATGGATTAGACAATTCCGTGTTTAAACGTGAAATGTAAAATCAAAAGCAGACAAAATTTACGTGGTAAAAAAAGATGTAAAGTGAAAATTATGAAATTGTTGTTATATAAAAATATGATAGAAGAAGTTTTATGAATTTAATAATGATGTTCCTCCGAAGCTTTTTAATGCCATCCATGTCCACCATGTCCTCCATGTCCACCACTTGATTGTTTATGAAGAATATGTTTATATACAGTAACTGGTACTGGATAGGGTCTTGGTACACGTACTTCAACTCTTTTAATTACTTCAACTGGATATGGTTTTTCTATTTCGACTGGATATGGTTTTTCAACAGTATATGGTACACGTTTTTCAATAATTTGTGGTACAACTTTATAAACTGGAATCTCAAGTGGTTGTTGTACTGTTACATGTACTGGGTAGGGTTGTGGAATATTGATTTTAACATAGTTTGGTACTGGTACTGGGATTGGATGTGGAATTGGTACACCAATTTTTTGATATACTGGTACTGGTACTGGTCGAGATGATTCTGAGTATGTTGTTTGAACATCACCACCACCACCACTACCACCACCATGATCACCATAACCACCATCACTACCATAACTGCTTCCACCATAACTGCTGCCACCAAAGCCTCCACCATCACCACCATGTTCATCATGGGATGCTGAAGCTAATACAGCCAAAGATAGGACAAAGATTGTTTTCTGAAATAAAAAAATAAAAAGTCGAAAATGTTATTAAAGTATAAAGAGATTGTCTTGCGCTTATGTAAAACTTTCTAACGTTGATTTGCTCTGTTTAACTCAAAAAAATAAAAAAAAGAAGACAATTGAGTGAAAGGAAAATAAATCAATTTAAATGATCGTAACTTTTTTTTAATTACTGTAATTAAAACAGTGGAATCCACAGGATATTGAACTTCATCTTTGTTTCACAAGATCAAATATCCAATATAAAAAAAAAGGTAATTGAGGGTGTGTCATTCAGAGTGGCCCGAATTTTAATTATTCTGATCCTTCTGAATATTTAAAACCCGGGTCAATGTATGAATGATCAAAAAATAAGATCAGACTAGATCTTTGATGATTTTTACACATTTCAATAAAGGAGTACAATATTGAAATGTGTATCACTTGTAAGATGACTCAATATCCTTTTTTTTTTGGTATTATTTTTTTTCTTTGATTAATAATCCGATCACAACAATTATTTATTTTTTTTTTAATTAATATTTTTAACAAATAAAATAAAATACTCACAAAGGCATTCATTTTAGATCACTTAAATTTGGGGTTGAAATATATTGAAGTTAAGAAAAAACTATGAGTTGTTACTTGAATTGATACAACTTTTAGAATGATTACTTTCACCAAAACATTTGCCTTTTATATGAAATTTTTATAAGACATCATCATATAATTTTAACTAAAATAAAATAAAAAAAAAACATTGATACCATTTCTCATTTCTCTTCTTTTCTTTTCTTTCAAGTGAAAGACAATGGTAAATATAAGAGGAAAAGGAAAAGAAAAAAAATTATATATACACCTAAAAAATTTTTGTAATTGTAATTTATTTGTGTGTGTATGTTCCTTTTTTTTTTTTAATTTCATTGGAATTAAGAGAACCAAAAGAAAATAATAATAAAACAAACAAAAATTGTAGATTCTGTTATTTTATCCGTTTGAAAGAATGGATTGTAGTTGTAGTTGTAGTTGTTATTATTATTATTATTATTTTGGGAAAATCCCCATAGGTTTAATAAACTGTCGATCTGTCGTTTATATGAACGTATGATCAACCATGTGTTAACACGCATATAAATTACATAATTTCACAAATCTAGAAAGAAAAAAAATATTTATACAAAGACAAATAAATTGATCTTTTAATCTAAATAAGACTGCGATCATTTTAATCAATTTAAGAAAGGAAAAATAATATAAAAAAAGATCATTTAAAAGGAATTTAGTTCAGAGAACGTGTTACACATCCATCAAATACTTTCTTCAACTTTTAATTTTTTCTTATTATTTAAATATCTCATATTTGATGTTCTAAAGTTAATTACGATCATTAGATCTGTTTCTAGCTATACAAACATTTATGTTCATGTGAAGATATAATAAAAGAACTTTCAATTTCAACTCTTCATATTAAAACGATACTCTCACATGAAACGATCATATTTTGCGGTTTTATAATTTTTTATTAGAACAAATAATAATTGTTATTATTTTCTTAAGTCTTCTTTAAATTGTTTGAACTTGATCAAAACTAATAATTCATAAACATTAATATTTGCCATAAAGAATGAAGGTTATTCAAATTCACTAAATATAAATATCCGACAATATATATACAGAAAATATTTCAAATTAAATTGTTAAACAGAGTGAGAGTTTTTTTTTTCTTTTTCTTCATTTAAAAACTATAAAAAGTACATTGTAAAAAGAGATTGTTTCTATCATAATAAATTATAATGCTACCTGGTACTTTTCTGTATATGTTTTTAAAAGAAAAATATAGACACAAAAAAGAAAAAAAAAACAAAAAATGTAAAATGTAAAATACAATCTTTAATATAAAAATATTTTTGGTAAATTAAATCTATAAAACTAATCTAGTTCAACGAACCGCAAATAATTAACAAATATATAAGGAAAAAAAATAGTAACTTTTAAAACAACAAAAAAAAAAATAAACTATGAAATTAAGAGAGAAAAAAATAGAAACATTAAAAAATTAAGACAAAAATATAAGTAATAAAGTAATACAATTACAAATTAAAAACAAAAACAAAAACAAAAAATAAAGAATCTGAATTAACTTTAATGTTTAATCTCTTGTTGTTGTTGTTGTTCTTTGTTGTTGTAGTTTTTGGTTTCCTCTATAATATTTTTCTTTAATATTTTTATTAAGCGTAGCACTCTCACTTTCAGAATTTCCAGAATAATTGAATGTAAAATAACAATAACAACAAAAAGACTTTTCCATAAAATCGTAGAAAGAAAATAAAAATATTTTTCATTCGATAGAAACGGAAAGAGATGAATATATATTGTGATCGATGTGAATGAAAAAGACAGATACCATAACAATACTCATCAATCTGATCTGATCTGATTAATTTACAAACTATAAAAAAAAAAAACAAGATTATAAAAATTGATATTATGAAATGAAAGGTAAGTTGTATAGACTAATATAAAGTATTAATGTTATTTAGAACTGTACCATTTAATAAGTCTACCGTGACTTTAAACTATTTCACATTATTTTTATTATTTTTAACGTTTAACGTGAATGTTTTTTTTTTTTTTTACTCTTTATTTTTTTCTCCTCATTTTGAAAAGAAAGAAAAGAAAATAAATTAACTGATGTATAATCTGTGTGAACAATAAATATGTACAATAAAAAAAAATAATAATAGAGACAACAATAGATATCCATATCGGTGACAATGACAGTTTACCATCGTTTATTTGACTTCTTATTAAAAAAACAGTAAAAAAATAAAAAAACATTCAGTTAAATTGAATTTAAGAAAGTACATAGATTTAGGTAATTGACACTTTTTTCTTCTTCTTCTTATTTGGTTTCTTCATTGTTTCATTTAAAACAAACAAACAAATATAATAAAAAATAAAATAAACAATCAAAAAAAAAAAAAAACACAGAAGAAAATATTTTATTCAAAGAAATAAATAAACTCTTTCTAATATACTTATATAATATTTCAAAGTATTTGTACGTTCTTCTTCCATGGTTAAGTTCAATTAATCAAATGAAGAAAAAAAAAATAAGAAGCAACATTTGATAGTCAAGTGCATCGCGCATCATCAAACATTAACTTTTTTTTTACTATCCGATCGTTGTGTATATAATAAGTTCCAAGTTCAATAATTCATTGGAATTTTCAATTTGTCTTATTTATTTGTAATATTTTATATTTATAAGATAATTGTGAAGATGAGAATGTTTGCAAATGATAAGAGAGAATGTCTTACAACACATAAAAAAGATTTATGTTTCGAAAGTATTCAAGGCCGCATGACAATCAGTATTAAATTCAATTATTAATATTTTTTTGTTTATAAATAATGTAAACATAAGAAAAAAAATGAAGACTAAAATAAAATTATTAAGATAATAATTTTAAATATAACTCATAAGTATGGCCAATTAAAATTGTTCTGCTTATGAAGTTTAAACTTTTTTTCCTTCTTCTTCAATTAAAAAAAGAAAAACAAAAACACAAAAACACAAAAAATTATATCGTCACAATTTTTGTGAATGGATTTTTTCTTTAAAAAAAAAAATTAACGATCTCTCTTAGTGGATCTTGTATAATCAACGAACTCGTGATAAAAATGTCTTTCACCAAAATAAGACGCGATTCATGATTACATTGGTACCATTTCTAAAATGACAGAATCTCTTCGTGTTTGCGTTTTTAATTTTTTTTTCTTTCTTGTTGTTATTTGTTTTTAAAAGTTCAATGATCAATGTTGAAAATACAAGTTCAATTTCTTTTGGTTTTTTTTTTTTTTTTGATTACGTAAAGAAAAATTTATTTTATTTTATAATTTCTTGTCTTTGAATAAATATTTTTTACTTCCTGAATGAAGATACTCGTCACAATACATTCAGAACGGATACTCTGATATAAAGTTCTAATTCTAGTATATTCTAATCACTTTTGTGAATTTAACCTTTCTAACAACATTTCTGTTGATGTCACACAATACAATAGAAAATTAATTTTAAATTTTCAAAAAGTTACATTGGACAAATTATACCAGTTTTCATTAAAAATTTGACTGATTTTATGTTGAACATAAAAGTCTAAAAATCCGGAAATGTAACAAATAATCATAAATTCAATTAAAAAGTGTAATTAAAATTTACAATATAATTTATTGCCTTTCATCAAGTATAAAATGAATGTCATATAGCAGAAAAAAATTGTATTAATGTACGCACAATCAAAATTCAAAATGAAAGGGAAATTATGACCAATACGTCATCCATTAAAAAAATATAATAATAATAATAATAATAATATCAGTGTGCATTTAAATACTCCATAAATTTTATGTTATACAAGAGAGTGAGTTCATGAGATGAGATTCAGCCAACAATATAACAACAACAATAACAACAACACGAATATTATACAAAAAAAAGATTTCACTGTGGAACCAACACAGAAAAGAAGAAGAAGAAGAAGAATGAGAAGAGAAGGGCAATTTTTACCTACCGAACATCAATATGATTACTTTCACCTGCGATGTTTTGACTCTTTAATATAAAAATTAATACTCTTGTCTGATTGTCTGACTCGCAAAGTTTACAAAGTTATTTTCTTGGTACATTGACATAATTGTTATAGAAATTCATCCAGAATTCATTTTAAAGTAACTCAAAACAAGTAATATTGCCGGTGCCCTTTATGTTGTTGTTTTTATTATCTTTGTTGCTGCCATTTTACATAATTTAAAGAAAAACAAACATTGCACTTACATCACTTTCACCCTATAAATACAATTCTTATCTGTAAGTAATTTTTAACAGCCACAAAAATTTTCTATAAATTTTGTCCTACTAAATTTATTGCCTCTTTTTTTCTCCCCCCTTCTGTAACTTCTTTTTTTTTCTTGTACATCTTTCTTCATTTCGCCACTAGAAACATTTCTCTTCCTCATTGATTGCCAAAAAGAAAAAAAAATAAAAACACAACAAACAAAAAAAGAACAAACAGAAAAACCTACTGCACTTGTTTTTTGGTTGTTTTTTTTTTCGCTCGCGGTAAAATATCAAACAGCCAAGAGAAGAGAGAGGGAGACAGAAAAAAAAACATTTAATAGAAGATAAAAACTAAGATCATAAATTTCAATCTGTCGTTGTTTTTTTTTTCTTTTCTTTTATTTAGTAGAGTAAAAATTAAAACAACAAAAGATGTTATGTGCTCTCTATATTTTTTTTTTTGTAGAGACGTAAGAAAGAAGGAGGACAAAAAAAAATAGCATAAAACATAAGAGAGATCACCCTTATTTAAGTGCAACAGAAAAAGGAGGCCATTTTCACAGTTGGGGGGCTAAAACATCCAAATTTATTGAGAGAGCAAAACCTTTATTCAACATTTTTTTATTTTTGTTATTTTTGTTTTTGTTTTTTATTTTTGTTGTTATAAGAAAGGAAGGGATACAGAAGAGATATGCATCACACAAGTGGTTTTTATTTAACAAAATAATTGTATTTAAAAAAAAAATGTAGCAGCAAATATAAAAATGCAACAAGCTGATGATTGTTCCAATGGTAAAATATTACTAAATTCAAAAGAAGAAGAATTTACCAACGACTGAAGTTTGTTGTTATTTTCTTTTAAATTTTCTGTGTGTGTGTACATGTGGAGTGGTACAAAAAAAAACATAAAATAATCGAAAATAAAGAAAGACAGAATGAAAAATAAATGAAAAATGAATTCAAAAATGGCAATAGAATGAAATGTATGCAAATTTAACAAAATAAAATGCTTTGAGGGGCGCACAAATCAATCGAGCACATATACGCTGTATGTGCAATTTTTTTATTTTTTTTTTCTTATTAAAGAAAAATTTCAAATGTAACTGAAACAACAACAAACTGAACAGAAGAAAGAAGAATTTATGGGAATATAATTTTGAAAAGAAAAACCATCAAAGAAGCACTTTTTTTGTTATACTTTGACTTTCGTTTCGTATATAAAAGCTCAACAGTGGAGAACATTTCTAAATATCCTTACTGATATCAGGGGTTGTATTCCTTAATTTTTGGCTCCACAATGGGCTCATCGTCTCCAAAAAATTATTGATAAAAGTCCATTTGGTCAATTGGAAAACATTTATACGAATAACGTCAAGTAAATCATGAAATGTCACTCTTGATATCTTGACTTTTATCCTTAATACGTTATGCCTGTTGTTTATGATCAAAGAATGTTGAATCTGTAATAATGAATGGACCTTCAACCTTTAATAAATAAGTTACCAGTACTACAGTATACAGACACCACTGTTATTATATAAATGAGTTTCTTCTGTTATCCTTATTTTTATGTTCTCATTCTTTAAAGAAACAAAATTAGACTGTATGTGCATTTCATATAAAAACATTTTACGTTTATGCGAATTTGTGAAAAAGACGAATGAGCAAATATAAAAATAAGAAAATTTACATACAATAGACCTTGAGATATCGACAGAAGATTGTCTTTAACCCAAAACATTTCATTCTTATAATATTACATATTTGTTTGTTTTGTTTTTTTTTTCTTATTCTTCTCTCTTAGAAGTCTTAGGAGCATAAAGTTAAATGGAGTTACTTCTTTATCTTCTCAATAAATACGTTCTTTGTATATGATTATATTTATATTTATTTATTTTTTTTGTTTTTGTTGGTCCTTCTTTTATACAATTTTGTTATTTTTCTTTTCTTTAATTTATAGAAATTTCTGTATGTCGTTCTGTCTGTTTTTTTTATTCTGTCTACTGTGCTTTATATACAACATACAGTAAATAATTTTTTACAAAAAAAAAAAAAAACTAAATTAGATTTACAATGTTTGATTATGTCTGTATGTACAAAATAGCTTAAATTTAAATGTTGTCTAATAAAGACATATAGTTTTTTTTTTCTTTTGTAAGACTTTGTAAATGTCTTATTCGATTTATAATATAAATTATGATTAGAATAAATTTTATGGAATTTATTCTTATATTACAAATGAAATACTTTAATGTTAGTCAATCTTTTGGGATCTGTTAGAATCTTTTTTGGAATATTACTGATGTTGTGGAATCTTTACCTCTCTCTGTTTTACCTGCCTGTATATTTTATAAATACAGTAACTATATGTGAATATATTTATCTATGACTATAAAATGTGATGGACCCAACTCAGAAGTCCATAATAATATTAAAAAAAATATTAAATTGCTTGTAACATCATACACAATAAATATTCGTATATATATTGAAGAGAAACTAAACATAAATTTAATCAAAAAAACTAAATAATACGATGAACAGGAAAAAAAAAAATAAACGTGCATCTAAAAAATGTATCTTTGGTTGACCCGCGTATTTAAAAGATTGAAAATAATTCGCATGTAAAACATTCAAACATTACAAAAAAAAATATAAATCAGAAGTTAAAGTGGTGTTCATTTTTTTTGTTGTTGTTCTTGTATTCCTGTTTTACTGCTAAATACAACAACAATAATAATAAATAAATAAATAAATAAGAGTCCTTTAATCTACACACACAGTTTGCGTGTCTGTTATACAAGAATATATACAAGAACAACAACGAAAAGATTTTTTTTTTTAACAATAATTATGTCAATGCAATTTGTTAGATTTGTTCAAACTCCACATGAACAAAATCTTATGGGCAGAATGAAAAAAGTATATAGAAAATTTATTATTCTTACAATTCCAATATACGACTTTAAAAGGCAAGTGCTGGATGAACTTTTGACTGTACATAAGTAACATGTGTGTGCGGTGGGTGGAGATAAATTGATTATTGACAAAAGAATTTGTATTTGTATCATTTAATGTGTTTTTCTATTTTAGTTCTAAAGTTTTGTGTAGAAAATTTGTTTAGAAGATTAAGTAGATATAAATTGTAATGATTATTGTTCTTACAAATACTTTCAATTTCAATTAAATTAATGTTTGTATTTTCAGCAGTCAACATTAAATCAAGTAAAAGGTGAGACCAACAAACAAAATATGTCCTTGGATAGTGCAGCAATTCAACTAAACTCCGCACAGTAACTTATTTTTCTAAATTCTCATCGCCGGAGAAGAGAAAAAAATTTCAACCAATAATAATTATATTTTTAATTTGCTCGTCGATTTGTTTTTTTTTTTCTTTATTTTCTTCCTTTTTCTTCTCATTAAACTGACTTGACACAGACAACACACAAACTGACATTTTAGTTTTGTTTGTTGTTACTGTAGTTGTTGTTGTTCTCATCGATGATTTTTTTTTCAAAAGAACATCCTCGCCACAAAGATCACGAAAATATAATTGAAGGTAATTAGTTGTATATGTTTCTCATTAGGAGTGAATTAGCGGTGGCTGATTTGTGAAACTGCAAAGAGGAAAAATATAAAAAAGAAGAAGTAAATATTTGTATCAAAGTAAAAATAAAAATGTTTTCTGTATCAGAATCTGAATTGCAAGGAATACAAAAAAAAAGTACATAAGATCTAAGAGATGAAGCTGATGACGATGATGATGATGACGATGCAATGTTATATGTATGATGATGATGATGATGATGATGATGATGATGATGATGATGATGATGATGATGATGATGATGATGATGATGATGATGATGATGATGATGATGATGATGATGATGATGATGATGATGATGATGATGATGATGATGATGATGATGATGATGATGATGATGATGATGATGATATACCTAATGCAGAGCAACTTTATATCTGAGAGAGGATTAAAGAAAAAATAAAAGGTAATATAAATTAGTGATTAATAATCAATCAATTGGATAATTAATGATAACGATACTTTGGTAATTAGTTGGAGAGATTTTTCTTAATTAGTATATTTTTACCGGTTTGTATATCTTCTAAAGTTTTATATAAAATATACTTAAAGGGACATATATCACGTTTCGGCTGCTAAGGTTCTTTATTCACAAAAGTCCGGTTTTCTTCCATCGTCTCTTTATTTTTGTTTTGTTTTTTTTTTTATTTTTTAAGATAAAAAAAAAATCGTTGTCAGTTGTTGTTATTGTTCTTATATATCTCACCGTGTTGAAAGACAAACAAAAAAAAAGTAGAAGAAGAAGTTTAGAGACGATGAAGTAAATCAACGACAATCAAGAAGAAGAAAGAATCAATTGAATGTTGCGGGTCTGAAATAGTGGAAAAATGTGTTTCTCTCTAAATTGCCATCCAAAGTATGTTTGTTTATTTTTTTCTTTTCCCTCCTCTTCTGTTTCTGTATTTTCCATTTAATGCACTTCTTTTTGTTTTTGTCTTGTCTTTAAAAAGAGGTCCTTGTGTCTACACCCTATTTAGTTTTTTTTTTTATATTTTTCAAAACAAAACTAAAATGAAACTGAAAAAAAAAACCGACAACAAGAAAAACTGACAGAAAAATGGAAAATATAGAAAATGTATATTTATATGATTTCAGTAAATTCTAATTTACATTTGAAAATTTTTCATTTATAAATATGATGACGACGACATCTTCCAGGAAATTAAAATAGAATGTCCGGATAGTTGGTGTTTGTACATATGTTTGTGTATTGGATTTTCTATAAAATAAACAAAATCCATTTATTGATGTAATTTTCTTCTTTTTATTTTACTGATTGACATTATCAGAATCGTTTCAAAATGAATTAAAAAGAATTTTTATTATTCTAATTGATTTCAAAGCAAACCCTTCAGAATTAAAAAAAAATAGAAACTAAAAATAAAATGACGTCAGTAAATAAAACTCAATCAGCTACAATATGGGAATAAACTACCAACAATCTATTTGGGCTATCTATGCAGAATGAAGTTGTATGAATATTGAAAAAACTGGAAAAAATCATCATTCTCGCTATGAAAGCATTAATTCCAATGCATCGAGATTACTATATCACAGCATCAACAGAAAGCAAGAAATAAAATTCCTATAGAACTAAACTGTTGACAAAATCGTCACTTTCAATTCGATTCTAAACATTTTCATTCTTTAGGATGATAAAGGAAGAAAATTGAAGAAATTTCTAACGTTTAAATCAATCAAAATCAAACAAGTGAAGAATAGAGAATTTCTCATCCCTCATTTTCTTTTGCATCTTAAGTCCTGTCTCCGTTTATTATGTACAAATGTTACGAATAAAGTTAAAGTGGCATGCAAATAGTCCTTGCGATAAAACGTTTTACAAAAAAAAAAATAATGTAAATTTGTGCGGTTGAAATTTTTATTTTCAATAAAGGAAATTGGAAAATTAGTTTAAGGATAAACAAAAATCACGTAGGGATCGAGCAATTTTGAAAAACAGGGATCTTGACTGAATTGAGAAATTTTAAAACGAAATTTAAAGAAAGTTCTTTAGAATAATTATGAAAATCTGTAGAATTATTGGAATTGCAATTCTTTCTTCCAATTTATGGTGTCCAGTAGATTAGTTCTGTCTTGTTCATTGAGAAACTTATTAATAAATTTACAAAACCAATCAAAATGTTCTTTAATGTTAAATTAAAATTACGAAGATGTAAATTATTAATTTTTGTTGAAATCACAAAATTTATCCGACACTGCAATAAATATGTGATAAATTTAAACAATAAAACTTGACAAAATTGATGATAATCCAATAAAAGTGAGACAGTTGTCAAACACAATTTATGTCCATCCTTTTTTATTATAAAACAAAAAAATTTCTTCATCATATTGTTTTATTTTACTCACTCTCTCTATCTCTCTCTCTCTCTCTTTCTTACCTTTACATCTTATCCATCTTTTGTATTCCAGAAATGAAAGAACGTACAAATTTCAGTTGATTGACATCACTTCGTCATTTGTCAATAATGTCAATCAAAAGACAACATTTTTACCAATATAAACATAACAATGAATGTAAAATGAAAATGTTTTTTTTTTTTGTAATCTGTACAACAATAACAATAACAACAATTTAAATTTTAAAAGAATAAAATAAGATGATGTGTTTGTTTTTATTTGTTAGTTTCTTTATTTCTTTTTTTTTTTTATTTATATTTTTGATTGTTGTTATTATTTTGATTTGTTTATCTTTTTAAAAATGTTTTTGATTTGATATATTTTTGAATTTATTCTACAACGTTTATTATGTTTATTGGAAAATTTCTGCTTTGTTTTCTCACGATTGTTATGACGCAGTTAGATCATTTGAATGAAAACATTTTCATTTGTGTGAACTAAAATTGATCATATGAAATGCAAATTTTTACTTAAGATTGTTCAATGGATATCTTCAGTGATAATCACGACGGCTGAACTCAGCAGAATGTTTGACTCTTCAAAGGCGACCAATACAGTCGAATGGGATTTTTCCCAAATTGTTGTAATTAAACATAAAAATCTTCAACTTTTTTAAAACTGATGACACAACAACAAACTGTAAAACCATACAAAAATCTGACTAAATTTATGAACTCGTTCTTATTTCACTAAATTTAAAAATAACTTTAACAAATGATCACGAAAATTAACCAACATAAATATAAGTGATGCAATATAAAGTGCATTTCATTTAATTAATTATTTGTACAAAAGTTAAACATGAATTTTTGGTGGGATGTAAACTTTTTCAAAAAAAAATATACTGATTGCAACAAATCAAAATGAGCCAAAAAGAAAAAAAGAATGAAAACAAAAAAAAATAATGTAAAATCATTGAACTCATAAACCTTTCTTCATGAAAAATAATATTTTTTATTTAATTTTATAAAATCTTTCAGTATATACATGTATAGGATGTGTGTAGAAAAGATAAAGATACGCGATGAGATGAGATGAGAGGACGGCCATTTATATTATAAATACATACATAAATAAATATAAATCCTGAATTATATTATTTTGATGTGACATATCACTCACATGTCTCCTTATGTTACTTGCCACTCTATATATATACCTATACTATATACACTTACAATTCTCTTCCCCCCATATACACGCAGATTCATTCCAATTCTTATTTCCATTCTAAATTTTCATCCCATTGAAACATTCACATCCATAAACATTAAAACCGGAAGAAAATAAATCTTTCAATCTACTGTTCTGTCATCTTAGTGAGTTTCGTCCTATATGAAATTTTTACTTTAATTCTTTTTTAGTATTCTTGTTGTTGTTTCATTTTGTTAGTTGTTTTTTTTTTCTTGTTCTTTTTTTTTTTTTTTGCTTTCTGTCTTTTTCCTCTTCTCTTAATTATCACCGCTCGCGAGTTCTAAATTTAGTTATCGACGATATTTATAAGCACGTTATATATTTTTATGTATATTCATTTTGTATACGTGAGAAGGGGATGCTATTTATGGACTTCTTTTATAATAATCTCTAAAAACAAAATCCCTCTTTCTACATACAACAACTTCTTCTTCTTCTTTCTTCTTTCGTCTTAAGTTTTTCATATTATTGGATTTTTTTTTTGTGAAATATACGATTGCGTTTTAAATCAGTTTTTCTATTTTGTTCTTTATCTTCTTCTTCTCCGTTTTCTTCTTCTTCTTCTTTTTGTTTTTCCTATATATATTTGTTGTTGTTTTTCGTGCGTGCGTTCGTGCATCACTGGAATCTTGGAATCCCAAAATGAAAAACAAAAAAAAAAAAAAAACAAAAACAAAACAAACAGAAAATATAAAAATGAAAAAAATAAAAATGAAGAAGAAGAAGAAAAATACGAAAATAACAGATAATTTAATCTGAAGTTTTTTTGACGTGATCTTCGTCTTATATATTTTTATTCTGTATTAATTTTGTTGTTGTTATATTATACTATTATTTTTTTTACATTTTCATAAAGCCTGCACTGAACTGAATAACTTTGCCGATATATTATTGAAAAACAAAAAATCTTTATTTGTTTTTGTACGCAAACGACATGATTGTTATTTTTTGTTGTTGTTGTTGTTGTTATTGTTGTTTAATAAACGCGATCAAATGATCACGAAAAAAAGATTCAAGACAGTAGGTGAGATTTCGATTATAGGTAGGAATTATCTGGTTAGATTTATATAGAATAAAATATGGATGAAAATTTATACAAAAACAAATCAATCAATCATCTAAAATACAGTATAATCACGATCTTTTTTTATAATTTACTTATTGATATTTGGTTATTTATTTATTATGAAATAAAAATAATAGACAGACATTAGGACAAACCAAAGTCTAAATCACATCTGTAACTAATCGATCAATCTTATTTCTTTCTTTCTTTGTTTTTTTCGTTTCGTTTCATTTTTTTTTTTGTGCGATTTGATCATCCAGAAGAAGACAGAAGTTTTGTTCTTGTTTTTTTTTTTGATTCTTCTTCCAAAAATCCAACAACAGAGAGGGGAAAAAAAGGCAAAATGAAAAAAAGGCAAAATGAAAATCATTCAAATCTCAGAGATCCAATTGTGTTTTATAAGACAAGAGGTCATCATGCCCTGTTTGACTCTTTAAAATACACGCAAAAGTTTTTAATCTTCTTCTTGTTGTTGTTGTTATTATTGTTTGATTTTCTGTTGTTGTTTTTTTTTGTTCGTCTCCTCAATGCAACTGCAAAAAAAAATAATTTGCATACAAGAGAAGATGCATTCATTTACGAAAAAAAAAAATAATAATAAAATTTATATTCAAAAATTTGCATACTGGCCTTTATAGATTGGATTTTGAGTTAAACGTATAGTTTTAAGGCGCTACGCAGCTTTATTTTTTTTTTGTTTTCTGTTTTGTTCATGTTAAATTTTAAGAAGTTTTGATTTGGTGTCTGGACTCTATCGCTGTCTCTCTCATGATCTGCGATCCTGATCAACAGCAACAACAACAAAAATTATTTTATTTTTTTTAACCAAAAAATAAAAAATTTAAAACAAACAGAAAAAATGTAGAAGAAGAAAAACAAAAATAAACAACACGCAGACGAAATTCGAAAATTTACAAAATAAATATACAAACAGATTTACGCATGTGCAAATCGAAATGATCTTATCTGAATCTGTTATATTGTTATTTTTTCTCCGTTTTAATGGATAGAATTCTAAGAAACTGATTTCTTTTTATTTTTGGCTTGTTCGTTTTTTTTCTAAAGTCGCATAGAAATTAAGGGCAAAAAGAAAAAGATTGTAAGATTGGATCGGTATATGAATGACGATTAAATAAAAATCATTACGATTGTTTTTAACTTTAAGATCTGCGATAATCGTTAGATTTTTCCCCTTTCTCATTTCATTTTTTAGATTTTTGTAAATCAGAAGAAAACAAACTGATAATGGTTGAAATGGTTATGGGTGAAATGTGAAGATGATGGTTGAAATGTGAAGGTTATGGGTGAAATGTGAAGATAATGGTTCAAATGTGAAGATGATGGTTGAAATGTGAAGGTTATGGGTGAAATGTGAAGATGATGGTTGAAATGTGAAGGTTATGGGTGAAATGTAAAGGTTCATGAAGATGATGGTTGAAATGTGAAGATGATGGTTGAAATGTGAAGGTTATGGTTGAAATGTGAAGATAATGGTTGAAATGTGAAGGTTATGGGTGAAATGTGAAGATAATGGTTGAAATGTAAAGACGATGGTTGAAATGTGAAGGTTATGGGTGAAATGTGAAGATAATGGTTCAAATGTGAAGATGATGGTTGAAATGTGAAGGTTATGGGTGAAATGTGAAGATAATGGTTGAAATGTGAAGATAATGGTTGAAATGTGAAGGTTATGGGTGAAATGTGAAGGTTCTGGTTGAAATGTGAAGGTTATGGGTGAAATGTGAAGATGATGGTTGAAATGTAAAGGTTGTGGGTGAAATATGAAGATAATGGTGCAAATGTGAAGATGATGGTTGAAATGTGGAGGTTATGGGTGAAATGTGAAGATAATGGTTGAAATGTGAAGGTTATGGGTGAAATGTGAAGATTATGGTTGAAATGTGAAGATGATAGTTGAAATGTGAAGGTTATGGGTGAAATGTGAAGGTTATGGTTGAAATGTGAAGATAATGGTTGAAATGTGAAGGGTATGGGTGAAATGTGAAGGTTATGGTTGAAATGTAAAGGTTATGGGTGAAATGTGAAGGTTATGGTTGAAATGTGAAGATAATGGTTGAAATGTGAAGGTTATGGGTGAAATGTGAAGATTATGGTTGAAATGTAAAGATGATGGTTGAAATGTGAAGGTTATGGGTGAAATGTGAAGATAATGGTTGAAATGTAAAGATGATGGTTGAAATGTGAAGGTTATGGGTGAAATGTGAAGATAATGGTGCAAATGTGAAGATGATGGTTGAAATGTGGAGGTTATGGGTGAAATGTGAAGATAATGGTTGAAATGTGAAGGTTATGGGTGAAATGTGAAGATTATGGTTGAAATGTGAAGATGATAGTTGAAATGTGAAGGTTATGGGTGAAATGTGAAGGTTATGGTTGAAATGTGAAGATAATGGTTGAAATGTGAAGGTTATGGGTGAAATGTGAAGATAATGGTTGAAATGTAAATATGATGGTTGAAATGTGAAGGTTATGAGTGAAATGTGAAGATAATGGTTCAAATGTGAAGATGATGGTTGAAATGTGAAGGTTATGGGTGAAATGTGAAGATAATGGTTAGAAAGTGAAGATAATGGTTGAAATGTGAAGGGTATGGGTGAAATGTGAAGGTTATGGTTGAAATGTGAAGGTTATGGGTGAAATGTGAAGATGATGGTTGAAATGTGAAGGTTATGGGTGAAATGTGAAGATGATGGTTGAAATGTGAAGGTTATGGGTGAAATGTAAAGGTTCATGAAGATGATGGTTGAAATGTGAAGATGATGGTTGAAATGTGAAGGTTATGGTTGAAATGTGAAGATAATGGTTGAAATGTGAAGGTTATGGGTGAAATGTGAAGATAATGGTTGAAATGTAAAGATGATGGTTGAAATGTGAAGGTTATGGTTGAAATGTGAAGATAATGGTTGAAATGTGAAGGTTATGGGTGAAATGTGAAGATAATGGTTGAAATGTAAAGATGATGGTTGAAATGTGAAGGTTATGGGTGAAATGTGAAGATAATGGTTCAAATGTGAAGATGATGGTTGAAATGTGAAGGTTATGGGTGAAATGTGAAGATAATGGTTGAAATGTGAAGATAATGGTTGAAATGTGAAGGTTATGGGTGAAATGTGAAGGTTATGGGTGAAATGTAAAGGTTCATGAAGATGATGGTTGAAATGTGAAGATGATGGTTGAAATGTGAAGGTTATGGTTGAAATGTGAAGATAATGGTTGAAATGTGAAGGTTATGGGTGAAATGTGAAGATAATGGTTGAAATGTAAAGATGATGGTTGAAATGTGAAGGTTATGGGTGAAATGTGAAGATAATGGTTCAAATGTGAAGATGATGGTTGAAATGTGAAGGTTATGGGTGAAATGTGAAGATAATGGTTGAAATGTGAAGATAATGGTTGAAATGTGAAGGTTATGGGTGAAATGTGAAGGTTATGGTTCAAATGTGAAGGTTATGGGTGAAATGTGAAGATAATGGTTCAAATGTGAAGATGATGGTTGAAATGTGAAGGTTATGGGTGAAATGTGAAGATGATGGTTGAAATGTGAAGGTTATGGGTGAAATGTAAAGGTTCATGAAGATGATGGTTGAAATGTGAAGATGATGGTTGAAATGTGAAGGTTATGGTTGAAATGTGAAGATAATGGTTGAAATGTGAAGGTTATGGGTGAAATGTGAAGATAATGGTTGAAATGTAAAGATGATGGTTGAAATGTGAAGGTTATGGGTGAAATGTGAAGATAATGGTTCAAATGTGAAGATGATGGTTGAAATGTGAAGGTTATGGGTGAAATGTGAAGATAATGGTTGAAATGTGAAGATAATGGTTGAAATGTGAAGGTTATGGGTGAAATGTGAAGGTTATGGTTGAAATGTGAAGGTTATGGGTGAAATATGAAGATGATGATTGAAATGTGAAAATGATGGTTGAAATGTGAAGGTTATGGGTGAAATGTGAAGATAATGGTTGAAATGTAAAGATGATGGTTGAAATGTGAAGGTTATGGGTGAAATGTGAAGATAATGGTGCAAATGTGAAGATGATGGTTGAAATGTGGAGGTTATGGGTGAAATGTGAAGATAATGGTTGAAATGTGAAGGTTATGGGTGAAATGTGAAGATTATGGTTGAAATGTGAAGATGATAGTTGAAATGTGAAGGTTATGGGTGAAATGTGAAGGTTATGGTTGAAATGTGAAGATAATGGTTGAAATGTGATGGTTATGGGTGAAATGGGAAGATAATGGTTGAAATGTAAATATGATGGTTGAAATGTGAAGGTTATGAGTGAAATGTGAAGATAATGGTTCAAATGTGAAGATGATGGTTGAAATGTGAAGGTTATGGGTGAAATGTGAAGATAATGGTTAGAAAGTGAAGATAATGGTTGAAATGTGAAGGGTATGGGTGAAATGTGAAGGTAATGGTTGAAATGTGAAGGTTATGGGTGAAATGTGAAGATGATGGTTGAAATGTAAAGGTTGTGGGTGAAATATGAAGATGATGATTGAAATGTGAAAATGATGGTTGAAATGTGAAGGTTATGAGTGAAATGTGAAGATAATGGTTGAAATGTAAAGATGATGGTTGAAATGTGAAGGTTATGATTGAAATGTGAAGATAATGGTTCAAATGTGAAGATGATGGTTGAAATGTGAAGGTTATGGGTGAAATGTGAAGATAATGGTTGAAATGTGAAGGTTATGGGTGAAATGTGAAGATTATGGTTGAAATGTGAAGATGATAGTTGAAATGTGAAGGTTATGGGTGAAATGTGAAGGTAATGGTACAAATGTGAAGATAATGGTTGAAATGTGAAGGTTATGGGTGAAATGTGAGGATTATGGTTGAAATGTGAAGATAATGGTTGAAATGTGAAGGTTATGAGTGAAATGTGAAGATAATGGTTCAAATGTGAAGATGATGGTTGAAATGTGAAGGTTATGGGTGAAATGTGAAGATAATGGTTAGAAAGTGAAGATAATGGTTGAAATGTGAAGGGTACATGTGAAATGTGAAGGTTATGGTTGAAATGTGAACGTTATGGGTGAAATGTGAACGTTATGGGTGAAATGTGAAGATGATGGTTGAAATGTGAAGGTTATAGTTGAAATGTGAAGATGATGGTTGAAATGTGAAGGTTACATGTGAAATGTGAAGGTTATGGTTGAAATGTGAACGTTATGGGTGAAATGTGAACGTTATGGGTGAAATGTGAAGATGATGGTTGAAATGTGAATATGATGGTTGAAATGTGAAGATAATGTTTGAAATGTGAAGGCAATGGTTGAAATGTGAAGATGATGGTTGAAATGTGAAGGTTATGGGTGAAATGTGAAGGTTATGGTTGAAATGTGAACGTTATGGATGAAATGTGAAGATGATGGTTGAAATGTGAATATGATGGTTGAAATGTGAAGATAATGTTTGAAATGTGAAGGCTATGGGTGAAATGTGAACGTTATGGGTGAAATGATGGTTGAAATGTGAATATGATGGTTGAAATGTGAAGATAATGTTTGAAAGTTGAAGGCTATGGTTGAAATGTGAAGGTTATGGTGGAAATGTGAAGATGATGGTTGAAATGTGAAGATAATGTTTGAAATGTGAAGGCTATGGGTGAAATGTGAAGGTTATGGTTGAAATGTGAACGTTATGGGTGAAATGTGAAGATGATGGTTGAAATGTGAACGTTATGGGTGAAATGTGAAGATGATGGTTAAAATGTGAGGGTTATGAGTGAAATGTGAAGGTTATGGGTGAAATGTGAAGGTTATGGTTGAAATGTGAACGTTATGGGTGAAATGTGAAGATGATGATTGAAATGTGAAGGTTATGGGTGAAATGTAAAGGTTCATGAAGATGATGGTTGAAATGTGAAGATGATGGTTGAAATGTGAAGATAATGTTTGAAATGTGAAGGCTATGGGTGAAATGTGAAGGTTATGGTTGAAATGTGAACGTTATGGGTGAAATGTGAAGATGATGGTTGAAATGTGAACGTTATGGGTGAAATGTGAAGATGATGGTTAAAATGTGAGGGTTATGAGTGAAATGTGAAGGTTATGGGTGAAATGTGAAGGTTATGGTTGAAATGTGAACGTTATGGGTGAAATGTGAAGATGATGGTTGAAATGTGAAGGTTATGGGTGAAATGTAAAGGTTCATGAAGATGATGGTTGAAATGTGAAGATGATGGTTGAAATGTGAAGATAATGTTTGAAATGTGAAGATAATGTTTGAAATGTGAAGGTTAGGGTGGAAATGTGAAGATGATGGTTGAAATGTGAAGATGATGGTTGAAATGTGAATATGATGGTTGAAATGTGAAGATAATGTTTGAAATGTGAAGGTTAGGGTGGAAATGTGAAGATGATGGTTGAAATGTGAAGATAATGTTTGAAATGTGAAGGCTATGGGTGAAATGTGAAGGTTATGGTTGAAATGTGAACGTTATGGGTGAAATGTGAAGATGATGGTTGAAATGTGAAGGTTATGGGTGAAATGTAAAGGTTCATGAAGATGATGGTTGAAATGTGAAGATGATGGTTGAAATGTGAAGGTTATGGTTGAAATGTGAAGATAATGGTTGAAATGTGAAGGTTATGGGTGAAATGTGAAGATAATGGTTGAAATGTGAAGATGATGGTTAAAATGTGAGGGTTATGAGTGAAATGTGAAGGTTATGGGTGAAATGTGAAGGATATGGTTGAAATGTGAAGGTTAGGGTGGAAATGTGAAGATGATGGTTGAAATGTGAAGATAATGTTTGAAATGTGAAGGCTATGGGTGAAATGTGAAGGTTATGGTTGAAATGTGAACGTTATGTGTGAAATGTGAAGATGATGGTTGAAATGTGAAGGTTATGGGTGAAATGTAAAGGTTCATGAAGATGATGGTTGAAATGTGAAGATGATGGTTGAAATGTGAAGGTTATGGTTGAAATGTGAAGATAATGGTTGAAATGTGAAGGTTATGGGTGAAATGTGAAGATAATGGTTGAAATGTAAAGATGATGGTTGAAATGTGAAGGTTATGGTTGTAATGTGAAGATGATGGTTGAAATGTGAAAGTTATGGGTGAATTGTGAAGGTTATGGGTTAATCCTTTGAGTTTTGTATAATTGTTGACTTGATCTAGTTCGATGGGGTTTTATTCGATCTGCGTGATAATAACGCAAGGTATATCAACATCAAGGACCTCCACGCTTATAAAATCTTCAATTCTTTGTATTTTTTTTGTATTTTCATTTATTTATTTGTTTAAAAAAAAAGTACATAAACAAAACTATAAAGAGACAATCTTTTGTTTTTATTTATTATACAATCTTGATTTTGTTTTTCGATCAATTGTTTTTGGTTTTGTTTTTAATTTTCATTTCACTTAACTTTACTTATAAGTTATAACCCCACCTCAACCATACACACACACACACACGTATGTGGATAATTCATCTTTTGTTTTATTATCTATGGTGCTTTAAGTAACTTCTTGTTGAATACAAAAAAACGAAGTAACATCGCCGGGTTTTATTTAAATAGATTGAATCAAAAAGCAGGAAAAAAAAATCAAATAATAAAAATTAAAATTGGAAAACAAACAACAAAAACAACAATAATGAACAAGATAAAGGGAAACCGAATCAACAAATAATAAGAATTGTGATAAATTGTATCAAAAATATTTGATCAAACAGAAAAAAGAAGAAAGATTTTAATCTTTTGATAATGAAAAAGAAGAAGAAGAAGAAGAAGAATTAAATTATAATGACAATCGGTCAACTCTTTTGTTTTTTCTTCCATTTTTCTTGTCCCTTTTTCTTTATTCGTTTCTTTCTTATGTAAATAATTTAATCATACAAATTATACAATTTACCCAGGTTCCACCATTCTAGCCCCTCGATCCTCTAATAACGATTAATAAATTCAAAAATTTATACGATGATCAAACAACAACAACAACAAAATAGAAAAGAAAAGAAAAATCGATGAATGATCACGCGGGATGAATTCACATTTTCTACAATAAAGTAAAAAAATATAAATAAAATTTCTGGATGTGAGATTAAGAACTCAACCAATTGTTGTTGTCGATATGCGCGTTCATTTTACAAATTATATTCCATTAAATGGTTGGACTTTTTTGTAATAAACAAAAAATGTCTCTATAAAAGAACAACAAAAAGAAAACGTAGAAAAAAATGCAAGTTGAAGATAATTTAAATAAAATCAAACGATTTGAATATTTATTTTATTTTTTTTTTTTTTGGTTGAATAAAAAAATGTGCCTAAGAAAATAAAAAACCACAAATCTTCAAAAGAATTACAATATTCTTTCTATATAGACTTTTAAAAATTGAGTTAAATCCAAATACGATGAAAATGTATTAAATTGAATTTTTCCAGTCTAATAAATTATTGTTGATGACTAAATTTAATTTAATTATTCATTAAATAATTTTTGATTATAAATTATTATTTTACTTTGTTGGATATTTGAAAAGAAATTGAAGAACTTTAATGAAACGTTAAACAAACAAATCAACCAATTTAAAATTACGTATATTGAATTAAAATATTTTGAAATAAATAAATAAGAGACAGAAAAGACAGACACGACACGTCGTATAGATAAGAAATATTGTACGTTAAAAGGTGATAAAGTTATATCTTAATTATCTCAATGTTTTATGATAATTAAATAAAATTTATTACTTTAATGAGGATGTAATGTGTGGGCTTTATATTAGGACTAGTTGATTGGGATTACCTCTACGGTTTTGCCTCAAAAAGTTTACATGTAAAAAAAATTATAGAATCTGTGCCTAGAAATGGGGTTTTAAAAAACAAGGGGTTAAAAATGGGGTTGTTCTAAAATTCTGAGGTTTCACCTGAACATGGATTCTGCAACAGTTTTTCTATAAAATTTGATAATTAATAATATTAGTTCAATTAATTAACTCCTCTCATCACTAACCAAACCAAAAAAGAATGTGACAATATTGTTCGATGTATAAATTTGATTTCTTAATTAATTAAAAAAATTTATTTATAAAGAAATTAATTTTTAACAAAAGATTTGAATTGTGTTTTTTGACTAACCAAGAAAAAAATATGAGAGAGAGAAACTTCAACAATTATCATCTGCCCATGTACAGGCCCATTAAATTAATCAAAAAAAAAAAACAAACTAAATGAAACTAATACGTAAAAAACGTAAGAAACACAGCGGTGTATTTCTTACTTTAAATGCAGATAAAAAAAAACTATAAGAAACGATCCCTGACACAAATTATAATTAAAATTTAATTAAAAAATTTCACGTGTGTTAAGAGGATAACCCAAAAATAAAAATAATAATAATAAACAGCCAAGACAACAAAGACAATAAACATTAAAAAATGATTTTAAAATTTGTTGACAGAAAATAATAATTTTTATTAAAAAATGGGAAAATAAACGTTCGTACACACACACACACACAAATCCATATTTATGCAAATTCTGTGTCAATTTACACAATTTCATTTTCAATTTAATTAAAACTAACGAAGAAAAAACCTTCTTCAATTGACAGATACAATTATAATTGGTGAATTTAATAAAAAAGGGGATTAAGGTCAATCGTTCTGTTTTTTATTTTTTTTTTTGTTTTTTATTTTAAATTTATTTCTTAAAAGGCAACAAAAAAAATTTTTTGATTTCTGTTTTTTAATTTACGCGGCAAAAAAAAAATTGTTTTAGTGAAATTTGTCATTTTCCTTCTTTCTTCGTGAATTCATTTGATTCTTAACCTTTACCAATAATATGAAAAGAATAATAAAGAAAAATTTATGTACACAAAAGAGTGGAGGGGGGTGGAGGGTGGGGAGACTGGAACTTTTTTTTACCAATTTCTGTTATGAATTTCTGCGTCAACTTTTTTCGTTTTCCAGAGAGAAATAATAATTTTCAGGCGAATATATAAACAGTGATCTTTATTTTCTTGTCATGGTAAAAAATAAAAAATATTATTATGAAGTAGAAGTAGAAGAAGAAGAAGAAAATGGTGAACATACCAAATATTTGAGATCCGTAATAATATGCATATTTTAATGATCAAAAATATTGACAAAAAAAATGAAGGAAAGAGGGAAAAGAAAGAAATGATGAGATATGTTCATTGATGTCCAATCAAAAAATTATTACACCAATTATTTATATTCTGGTAATACACAGACGAGAAAAGAATATTCATAACGTAAATTTTATTCATTTTCATAAATTCTTCTTCTTCTACACCTTCAACTTATTTCCCCCATGGGCCCTTCTTCCATCGCGTCACACAAAGATATAATTTTAAAATTATTCGTTACAATATTCTTTAAAATTTATTGAAGGTAAACATAAACTGCTGTTACATTCTTCATGATCAAGTACAATAATAAACTGGACCTGGACTGAAATTAAACAAAAACAAAAAATAATAATAAAGTGTCAACAGTAAAACACCAACATCCCATTAATATAATTTAACAATATTTTATCGATTTAATCATTTTTTTTTTCCTACCTTCTTCTTCTTCTTCTTCTTTTTCTTCTTCTTCGTCCTTTTCTATAAATTAGCAGAATTTCGTTTTTGGTAAACTCAATAAAAAAGACAAAAAAAATATTAAAATTAAAGGAAAAATGTTCAGAAAAAATTAATTTATGTAAATTAAGTAAAATGAAGAAGAAGAAGAAAGAATTTTTCATTAAGAATTTGTTTTTTTTTTTTAATTATTTTCATTAACGAAAATCTTTTTATTTAATTTTAAATTTATTTTGTTAGGCCAACAAAATGATTGTTAGTATAAATTTATGTGATTTCTGTGAATATGTGATAAATGACGATGGGATAAAAACAAAAGTCTGATAACAAAACGCAACTATGGAATAGTAAAAAAAAAATACAAAAACAAAAATTCATCAGAAATTATTTAAATTCAATTTTTTTGGTTAATCCAATTCGACTTTATTTATTTTTTTTTTTTGATAAAGAAAAGACAGGACAAAAAAAAAATACACAAAAAAAAAGACAAATAAGAAATAAAAAAAGTAACGCAAATTAGCATAAATACATTTGATACGACACGATAAAAATTAAAGACTATTTGGTAAGCCACGAACTTAAAAAAGTATTTTTGTTTTTTTTTTTTAACGAAAATAAAAAGAATGCAAAAAAAAAAAATATTAGCCGAAAGCGTAAACTAACAGAAAAACGAACAACTTAAGTAAAATGATCTTTTAAGGACGTTACGTTCTTCTTCTTCTTCTTATTTTATTTTAAAAATAAAATGTTAACAATTTTCTACTTCATCTTCTTCTTCTATACGTTTTGTATTTTCCTTTAAAACAATAATAACAACAACAAAAATTGGAACCCTTAAAAAACTCAGCACAAAACAAAAACAGTTCCATTTGATTTTTCTTTCTCTTTTTTATGTTCGTTTCTGTGTTTTTGTTCTGTGTGTGTCTGTTTTTTTTTTGTTTTTGTTTTTGTGTGTTTTTTTTTCAAAAAGAATTACAAACAAATAAAATAAAATAAAACTCCCCAACAACACAAAGTGAGGAGTATAGAAAAAAAATAACATGAAGAATTAAAAGATATCAACCGCTGGTTCTTCGTTGTTGTTATTGTTGTTGTTGTTGTTGTTGTTGTTGTTGTATAGAGATTCGATAAAACATCAACCACATAAAGGTAACAAGAACGGTGTTTTGCTTCTTTTATTTTTTTCATTTGTTTTTTTTTTTTTGAAAAACAAGAAGTAAAATGGAAGTCATAAGAGATGAGATTAAACCAACAACAACAATAACAGCAAAAAAAAAAAAAAGCACACATAAAACGGAAAGAAGAGAAAAACCTAAAAAAAATTCTACAAAAATATTGCAAAAAAAAAAAGCACGCATAAAACGCAACCAAAAACAAGTCAAAAAGTAAAAAAAAAATGGTGGATTTTAAGAGAATCGTAGGAAAAAAATAATTTTAGAACTTTATTCGTGTCGTAAGAACCTAACCTAATCTATAAGCTAAATATTTATTTGGTCTAAATGGTATGTGTAATAAATTACCAAAATAGTAACTAGATGATCATGATGATGATGATGATGATGATGATGATAATGATGATGATGATGATGATGATGATGATTATCATTGATCGATTTAATAAATAATAAAACATAATTTAACGTTTAACTTTAATGTAAATATTTTGCATTTAGCTTGAAGCGTTCAAATTCATTTTAATTGTAATAATTTTTGGTGAAAAGATTTTTTTTAAATACTTTTGCGCGCGCTTAACTGCGTGCCGCACTTTAATTTTTTTTTTGCCTAACATAAAATTATAGAGAGAGAAGATCAAAAGAGAAGATCAGAAGGAATTTTAGAAAAGGTATTTAATCAAAAAAATTAATAAAATTAGGCGAATCCATTTATAATGATTTCAATTTTACAACACAACAAATGATTATGATCTAAATAACAATTTTTAAAACACCTCTATCGCGGTACACTAATTTACCTTTTTACTCAATCTCTCATCTTTAAATAAAAAATATTTTAAGAAAAAAAATCATTCATTATCATCTCTTGTTTTTAATCATACATTATAGAATTTTTTCTATAAGCGGACAATCGAGACCATATATGTGAAAATTATATAAACATTTAACAAAATAAATGTGCAAATATACCAAGCAACAACAACAATAACAACCAAAAAAAAAAAATTTGGCTATAATTTTTTTGTTTTTTTTTTGTTTTTTGCTTTTAATCTATTAAAATCTCACAATTGAAACAATTAGAAATGAATGATGATGAACAACAACAACAACAACAACAACAGTAACAATAAGAAAGAAGAAGAATTTTATGTATATGTAGGATGGTGAGATGTATATGTGAGTGAGAGAAGAAAGGTCTCCTTCTCACCTTTCTTAGGCAGATATGTAAAAAAAAAATCCAGAATAATAATAATAATTGTTTAGTTTGTGTTTTTTGTTTAATTATACCTAATACTAAGGTATAAAACCAAAAAAGAATATAATTTATTAAAATACTCGATCATCTAAGTGTTATAAATGAGAGTGAATAACTTTACTTCCTTCATTATATTCAATTATTCTATACATTAAAATGTACAAAAAAAAAAACAACAACACATTTTAAAGGCTTTTCTTCTTCTTCTTCTTCTTCATCTTCTGCTAAAAAATAATAATGTTTTTAAAGAAGAAGAAGAAAAAACAACCGAAACCAACTTAAAAAAAAACCATTGTTATGATTTATAAGGCTTTTTTTTCTGTTGGTTTATTCAAGTTTTTTTTGTTTTTTTTTTGTTTGAACTTTTTTTTTTTTTAGTTTTTGGTCAATTTTGTTGTTTTTGTTTTATTTATATTTTTTTTTTATTTAAAAAATTTTCTAATGTAAAAAAAACAAAAATAAGAATTAAATTCACGGCTGAGACATAACTTTGTTTATCTTTGGTCAGAAATCTTTAATTTATTAATTTTTGTTTATTCAAAATAATAATTGTTAGAAAAAAATTATGGTAAAAGAAAAAAAAACAGAGAGACGGACGAACGGACATTAACCTAAATTCATAAAAGATTTAAATTTTTTCTTTATGTAAAAAATTAAAAACAAATGAATAATAAAAATATTTCATTAATTTAATCCAATCATCCTGAAATACAAATTTATGTCCGAGTGCTGAGAACTGAATCCGGCCAATATACCAACGGAAACAGAGAAACAAATTTACAAAAAAACCACTAACAAATTAATGTCAATTTCAGACAAATATTAAAAACCCTAAAATCTCAACAATATCCTGTTCAAGATTGCTACTCCTATTTTTTTTTTGTGTGATTTTTAATTTCATCTGTTTCTTTCCCATTAAATTTATAATTACATAATTTAAATTCCATAAAAATTATAAGTTGATTATTTTTATTATTTGTTCCTCCTCAATTTTTTAACTCTTTAGTTCTTAATTAACTACAACTATACGAGACTTTTCTTGTACTAATAAAAAATTCTTAAATTATCCAATAAAATCGTAATAATAAAATTATTGCCTTATGTTCCCTCTTCAGTTTTTGTATGTTTTAGAAAATAAAACTAAACATTTGTTGTGACTCTATTATCGAATGTCAAATCGTATAAATTTTAATATTCCAATTAATCAAAATGCATTTTAAATGTTCTACCAGAATTTATCTCTTTAAAGATTAAAGTCATAGATCGGGTCTGTGAACTGAATACTAAAAGATCAGATAAATTCACTAAAAACAATAAAATATTTTTAATTCCACCTTTCAAAATGCAATGAAATTGTGTTTCGTTTTTCTTTTTCTTTTTTTCTTTCTTTCCCCTTTGGTTTAAATAATAAAAAAAAAAAAATTTAAAACATGCGTCCATTTAACATAGTCCAATTTGAGATAAGAGAAGGTGCTAATGTATAGATATGAAATATATGATGGTCATCGTCATCATATGACGATGATGATGATCAGAACAAAAAAAAAACGGGGCAGGTGTGATCGCTAGTTTCTTTTGTGTTAACTTTTACGGTTTTTTTTTTTTACTGTTTTATATATATTTTTATTTTATTTAAAGATTCTTGGCTTCTTGTTCCGTTTTTACATGAATTTTTGTGATAAGAACTTAAGTCTGTTTATTGTGACATTTTTATGTTTTCTATTTTCTATTGAAATTTTAAAGGATAACCTAATTATGTTAGATTATTATAAAAAATTTTATGTTAGGAAACAATAAAAGGTGTTTTCTTTTTTAATGTTTTTCAATTAATGAACCTTTATGTTATTTCAAGAAGTTTTTCTTGAAATTTATTAATTATAGTTTGTGGATAATATTTTTATAAAGTACAAAAAAAATACAAATTTTAAATTAGTGAGTACATATATAAACCAAATATCACAAATAGTACCATCTATAAGTGAACTCAGTGAACTTTTATATTTCGCGTAGAAGTTAAACATTTTTAACAATTCTTTAGAAAAGTGTTTTTGTGCTGATGTTTTTCTAATAAAAATGAAGAAAAAAAAACAATTAATATTTAAAGTGTCCAATTAAACGATGTTCCTTTTTCACGACGTTCCCCTTGCTGAATTTTTGGGAGTAGAGTTTTCAATATATTTTAATTATATGCAAGGTGTTCGTTCATCGCAATCTAGCGTAATCCAATAAAACACAACTATTAGTGAGTATAAATCAAATATCACTCGCAGTACACCATCTATATGTAAACTTAGTGAACTTTTATATAAGATATTTTATATAAGATGCAAACCATTTTTGTCAATGTTCAATAAACACTCTCCAAATAAAAATTTCTTTTAAATTTTGTAAAACTTTTTCAGTTTTATAATGACGGTTTTTATTCAATTCAGAACAATTAATTGTATTGTGTTAGAAATTATTTTCATAAAAAAACACACAAATTTAGTTTCATAATTTTATTAATGAATAACCAACAAAAAAAAAACAATTATATGCTACAAAATGATTGATTATGCTACGAAAACATTTATTTCCTGAAAACCAACAGTTTTTTCATACAAAACTTTACTTAATAAATAATCGTGAAATAAAAATAATTGGAATATTTTACAAAGGTAAATATGTATTATCCAAAAATATCTAATCAATTAAACAAAAGTGTCATATTCACTTAAAAATCAACGCGGCCTTCAAAGAAAAAGTTTCTGACTCTTTGAACCACAAACACAACAACAACAACAACAACAACAGTCAAAAAAATCAAAAATTAAAACTTTCTTCAAATTAGTTCAGCAGAGAAAAATGAATTTTGTTTCCATAGGTAAACAATTTAAGAAATTGGACAACAATTTACTTCTTACATAATTATTTTATTGAATTTTACTCATTATTATTTATTATTATACTTTATAATTATGATTGAAAATAAATAAAATCCAATTTATGTATATTTGTTGTATGGTAGTGAAAGTATATATTTTTACTCTCTCACCGCAACAACTTCAAATTCAACAAACAAGACCAGAAAAAAAAACTAAAACAAAAACAATTATTTTTGCCAAGATTTAAGAGACAGGAAATATTCATTGATTTTCAGAAACACATCATTTCAATTTCTTTTGAATTCAAATTAAATTACATAATTCTCTGTTTCTTATAAATTCTGTTTTTCTTTTTGTAACCGATGCATTTTATTTCTTAAAATACAAAATGTGGACACAACACACACACAACACATCAGTGACGTGCGCATTAAATAAAGGCGTTTAATCTCATTTTATCTTTACATTATTTGTAAAAATACAAGAACAAAAATATTTCCTTCCCTGTTGATGATTTTCATAAACTTTTGGTAAAAGAACCAGAAAAAAACAAACAATAAACTCACAAAAATGGTACAATAGATTTTTGTCTTAGTAAAGGTACAAAAAAAAATAACGCATTTGTTTACACATTCTCTCATTATTCATATTTCCCATTTACCATTTTTTTCTTATTACATTTTATAATCCATTCGGTTATTAATGTAATGTTGTTGCCTCAAGGTGAATATTTTAATTCCCATTCCATTAACAGCAACAACAACAACAGCAACCATTCACTTTTCTTATAAAATTCTCTTTTTTATTTTCTTCATCTGTATTCTTAAAATAATCTAAGTTAATGGACTTATATTGGACACTTTCAATTAAAATAAAGTAACCAAATACCAGAACGAACCCAACTGTAAATCTGACTTTGTTTTTGTTTTTTTTTTTTACTCTCCCTCAATAAAAAAAAAATCTTTGAATCTTGTCTTTGACTAACCTTTGTACACCAAACATCATCATCATTCTGTTTTACCAAAAATATGCAAATTTATTTTAAAGCAAATAAAAGTTCGTTGTAAAAAGCAAAAAAAAAATAATACGTAAAGTTTTGTAAAGTTTAATCGTTTCGTCTTTTTAACGTTAATGTTTAAAAGTGTTTTTTTGTAATTTTGAAAAAGAACAAAAAAAAAATATTAAACGGTTTTTTTTTCTGTACGTTTTGTTTTCTTCTCGTTATTCGCGGAGTCGTGCGTGCGTGTGTTCTCTATTGTTGCCTAATTTTTTAAATTATTTTTAATTTGAAGTTTTATTTTTCTCTTATTTTGTTTTGATGTTTTATTTTTAAGTTTCTTTAATATTTCTGTGTTATTTTTTATCCTCCCCCACCACCTAATTTCAATTTAAATCCAAAACACAGAAAAATCGTTTTTTTTTTTAGTTAAAGATTTTTTGAATCACTAAAACGACTTAAAAGTTAAAAAAAGTTAAAGGAAAAGTTGTGCTGCTATATCCATATTTATTTCTGCTAAAAATTTAATAACTGAAAATATAATTAAGACTGAAAGTGAAACATTTTTTGTTTGTAACTTGTTGTTTGTGCTGTTTTTTTTTTTTTGTTTTATTAAAAAGAGTCGAGTGGCAAAAAGAGACTTTTTTTTTCTCTTACAACTGTTTGGTAAAATGTGATATTGGCATAAATTACATAATCACAACAATAACAACAACAACAAACATATAGAGAGAACATTTTTAAAACTTATGATTACAAAATCCATTTATAAAATTGCATTACAAATTTATAAAAAAAAAAAATAATTTACAAAAAACAAAAGTAAAAAGCAAAATAACAACAACAACAAATAGAGAAATAAAAAATAAGAATAAAAAATAAAAAAAGGAAAACGATAAAATATAAAGTTTCAATAATATAAAAAGAGGCGGGGTGGGGGTGATGAAGTGAAGTAAAAAACAGAAAAAACAAAATATAAAAAAGTTAAATAGAGAAACATAAAAATTGTGTTATTTTCATTGATTTCAAATTATTAACGCAAATATGTGATTAAATTTTTATACACACATTTTTTTTTTCTTTCTATTATTATTATTTAATAATAACAATAACAACAACAATAACAAC
This sequence comes from Pedicia rivosa, assembly GCA_963082725.1. Lineage (NCBI taxonomy): Eukaryota > Metazoa > Arthropoda > Insecta > Diptera > Pediciidae > Pedicia > Pedicia rivosa. The sequence goes on from OY720153.1 coordinate 42,869,394, forward strand.
AACAAATTATTGAGGTTTTTATTAAATAAAAGAAAAACGTTTCTCAATAATAGAAAAAAATAACACTCTACCCATACACACAATTATTTTGTTAATTTTCATTAAATTATAATTTAAAAATAAATAAACAAATAAAATCGAAAGAAAAAATTAAAAAGTAAAAGGAACAACAAAAAAAAAAAAGAAGACAAAAATGAAATTATTCATTTGTTTTATATTGATTTTCTATATTTTAGAATTAATTTATTGTGCTAATATAAAAAGTGGAATAAATCAAAATGTTTCATCTCCTATTTTAAAAGGTGAGATGGGGTTTTAATCATTGATTAATAAAGATTACAACAACTAAACTACAAGTAAAAAAAAAAATTGTAATTAAAAGAAAGAAGAAGAAATAAATTATGAGAAACGTATTTTTTTTTTTACGTTAAACAATTTAAAATCCGCAATGTTATGGGTCTTTGAGTTACATGGTTATTTTTCTTGTTCTTGCATAATCCCAACAACAACAACAACAACAAAATGAGTTGAACGCTGTAGAATATAAAAATGCATATTTATCGGATTTAAAAAGTTTTTTTTGTGAAACTGTGGGTTTGTAGTTTGTGATGCATTTTCCCTCTCTCTCTCTCTCTCTCTCTCTCTCTCTCTCTCTCTTATAAAAATATATTTTCCATTCATTTTTATTTTATTTCTTCGTTTTATTGTGAATTAATAAATAAATTAATTTTCATTTATATTGGCTAATAGAGCCACCATAATGAGAGATTTAAATGACTACATAATGGATGAGAGGAGACATTTAAAGACTGCAAAAATTATCAATAATAAAAAATCTATTTTCTATTCAATTTATGATTTTGCATTTATTTCTTTAATTATATAAAATAAAATTCCGGATCTCTAAAATTTTATAATTTTATGGGACGATGACGAAGACATACATTTTTCACTGCTAACTAATTAACTATTTGTTAATACAAAAAATGGTTAACTATTTTATTTCTATATTCATTCTTTTCGAACAATTTTTATTATCTCTCTATTCACCTAAATAAAATCAATTAAATTTTTTTTAAATTAAAACCCAAATCAAATTAAATTGTTTAATGTATTTTTTTTTTAATTATTTTAACTTTAATATTGAATAATTGTTTTTTAGTAATTGTTTTTTTTTTATTCACTGGTTTGCATTGAACTGAATTCCAATTACTTTTTTGCAAGAGTAAAAAACTAAGAAAAAATCTGCAAAAAAAAAAACAATGAAAGAGAAAAGGAAAGACAACAGAATGATTATAAATTTGACCCAGTTTGATCGTTTTTTTTGGTATCAATAAATAAGTACGAGCATATATTATTAAAATTTATAAAATTATGCAACAAAAAACAGAAAATTGGAGAAAAAAAATAAATAGAAAAACAAAACAAACAACTATAGAGCGGTTGTTAACACTCATTTGTTATGTTTGAAAATTTTATAAAAAAATTTAACAAATACAACACGACACTGACCTATTAGAGTTTCATCCTACCACAACTTATATTTATTATTTATGTAAAATACTTATAATTATTGTTACTTGTTATTAACAATAATAATTCTCACTCAGCAAACCACCGAGGTAGTAGACTGACAATTGAATGATTACATATTTTATGTGCACATCGTTAGTGATGTTTTGTTTTTATGTAATTTTTGTATGATTTGCTTAAAAATTTTACGATGAAGAAAATTCAAATTTTAATGATACTTTTGGATTTAATGACCTTTTATTTTGATCCCACGATGTATGATCGCTATATAACAGTCTTCTGTTGAATATTATTTTATTATATTTTAATTGTCAGTACTGATTGATTTAAGTGGCCAAAAATTAACAAATCAAAAACTTAGATTTGTTGTTTCAATGAAAATTTTATATCGATTTTCCTACTCTTATTTATGTTGTCATTATTTTAACTTTATGAAACAATCATTCATTAAAGGTCAAATATTTAATTGTTTATTAAAAATAATTCTGTTATTTGTTACTTATTATTTGAATTACAAAACATATTATCTTACCAACTAATTAATTTGCCCAAAACCATAATTAATAAAAATAATTATTTATTTATTAAATTACAAAAATTGTTTTAATACTTTTTTTACAGTGCAAAACAAATCAAAGAAAAGGGATACAAGTGAGGAAGACGGCCCAATTAGAATTTCTCTTCCAACTTCCCATCCAATTTCTAAAAAAACGACAAAAATAGTTACAACCACGACGACTACAACTACAACAGCACCAATAACAAGTACAACAAAACCAACTACATTAACTTCTAAAGCGACTACAACAGCTAAAGCGACTACAACAGCTAAAGCGACTACAACAGCTAAAGCAACCACAACAGCCAAATTAATCACAACAACCAAATTAACAACCACAGCTAAAGCAACTACAACGCCAACCAAGACAACAACTCTATCCCCAACAACGAAAGCTATTACAACAAAAAAATCGAAATCCACAAGTAAACGAACCACCACAATTAAACCTCAACTGATAAAAAAATTAAAATCAACGAAAAAAAGTCCAGAGTTGATGTGTCCAAAAGAAGGTGAAGCAGAATTTATTTTATTCCCACTTCCTTGTTCAAAACATGGCGATTGTAAATCCATTGGAAAAGATTATCGATGTTGTAAACAATTTGGGGCAAAGCGTTGCTTCAAAGGTATTTTAAAGCCTTTAGTCGAACAAAAACATGAACGTAAGATATATTGAACTGTTTCATAATTTCAAATTTAACGATATGCATTTTTAGCTTTGCTGGGATTGATTCCTAGAAAATGTCCAACAGAACCATTGGCTGAATTATGGTGGGAATTGCAAACATGTACTTCAGATGCAAATTGTTGGCCTAGAGTTTGTTGTCCCGATAAAAGAAAAAGATATTGCAGAACAGCTAAACCAGAATTTGAATCTTTACCATTTTCTGCTGCACGTCAATTATCATATCGTAAATAATAAATTTAATTTCAAAAACATTTTATTTTAAAGCAACACACTCATTTTTCAGCGATCCAAGCCATTTCTGGATATTTGCAATGCACTCCACCACCCCCGAAAGTATTTGATTCACATCCGAAAGTTTGTAACAACACTTTAGACTGTTTTCCAAACGTGTGTTGCCAGGAAGAAGGAAAGAAACATTGTCGGCCACCAAAACGAAGTTTACTTGCTTTATTGGCCAGCATGACACAAGTTAGTACAAAAATTATTATTCTGAATATAAGAACTTGTTAATAACTGATTTTTTATTATAATAGCGTTTCAACACTGGGATAATCAAACAATGGACTGATAACTTAGTTATAAGATAGAAGAACTTTTTTTTAGAGATTTATGTTGTTTATTTCCAGTCAAGTTTATGAATGCAAATACATTTTTTTACAATTTTAAAGATTTTTTTATTCTTTTACATTCCTTTACTTTCATATTATGAACTGGGTAACTTGTTTCTGCAGTTTAATCGAGCTGAAAAAGAAAATCAATTTTTAATAAATACTCAAAAAAAAAATTTTAGGTTAAATTTTGTATTTACTTTCTTAAATCCAATATCATTTGCGTACTCTCTAAAGCACTGTCTGCAAAGATTTAATCCATATTTCCTGATAAGACCATGACTGTTTGAGCAGGCTCGGCTATATTTAAAAAAATATTTTATTAATTACAATTTTTGACATAAAACACGTGTAAGAAGTGACTAATTATTAAACTCAATTCCCACTTTTCACAGGCGTTTTTCTTTATTCTTTCTATATTCCATCAAAAATACTATTAAATTTAAATTTTAATTACCACACTCTGGAGCCTTGGCCATATTTTCTAGGATGTGAATACCAAACGTTAGCGAAACCCATCTTGTTTTTAGAAAAATTTTCACAAAAGAGAAAGAAGGACGTGGAGACTAACCGAAGCCAAAAAAAAAAGTTTTGTGTAGACAGTAATAAAAGTGTTCCTCTGGTGTTCAATTCTCAAAGTAATTTTGAACACCTTTCTGGTAATACTATTTAATATTATTGTTTTTCAGTTCAGTATACAATTCTTTTCAGTTCAATGTTAAAAAGTTAAAAAATGAGTAACTGTCAATCAAATCAAAATTAACGTTGTTGATTTATTGGCTATTTCTAGTTTCTACTAATTCCATTTGATTTTGTCTTTATTTACAAATAAGAATATTTTATCACATAAAAATTAGCGAAATTTCGACACAATTATGGTTTGTATTCGAATTATTAAATAAATCAATGTAATTCATTTGAATTATTGAAAAAAATTTCAGCAGAAGTTTACGTTCAAACTTCAATATATATTTTATGTACATTTATAAATTAAATAATTGTTTGTTTCTGATCCTTTTGATTTAGGCTGAAATGAAAAATTTAAAGGATTGCTTTAATAAAAGATTGGAACAAATAAGTGTTTACGAAGAAGCAATGAAAATCATAGCAAAAAAGGCAGAGAATCTTCCAACGCTTGAGTGCCTAGAAGAACGTAAAGATTCTGTCAAAGATATTGTAAATAAAGTAAAAGACTTAATAACCAAACATAATGCTGAAGATTTAAAAAAATATACATTAATAATGAATAAATTAAGAAATCAACAATTGATTATGCTAAATATCATAGAAAAAATAGAAGAGAAAAGCGTTAATATCAGACCGAGAACTCCAACTGAAGATAAGAAGAATTTCATGACACCGATGAAAGATGTAAGTAGAAACCAGTTGGATTTTATATTAACTAAAATTGTATACAAACCTTTTTATTTAAGAGTTCTAATATGTGTCGCTCAATGTACATCAATGATTTTCTTCAATCACCATTTATTTTTAAAAAAAAACCTGTCTCCCTTAATTTTCTGGATTTTAATATTAAAATAACTCAAGAAGAATTTGAGAAGCTACCAAAATATATGCGAGGCCGTGAATCAGTTGATGAACTTAACGAATTTCTTGATTCTGTGATTATCAAATGTCTAAATGAAAAATATGCTCTTATGTACAAACAACGAGAAGTGGTTCTAATGAGTCATCGAAGTATTTGGAATATGTACAGATCCCAAGAAAAATATTTTCCAGGCAAAAAATTTATCACTCAAGGAGATATAGCAAAAATCATGAATAGACTTTTAGATAAAAAAATATTAAATAAATTTTGTATGCTCAGACATTTATCAGTAATTAAAGAAGCTACACACGACTCAACAATCTGTTATATATGGAATTATAATTGTGAAAATTAATTGATAATAATGTAAATATTAAAATTATGATATTAAAATTTATTTTAAATATATTTTGTATTTTTTTATCAAGTAAAAAGAAGCCTAAATTTTATACGATTAAATTTTTCACATGTGGCAAGAATATTCTATCAACTTTCCAGCTCCAGCAATTTTTTAATAAAAAAAAGTTGCATGTCATTTAATTAAAAATAAAAGTTAATTTTCTTTAGATTAAGAAACATTGTTAATAATAAAAAAATGCAAAATTTAATAATTTTTGGTGGAACCGGAATGACTGGTATGAATAATAAAGATAAATATCAAACATTTAAATAATAATTTATATTTCCAACATTATAAGGACAATGTGCAGTAAATCACGCATTATCAAGGGGTTTGTATAATTAATTTCAGAATGAAATTACATAATTTATAAAAAAAATTTTAAAAGGGCTAAAAGTTCGTCTTTTGATACGTGATGAAAAAACTGTACCTGAATTATTCAAAGATAAAGTTGAACTTGTGAAAGGTGATGCAACTAATTTATCTGATGTCCAAAATGCTGTTAAAGATATGGATGCAGTTTGCGTAGTTCTTGGCACACGCAATAATTTATCGCCAACAACAGAATTATCAACTGGAATGCAAAATATTGTACAATCTATGAAAGATAATAATTTAAAAAAAGTTTCTGTATGTTTATCTGCATTTTTATTCTATGAACCAGATAAGGTTCCTGCAATATTTACAAATTTAAATGCTGATCATCAAAGAATGTTTGATATAATTAAAAATTCTGGATTGGAATATAGAGCTATTTTTTCACCACATATTGCAGGTATTAAAATGAAACATTTAAAATTCATTTTAAAAAAATGCATAAAATAATTTCTTGAACTTTTAGATGAACCATCTGCTGAATTTCAAGTTCTTCACGATAAATCACCTGGGAGAACAATATCAAAATTGGATTTAGGAAAATTTCTTATTGATTGTTTAGAACAAGAAGAGCATTCTGGAAAAATTTGTGGAATTGCAACAATAAAAGCACCAGTTTAAAATTACATATTGATAAGAATGGGTTTAAAAATAAATAACAAACGCACATTCATTTACAAATAATAATCTATTTACATTTTTTTTCTTTTATAAGAATTTAAATAAAAATATAAATATAAATTAGTATCAAAATAAATAACAAATATCTTTTTTTAATTTGTTAATAAGAAAAAAATATATATATATTATATTAATGTGTATATTATAAAAAAAAAAATTGAATCATAAATTAGAAAAAAAGGAAAGAAAATTTACATTAAAACATTTGATATTTAAAAAAAAATTTAGATAAACTTATTCATAAAAGTTTTCTTGGAAGTAGAATTTTTAACTTGTGAACTGAAACTTCCGTAAATTGATATGGGCGGACAAACGTTGTAACCAATTTTCTCATAAAATTTCTCCTGTCCTAAAGTTGATAAATAAATTTGTTTTAAATGTAGTACATCTTTACAATACTGTTCTGCATGCCTCATTATCAGTGTACCAAGACCTTTACCCCGAAATTCTTTACCAATAACAACAGACTCAACAAAACATGAACTTTTATCTGATGGAACTGGTGTCAATTTCAAATGACCTAAAACAATTTTATTATCGTCTTGAGTTAAAACCAATGATGTTGGTAAACGATCTTTCGAAGCATCTAGTGAAATCATACGAGCAACTTTACTCCTTGGCCATTCAGAATTTATCAGTTGACAACACATTTCTTTTAACTCTGGATATTTATGAATTGCCACCACATTGTATTGATTAGCAACGTTGTCAGGTGTTAAACCCTAAATTATGTAAAATACTTTAGTTAGTCACTTTCAAAATAAAGGAAAAAAAAAAAGAAATTTAAAAAAAAGATTAATAAAGAGAGAAAAAGTAATCATCAGCAAACTAATTTATTTGAAATTCAGTTGATGATATTTCTATTTATGTAACAAAATGATGTTTGCTGATGCTAATGGAATGAAATAAGATTTAATTATTTGTTTCGGTTTTTGTTATTGTTTGTTTGGTTTAAAAATATAATTTCAATTATATTTAACAGAAAATAAAGAAAAACGTGTGGGAAAAATTGTATTAAATAAATATATCTATACTAACTAACTATATGGGAAGGAAAATTATATACCAATGCCAAGAACTAACAAAACTATTTTGTTTTATTTTAAAATTACATTTTATTATAATAATGAGGAATTTTCAAGACCAATAAATAAAGTGCAAGGTTAATTATGATTGAATAATAAATATTATTAATTTCCTAGTCTAAATAAAAAAAAAGTGTTGGAACAGAAGAAAATTAAATGAAAAACTTATCATGCGATTTTATTATTTAATTAGTTGTATAGGAAACAAAATCTACCAAAGAAGACATTTTCTATAATATTTACAATTTACCAGACACCCAGTGATAGCATTAAATATAAATAGTTAATTATTTAATTTAGTTTGAATCCTTTAAAATTAAAACATTTTTTTCTAATTTTTTTTATAAAAAAAATGAATAATTTTCTAATCCTTGAGATTCTAGTAAAAATAACCAAAAGCACAATCCATTTTATTTATGTAGATTGATGGGCTTTTTTTTAAATGGTCGAGAGATGTGGTTTTGTATTACAACTACAACAACTAAAAAAAAATCTAGTGAACTGTCATGAGTTTGTTATTTCTTTAAAATAAACTTATATTAAATTATTAAAACTCATTTTTTTTAAACATTAACTAAATGTGATCATTTAATTATATGATATAATGTAATATTTATATATTAAATAAATTTCTTACCATTTAAAATAATGATCAGATAACGTAATGAAAAATTATAACCTATTTATATACACATTATGATTTTGACTGAAAGGAAAAATTGTATTTCGACGAAAATTTTGCTGTTTTTTATCGTGTGTCAAATATAAAAACATTGACCCATATTTTTAAGCGCACACAGGAAATTTATATGCAAAAAAAACATTAAAGATAAACAAATCAGAAACTTGAATTCATTAATTAAATCAATTAAAACATTTGAATTTTTTTCTCAACGAATCAATATTTATTTGAATAAAATAAGAATTTCCACTTCCCGCTTTAGATTTCTAAATATTTTTCTTTTAAAAAGTTATTCTAAAAATAATAATTACAAAACTTAAACAAAAAAATTCTTGTCAATAAAAAATATTCGAAAAATTATAAATAAATAATTATTAAGTAATTAAATAAATATTTCAAAATGTAAAATTAGAATACATATATTATTTAATTTAAATCTAACCGCTAATAATTTTATTCAGCAAAAATGTTAGACTAACTTCATAACCATGAATTGCTGCTTTCTAACCGCATACATTTTTTTTTGACAAACATCAAAAAATTTATCATCATCAACAAACCTTTTTACGCTAAAGAAGCGAGTTTTTGTAAGAAAATAATTATAAAAGCAGTACAAAATGTCACGAGGAAGCTCCGCTGGTTTCGATAGACATATTACCATTTTCTCTCCGGAAGGAAGATTATATCAAGTTGGTAAGTATCTCTGGACATGATAACCTAAAAAATATTTTTGTGACTTGCAATTTTTTTTTCAGAATATGCATTTAAAGCTATCAATCAGGAAGGATTAACATCTGTTGCTTTTAAAGGACAAAATATTTCTGTGGTTGCAACTCAAAAGAAAATTCCAGATAAGACCATTGATCCAAAATCAGTAACTCATCTTTTCAAGATAACAAAGTATATTGGATGTGCTATGACTGGAAGAATTGGTATAACACTTTTAACTTTAGATTATAAAAAGATTTTTTATATTTTCAAGCTCTTTAACATATTGAATTAAACTCTAATTAAGAATTCATTATACATATTTAATCATCATAACCTCAAATTTAAGCCGACAGCAAATCTCAAGTTGACAGAGCTCGTAGCGAAGCAGCTAATTGGCGTTATAAGTTTGGATATGAAATTCCAGTGGATGTATTATGTCGAAGAATGGCTGATATTAATCAAGTTTATACCCAAAATGCTGAAATGAGACCACTTGGTTGCAGTAAGTATTAATATTTCAGTATAATCTCCTTCAATGTTTATATTTTTCTCTATTTTAGGTATGGTTTTAATTGCACATGATTTTGAAAAAGGTGCTTGTGTTTATAAGACCGACCCAGCTGGATATTATAGTGGCTACAGAGCAATTGCTGTTGGTGTTAAACAAAATGAAGCAAATAGCTACTTTGAAAAAGAATTAAAAAATAAAACAGTTAAAAACACAATTTTTCAAAAAACGAGACATTTTAATGGAAATATTTCTTTTTAGAATTTTACTGATGAGGAATCCATAGAATTGGTGATCTCATGTTTGTCTACAGTATTGGCAGTTGAGTTTAAATCGTCTGAAATCGAAATAGGAATTGTGACTAAAGATAATCCAGAATTTAGGTAAGATTAGAATTATTATAAATGTTTCTTAAAGACAATAATATTATGTTCATTTTCATTTAGAACACTATCTGAGAAGGAGATTGAGGATCATTTGAACAAAATATCTGAAAGAGAATAATTTGGTTTTTTACAATTTTATAATGGATAGTTTTCAATGTTTTGAAAATAAATCTGTTATTTTTCTTTAAATATTTTTGAGTAAAGATGATAATCATAAAAACATTTTTTTATTTCCATTCGAATCTTACAATTTTATTAATAATAAAGAAGTAAATTTAAGCGACGATTTATTGATTAAAAGTATTCGTTTTTCCAATTTATATTTAATCGATTTCTAATGTTTGAAATTCTATCAAAACTTAGGAATATAATCTGGCAATACTAGCAATATTATTGTTTTTTAGTTCAATGTACACTTTTTTTTTGTGAAAAAACAGTCTTTTTTATTTATTAACCTTGAAAATTTGACGTTTAGTCTAGAGTTTGACATTTCTTGTTTTGAGACTTATATAATTTTATTAAAAACAGTGAAACGTAAGAGTTTTTTACTATATTTTTATTATAACTAAAAACGTGTTTATTTAGAATAAAAGAATATGGTTGTAGGAGCATTTCCAGCTGCTAAGCTTGGTGTTTTATTCTTAAAACAGATAAGGTAAGAAACCAATAATAATAATGTTATATTACTTTTCTTAAAATGTAAACAATTTTAAAACTAGTAAACCTATTGCAAATGTCATCAAAAATAAAGCTAAAGAAAGTCAATTCTTCCGACAGTATATTTGTATGCCGCCAGCACAATGTAAGTAGTACTTTTAAGTAATTGTGGAGCATTGAAGGTTGAATTGCATAATATTTACCTATTTAAATTATATTTATTTATTTTCTCAAGTTTACAATTGGATGGAGGTCAAGACCAAAATGTGGGCTATGAACTTGGGAAAACCAACAAATGTACCACAATTAAATGAAACTATGGCAATAGAATTGGGTGGAAATTTGTTAGGAGAAACAGTGATATTTGTTATTGGTGCCGGTGTTTTAATTTTTGAATATGTACGACAAAGTAAAAAAGAAACAGTTAGAGAAGAAAATATTATTCAAGAAAAAAGAGAATTAATAAATACATTGAATGAATTATCATTTCATATTGAAAAACAAGATGCGCAACTGAGAGAAATGTCACGTGTTGTTGCAGAATTAGGTATAATTTATGTCATAATTAAAATACGTTTTATTTTATAATTTTTTGCTTATTTTTTTCTTCTTTTTAATTTTTTTTTTAAGAATCAAAATCATGGTTACAAAAACTACCAAAAATGATTTCAGATGCAAAGAAAGGAAATGAAACGCAAGGAGATAAAGATGAACCACTTAAAATAACAAAAAATTATATCGGTAATTTTAACCCTTCTGACGGTATAATTTTTAAAGCTTTAAACGTTATTGAAAACGAGATTTTTTATAGAGAACAAATCAGTGACAAAAGAAAAAATGGAATCATCACAGAATCATTAATTTACTTACAAAATGACTTTTATCAGTAGTGGTAAAATAAAATTGAATAACCATTAATTATTTCTAGAAAAAAATATATAATTTTTTGCATCTTATTAAATATTTTAAAGAAACATTAAATTATTGCAAAATCTAAATTATACAGCAACTCTTCTTTTCTTTCAAGTAAGATATTTTGTTGTGTTTTTCTAATGATGAGTGGATTTTTTCTGCCTAGTTTTATTTTAGTTTGTAGTTATTATTTAGTAATTATTAAATTGGTACTGGATTTTCTAAGTCATTGATTAATTTAATTTACTTTGAATCTTACCAATGATCTATAATAACTTAATTATGATCGATTTTTTTTTATTCTGATTGTAGTCATCAGTAAAAATTTCAAAAATATATTGTCATTGGTAAGACCGTTTTCAAACACAATAAGTTTTTATTCCATCAAATGTTCTTTATCACTTAATAATTATTAATATCTAGAATAAAAATATTAATAATTAAATATCTGCAATTATTACAAAACGAAAATACCTTAAATTGTAGATAAGGTTTAACTATTAATATTAATAGATTCCTTTAAATGTGCCTTCTTTTTTTTATTAGTTTATATTATTTTATAGCATGATTGAATTCTTACAATTATCCTTTTTTTTTAATTATAGAAAAATCTTGAAATAATAGTTTTATAATTTGTAGATATTCAAAACTCCCAAAAATAGAAATTCAGAAAATGTGATATTTTTTAGTTGTTTTAAAAAAACATAAAATAAAAAATAGCCAAACTTGTAAAAACAAAAGAAAATAAAAAAGCTGTATAATAAATTATATTTTGTAAAAATAATGTATTAAAAGTTAATTGTTTTAAAAAACAAAATCATATTTCCGTTTTATTTTTATTGTTTGACAAATCCACTCTTATTTATAAATAAACGAAAAAAAAAAATTATGATTTTCTAATAAATTATTTGTTTATTATTATTATTATTATTGATTTTTAGAAACTACAAGAAAATTATATAAATAAGTAATTCAATTTATAAATGCAATTTAAGATTTTTAATATAAAAAAAACAAGAAATGGCGAAAGTAACGCATCAAAACAAATTTTCACAATTTGTGATGATTCATTCATAATTATAATTACAATTTATTATTATTATCAAAAACTAAAACGTTTTATATGAAAAATTATAATCACAAATGTTTTTAAATTTAAATTTAAAAAAAATTATAGTTAATTGGTTGATTCTTGTTTTGGATATGTATTTGGAAACCCCAAAAAATAATCAGCAATACGACCAGCTTCACGTAATCCACTTAAAAATGCACCATGAACAGTTGCTGGATAATTACGGATTGTATGTTCACCAGCGAAAAATAAACGTGGCATTTCTTTATTATCAACACCATTAGCTTCTTCGTGTTCAGATGTTGGTGTAACAGGTGCTGCTAATAAATCATAATCACTACCAGATGAACCAACTGATACAAAGCTATAAGAACCACGTGCCCACGGATCAGCCCTCCATCTAGTTACTAATGTCTCTTTTGGTTGTGGTACAGCATGATTACCAAATATACCTTTTAATACAGCAATACAACGTCCAACAATAACATCATCCGATACATTTTCCATAATAGCAGCTGATTGTCCAGCAACAAGTGCTAATAATACAGGTGATTGTGATATACTCCAAAATAAAAATAATTCACCTCTACTAGCCGTTGTGCTACCAACATGACCAAATAAATTTGTGTTTGGATCCCAAAATATACGATCAAAACATAAAACAACTTTATTTAAATTTCCAAAACCTAAACGTTGTATTGCTGCTTGTTTCCATTCTGGTAATGGTGGCTCAAACTTAACTCTATTTATTTGGTTGGCCGATAATGGTGATATTGCTACTTTTAATACACCTAATGTTAATGTACATAATACTAAATCAGCTTTATACGTAACAGATGAATTATTTGTTTTTAAATTTTCAGCAGTCACTTCAACACCACCGGGAAAATATTTAATAGTTTTAACAGCTGTATTAACACGTATATCTAAATCTTCTGTAAGGGCAATTGGTACACATGAATAACCAGTTTTAACAGTTGTATGATTACCAATAAATTCAAAATCATCATCTTGATCCCAATGTTTTAATGATAACGTATTTAATGGTGTTGCATTTGCAAATTCTAAATTAGCAAAATGCCAATCTAATATTTGACGATCTCTAGATGATAAATAAACATCACTTGGTGGATTTAATTCCATATCTTTTAATTTTAATTCCATTTCATCTTGTAGTATATTTAAATTTTCTATTTCTTTCCATAATAAATTTAATTTTCGTAATGTTGCACGTAATTGAAATTCATTTTCAATATATTGTTTTTCAGTTTCATTTAATTTATTTTTAATATCAGTCAAGTATTTTTGTTGATTTTTTAATATACGCATTTCATTCATTAAATTTGTGATTTTATTTTGATTATCAATTAATTTCTGTTGAAAACAGATAACACTATTTAAATGTTGTACCTGTTTTTCTTTAACATGTTTTTCTTGTAATTTTATAACCCATTCTAATGCTTGCCCTAATGATACTGGATTATTCCCAGCATAATTAAAATCTAATTGATGTGATAAGTAACTAGTTGATTCAAGTAAACGATTAAATTCCCTTTCAACCATATCATCTTTATGCTTTGGAACTGGTTTCCCACCTGCACCATATAATGGACATGCCTGTTTGATTGGTACCATTTCCATTCCTGTTTGTCTACTTAATATTGTTATTGGATTACCCCATATACCAGTTACAACCATTGCACCCAAGTCTGCGATATAATTATTTTTACGATATGTTGCAATTCGTCCACCAACACGATCACGTGATTCTAATACAATAACATCCATTCCAAATTGTATTAATTGCTTTGCTGCTGCTAAACCAGAAATTCCACCACCAATAACAATAACTTTTGCTAATTTCTTAATAGGTAATGGTTTTAAACGACGGAATATACCAAAATTTATAAAACCATGTCGTTCTAAAAATGAATGCATTTTTTTAACTAATATTGGATCACTATTAAATGGTGGTTCCATGTCTTTTAATGCATTTTCGTAAATTAATTGTATCTTTGGATTTTCAATCCACATTTGTAGAATACGATTTCTAATATTTAAAAATACTCTTTGTGATACAAGACCATTTTTAACAATTTCAGGAAAACATGCGGCTTCAGCGGATGTCATTTTTTCAAATGGTAATCGTGATTGAAATGATGCACCTTCTAATCCGGTCAAAATATCTTTTTCATCCTCCAATACCTTATTATCAGGATCTTTTACAGGACTTCCCGCTTGTTCTTGTTTACGTATTTTTGATTCGATTTTTGTATCCGGTTTTTTTTCATCTGAAATACAAAAGAAAATGATAAAGAAAATTGATGGGTTGTTGGAAAAAATTACCTTGCTCTATAGTAATTGTAGCATTATTTTTTGTCTCAAAATACTCAACTTTTGGCTTTTTTCTGCGGCTCATTCTTCTATTGCCATCAGTCTCATCTGAATTTTGTGATGATGTACTAGGAATATTAATATCTTTTATTGAAACAATTGAAGATCTCGTTTTTACAGGAGTTTTTTGTGTTGGTTCTGTCATTTCAATATCAGAATCATCATCACTGATTAATAATGTCACACACTCCACTTCAGATAAATTATTCATTGTAGTCATCATGAATTTTTGTTATCAATTATTCATTTAATATTCGTATATACATTTATCCAAAGATAAAGATTATCGAAACAAAAAATTATTGTTTATACTATATACTCGCACAACTTAATTCTGTCATATTGAAATTAAGAACTAACGTTAACATAATACGTGCGTAAACGCGAGAACGTTACATGTGGCCAATACGAGAAGTATTCTTTTGTCACGTTCTGTATACTTAATTATTTTGTAGCGTTTTGATTTTGTTGTGTTGGATATTGTGTTGTAGTTTTTATTTGAATGTATTTATCTATAATTTCTTATCTTTGTTGTTCAATTTCAATAATCATTTCTTATTCTTTTCATATAAAGTGACTTAGAGTTAGGTGTCATTTTAATTAACCTTTTTAACGAAGATACCGGTGTATAGTTTACTTGTACTTGTACATATCTTACATTTTATACTTGTTAAATAATATTTTGTGACTAAATAAGATTTAATTAGGTAATTTATTAACTTTAAAAAGTGCATTTTGAATCCTATTCAATAAAAAATTAATCAAAAGTTTTACTTTGTTTAACCTCAATTTTTAGCGAAATGGTGGATAAAAATCAATTTGTTATTCCAAATTCTCAACCAATTGGCAATCTGGATTGTAATCAGGCTTTTCTTAATTTAACAAATAAGGAAAAACTGTATTCTCATTATTTCAGTAAGGTAAAAAATTAAAGATAACATTTTTATGTTGTGACTTGCATATTACACATTGCATATGTTTTTTATAGGCTTCATGGTATGGAGGACTTATCGCCTTAATTCAATCAAGTCCAGAAGCCCCAATTATTATGTCATTATTACACCGAATATTTCTTGCTGAGTCAAATGAAAGTCTTAAAATAAGTGCATTAGCAGCAGGTGTTCATATTGATGATTTTACGGTTAATATTTTATTTTGAAAAGTCTTTTCAGATTGTTAAATAATTATTTTATTTTGATATCCAGGCTTTTATGGCTTATAGCGTTGGTTTTTATGGTAACGCTGGAAACTATAAAGGAATGGGTGATTTAAAAATAGTACCTAATTTGGAGGAAGAAAACTTTGAAATAATAATTAAATCTTCCAAAGCATATGCTGAAAATAGTAAATTAATTGAAAGTTTATGGGAAAGATCCAAAGTGCCATTATTTCTGTTAACAGAAACCAATAAAAATCTTGGTTTGTCCGGTGAAGGTGTAACAACATATTTTTCTAGTAACGTAACTAAAGAAGATGCTGATTTAGTTAATGAATGGATGCAATCTAAACGAATGGAGGCCTATATTTGTCGTACATTTAAAACAATTGAAAATGGTGTAACAGTTTTTGATATTAAACTTGCATCGGCTGAAACTGGTGATAAAGCGGGTATTACATTATCTGATGAAGACTATAAAGGATACAAATTTAGAGTCACACGTGGTGATTATTCTAAGCTTCTACGTTTAGTAAACGAAAATTTAGAATTAGCAAAAAAATATGCCGCTAATGATAATCAAACACATATGATTGAGCATTATATTAACAGCTTTATGGAAGGTAGCTTAGAAGAACATAAACAAGGGTCTAGATTTTGGATTCAAGATAAAGGTCCAGTTGTTGAAACTTATATTGGTTTTATTGAAACATATCGTGATCCAGTTGGGCAAAGGGGTGAATTTGAAGGGTTTGTTTCAATGGTTGATAAAGAAATGTCAGCTAAATTTGGTACTCTTGTAACAAATGCAGAACATTTTATTAAACTTTTGCCATGGGGAGATAATTTTGAAAAGGATTCTTATTTGAAACCAGATTTCACATCATTAGATGTTTTAACATTTGCTGGTTCAGGAGTTCCGGCAGGAATAAACATTCCCAATTGTAATAAAACATTTTTCATTTTTGTCAAACCTATTAATTAATTTATTTACATTTTTGAACATCTTTTCAAGACGATGAAATAAGACAGGATGAAGGATTTAAAAATGTTTCATTAGGAAATGTTCTTAAAAGTCTAACGAAAACTGATGCAATTCCATTTTTATCTGAAGCAGATCAAACCCTCATGAAAAAATACAAAGTCAGGGCTTTTGAGGTTTGTGTTATTAATTTAATTAATTAAATGTTATAATTTGGTTTTTTTTATTGATCTAAAGGTACAAGTCGGACTACACGAATTATTAGGACACGGAAGTGGAAAACTTTTTAGAGTAGAAGAAAATGGAACATTCAACTTCGATAAAGACAATGTTATAAATCCGTTAACTAATGAGCATGTTACTAATTGGTATAAACCAGGAGAATCCTATGATTCTAAATTTACGGTGATTTCATCTTCATATGAAGAATGTCGTGCTGAAGCAGTTGGACTATATTTATGTATGAACAGAGATGTTTTGAAAATATTTGGAATTATTGATGAACAAGAAATAAGTGACATTATTTATGTAAATTGGTTGCTTCTTATTTGGAGTGGTGTTGGCTTATCAATGGAGCTTTATAATCCTACCTCTGCTCAATGGTTACAAGCTCATTACCAAGCCCGATTTGTTATTATGAAAATGTTAGTGGAAGCTGGTGAAGACTTAATAACCATAGAAGAAACAGAAAAAGGAAAAAATCTTTTACTAACGTTGAATCGTGAAAAAATTGAAACTGTCGGTAAAGCAGCAATGAAAAATTTCTTACTAAAACTTCAAGTTTATAAATCTACAGCTGATATTGATAGTGCATCAAAAATGTATTTGAATTATTCAAAAGTTTCTAATGATAAAAATCATTCGTGGGCTGATTGGAGAGATATTGTATTGTTGCATAAAAAACCAAGAATGATCTACATTCAATCAAACACACATATTGAAGGTAAAGGGTTTATATTCTATTTGAAATATTGAAAGAATTTAATGAATATTTTTTATTATAGGTGAAAGCGTTGATCTTATAAGTTACGAACCTACCTTTGAGGGATATATTAGGTCGTGGACTGAACGTTTTCCACATTTATCAACTTTTGATGCTTTAGAAGAAATATATGCAGAAAATAAAAAATATTTTCCATAAACTATCAAAGTCATAATAAGCAATAAAAACTAACAGTTAACACAAAACAGCTTGAACATCATTTTTCATCAGTATAATATTATTTCGGAATCTTAAAAGTATTTTTGTTTAATTTTTTCCTTGCGATTTTAATTTACATTTGTTGCTTCTACTGGGTGTAATGTATTTTTTAAATAAAATAATAAATTTGTATTTTATAAAATTTAAAAATTATTTTTTTAATCAAGTTTGCTTGGAGAAATTAATTTTTTTAATATTTGTATTTCTAATTAGATGGCGCTTTTTCAATTTTATTTTATATAAAAACATAGAATGCTACTAATTCATAGAAAACAGTGTTTCCCGCTCTTTCTTCTGTAAAAAATAAACTAAAGTGATTTTGGTTAGTGATCAATCAATTTTAATTAAAATTTTTGTTTAATAAATAAGTTAAAATGGTGTCAAAAGAATCATTAAGAGAACAATTTGAAGAATTAGGATGTGAGCCATCCAACGCTATTTTAAATAAAAGTAAGTATCGAAAATGAAAAACAGTAACGTAAATTTGTTAGGTTAAAAATGTTTTGATTAGAAGAAAATATTGTATTTGTACTGAAGTATACAAACAAAAGAATTTATAAATGTTATAATTGTTTAATAATAGGTATTGAGATATGTTCTATCTATAACATAAATGATCCGGAAGAATTTGTTGAAAGTTGGATGGCATTTAGTGTATCAAAATTGAATGGAAAAGAACCTACAATAGAGTATTTGAATGATTTTGAAAGAACAGAATATGCAAATGCTAATAAAAAAAATAAAGCAAAAGAGGTTGCAAAAAATATTAGAAAAATGCCAGATTCTAATGAAAATTTTAAAATATACAAAAATGATGATCATGAAAAAAAGGATATTGATACAGATATTATGGATTCATACATTTGTCATACTCCGAAGGTAATTTTTTTTTTATTATTTTATTTTCACTCAACTAAATTCATCTTGTATTTTTTTTTTAAAAAAAAGTATATCTATAACACTTTAGTTTTCTTTTACCGGTTATTATAAATACAATGAACCGTGACTGTTTAAAAGAGATAAATATATATCGCTTGTTATTTCGATCTCATACAGTCACACTTGTTAGAATGTATTGTTAAAAGGAAAAAAAAAAGGTTTCCGAGAATTAAAATGCCCACAGTCCAAGTCACAGTGCAAATGCGGGACAACGATTCTTATATTTAATCCAAAACTAATTAAGTGACTTAAAATTGTGTTAAAAAAAGACAATAATTATTTACTGTTTAATTAAAAAATTTGAAAAGTTTAAAAATTGAATAGTTAATTTTGTGATATAATTATTTTTTTTTTGCAAAAATAAAAATTAATAAAATAAAAGAATTAAAAAAGTTTATTAGAATCGCACTCTTAGCTTTGCGTTCTTTTCAAAAAGCACACAAACATAAAATTCAAGGACAAACAGTTTAAAAATCTCTTTTTATTATATTCTTTTTTTATTGAGAAAGACAAAACCAGAGACTGTAGTTGTGTGTTTAACTTCCAAACATTCGAGAGAAGAAGCGTCGGTTGTCTTTTCTTATAATAAAAGATATCCATAAGTTTTAAAAAAGAAGGCATTTTTTTTTTGAATTCTTCTTTCTTTTGATTAATAAAATTAAACAAAGTTCTTTATATTAATTAATTCTAAAAATACTATAGTTTTTTTTTTGTTTATTGGTTTTTTATAGTGACTGGAAAAAAAAAAACAAAAAATAGAGAAAAAAAAATCTAATTTAATTCTTTATAATAAAGTGCGCATGTGTAACCAGACAATTATTATTCGTATACTATTTATTTATTTATTTTACTTAGTTTGTTTGTGTCTCTCTTTAACTCTTGACACTTGTTGAATTTAATTTATATTAAAAAGTAAAGAAAATTATGTATAAAATATATATAATGTAGTAAATTGGACTGTACTGTTAATGTATATGTAATGTGATCTCTAATATCGTGTTTTTTTTTTCTTTCTTCTAACATAAAAAAAAAAAACAAAAAAAATCAATGTAATAAAATTTAATCTACTCCGGTTATAATTTTAAATTGATTAAATTTAATTCATTATTTCTGTTATAATTATATGGGTGATACAAATTTTTCCATTTTTCAAACAATTTTTCATTCTGTCTCTTTCTTTTTTTTTTTTTTTACCTGTGTTTTTTTTTTATAAGATGCGCGCGCAGGCGCTTGGGTCATTCATCCATTTTTTATTTCTTTCGTTATTTTTTTTTTTTTCCGTTTATAATTTTTTTTTCTTTTTACATAACATTTTTTGTTTTTGTTTTTTTTTTTCCTCTCCCAGTAAATAAAAAAACTGATGAATCTCCTTTAATAATTTATATTTTAATGAAATTAAAAAATAATTAAGAAAAAAGAAAAAGTGCAAAAAAAAAATAACAACAACATAAAATAAAATAAGAAGAAATAAAATATATAAGGTAGTTTAATGACCGGCATGACGCCAAATTTGAAGGTTGAAATTTATATATGTGCTTTTTTTTTTTTGTTTTTTTTTTTTTATAATCAAAAACAGTGTGAAAGAAAGAGAGAAAACATGAGAAAAAAAAATTGCCTAAAACCGGATTGTTTTTTTTACAGTTAAACAAAAAAAAAACATTGAATAACAAAAAATTGTTTTAATTAAATTAATAAAAAAAAAAAAAGAAACACAATTCACAATTAGTTTCTTTTTTTCCCCCCCTTTTCAATTTTAATTCAGACAAGAATTTTTTGTTTTTCTTCTTGTTTTTTTTTTCTCTTCGTAAAAAACAAAAAGGAGCATTTTTTTTTTCGTGTTTTAATTTCACTGTTTCTTTTTCTCTCTTTCCTAACGTTTTTTAAGATTCAAAAAAGAACAAAAAAATTTAAAATTTGTATATAATTTACGATGATGATGACGCATGAATTAACGATTCTTGAATTTGATTTGATCACCTTTAGAATGTTTGGTTCGTCGTTTTTATTCTTTTTTATTTTTTTTTTGGTATGTACCAACAAGGAAAGAAAAAAAAAACCCATTTGGGTTTCTTTTTTTTTCTTCTTCTTGTTCTTTTAACTTTTGTTGTTGTTGGTTTAATGTTGTTTTTTTTTTTCGTTTTTCATTTTAAAGTTGTACAAACGTATAACGAACATTTTTTTTTGTTGTTTTCTTGTTGTTTCTTTTTCGTTATTTTGTTGTTGTAATTTTAACGAAATTAAAGAAGAAGAAATGATGAGAAACGTTGTTATAATTCTTGGCATTTATTCTTTATGATTTTTTTTGTTGTTCTTTTTCTTTTAAATTCTTATTATTTTGAAATATTCGTTTCCTCTTCTTGAACGTTTGTTTTTTGTTTTCTTCCTATTTCCATCTTCTCTTGTATTCTTTTCGCCATTTTTTTTTTTGCTGTCGCATAAAAAGCCGATTCGTTTTTTGTATTAGGTTTAAATTATTTAATGTTTCTGTTTCATTTTTTTTTTTAAAGATACATAATTTGCTTAATAATTCTAAAGTACCTGGGTGTATAGGAAAGAGAGAGGGTATTCTTCTATCACAGTCACACGGACCAAACTAAAGAAAGAAACATAAATTTTTACCTTTATTTTTGTTGTTATTGTTGTAATAAACGAGGTATTTTGTTGTTGTTCGTTTTTTTTTTTCAACAAAGAAACAGAAAATGAGATGAGATTTTTTACTATAATTGAAATAAATACAGGAAATACAAAACATAACAAACGATATAAGAGAAACAGAGATAGTAGAGTAAAAGAGAGAAACAGCTAAAGAGAAAGAGAGTAAAATATAATAAATAATAAAATGAAAACAAATTAAATTGGATTTTGTTGTTTTTAGTGAGTGGGGAAATAGTTTTCACATGTAATTTAAAATATAAAAATTGTGACTAGATCCACACTCATTAAGAACGACTTAAATTATTTCATCACACACATGCGTTCTTAAAAGAATAAAATTTAATTTAAATTAAATTGAAAATAAATAAAAGATTAAAAAAAGAAATAGAAAGAAAAAGAAGCAGAGTGAAAGGAGAGAGAGAGAGAGAATAGAGAAGATGAAGATCAACAGACTCTTTTTTGTCGACGAACATATAACTAGTACACGGTTTTTTTATTTGATTCGTGACTAGATTACATGCTCGTCTATTAAGTTTGAGTCACAACACTTGCATCAACTGTTTTATTTATTATTTGGGAGCAAACAAAAACATCAACTAAATGAAAAATTTATTTCTAAATAAATAACTTACATAAATTAATTAATTAATTAATTAAAATATATTTGATTGAATGAATCCTTTTATTTGTTATTATGTTGGAACATTTTTTAATAATTTTAATAAAAAAAAAAAAATCGAATAAAAAATTGTTTAAAATTATTTTTTTATTTTCTTTTTATTTGTAGACAAATAAAGGACTTCCCCGTATTGAAACACCAAAATCATTATTCAATCCTGTTAGTTATTCTCCAATGTAAGTCAAACATTTTCCTACTTTCCCTTTTTTGGTTTTTTTTTTTACTTTCGATTAAAAAAATAAACAAAATTACAAAATAATCAATAAAAAATTAACTTAATTTTATTCGTTCATTGAATATAAAATTTAATTAATTTAGAAAGATCTTAAGGATGTAAAAGTTTTAAAAACAACAAAACAAAAGTGTTACGTTTATTCTATTTTTGTTTTTGTAGATCAACGGCAACTTCAACAAAAAATATAAATGAGATTCTACCGTTTGGTAGTGTTGTATATACATTTGGTAATCCTGATCTATTAAAAAATATATCTTGGTCATCAACAACAATAAATAATAAAGATATATTAGAAATTTTAGAAGTACCATTAAATGATAAAGAAAAAATATTAAAGAATGAAAGAGCAATGGTTGATAAGCAATATACAAAATGTAATATTTCTGAGATAAAATTATATGATATTGGTAAAAGAATATGTGGAAAATTTTTAAATGCAAACAATATATTAAGTGATTCATTATTGGAACTAACAGAATATGATGATTTAACTAATGTTGATGTAGCTAGTCAATATATGGTTAAATGTATTGGTCGTATTTGTGGTGACTGTGATGGTCAACTTAATTCTGGTTCTGTATTATTAATTGGTAATGATGATTTTAAATTAAGATCAGTAAATTTAAATTTATCAAAAGCAAAATTTTATACAATATTTCCTGGACAAATTGTATTGGCTAATGGAATGAATCCACGTGGTGATCAATTATTTGTTGAAGAAATTCATTCTGAATATGATTTACCAACAATAATATTTCCTGATAATATAACAACACCAATAAGTTTAGTAATTGCGGCTGGTCCATTTACACAACAAGATAATTTAAAATATGAACCATTACAATCATTATTAAATTATTGTAAAGAAAATCAACCGGATGTTGTTATATTGATTGGACCATTTTTAGATGAAGATAATAATTTAATGACAGAAATGGTTATGGCTGAAGAATATGGTGATTATTTTGAAAAAATGATTAATGGAATTATTGAGACTGTAGGGTAAGAATATCAATCCAAATAAATGCATTTATTCACTTTATTAATTTTAATTTCTTAAATTACCAAACGAAAATAATGTGTTTCTTGAACAATTCTTTTTCAGGTCCACTGTACAAATTTTATGTGTTTCATCAACAAAAGATATGCATAGTACAACAATTTATCCAACACTTCCATTTAAAATTAATGAAAATTATTCAAATTTAAAATTTTTACCAGATCCTTGTATTATAAAAATTAATAATTTTACAATTGGTATAACAGCCACCGATGTATTACAACATTTATTAGATGATGAATTAATATTGTAAGTTAAATAATTATTTACGTACGTTAATTTTATTAAATAAACAATATTTAATTATTTATATTAAAGGAATGCTGGACATGATAAAATTAAAAGAGCTTTAAATTATTTATTTTATCAGCAATCATTTTATCCAATTAATCCACCACATGATGATATATTTTTAGATAGCAATTTAGCTTCATTATTTGCTAATTTAAATATTGTACCAAATATGATGATAGTACCAGGAAATTTAAAATATTTTATTCGGGTAAATATTTAAAATATTTATTTAAATAATTTATAATTATTTTCTTTTAATTTTTATAGGATATTAATAATTGTTTAGCAATAAATCCCGGAAAAGTTGTAAATTCTAATGATGGTGGCGGTACATTTGCTAGAATGATTATAAATCCAGTTAAAGATGGTAATAAATTATTAGATTTTATTGCAAGTCAAGTTTTACGCATATAAATTTATTTGTGAAAAGAAAAGGAAAAAACAATAATATAGAAAAGAAAAATGAATCACGTTTTATAATACTAAAATGTAATTAACAATAATAATAAAGAACATTGTTTCAATCAAATATAAACATTTTCATTGTCAGCACCTTCATTCATTTGATTAGTTCCAGTTTCTGTTTCATTATTTGCAATTTCAGTTACAGTTTCACTAATCACATTATTGTCAGTATTATTTTCTGTTTGTGAATTTCTATTAGAATTTGCTAAAGCTGCATGTTGTTGTGCTATGTGAGCTCCAAATATAATATGATTTTTCTCAATTGTTTTTATTAATTTATGATGGGATTCAACACGTTTTAAACAAGTTTTACATATTGTTTTTGGTAGTGGATCAGTTCTTGTTACCTAGAACAAGAAAAAGAAAAATATATTTTAGAAGATGAACATTGCGTTAAAGTTTTCTTACAGTTACAGGTAAAAATTCATTGATTTTATCAGCCAGATCATCAGAATTTTCAGCATATATGTGTACTACAATTCTATGCATTTGTGAACACAGTCGACATAAAAAACCATGTATGCAGGCTGCCTCTAAACTTCCCATTTTGAATTTTGTTGGCAATTGAGTTTCCTCAAAAGTTTTTGCTTACAACAAATAAATTCTTTATGTAAAAATTATTAAAGCAACAAACCCCTCTATATGACACAACTTTTATTAAAATATTAATTTTAATTTAATAAAATTTGACCAGCTTAAAACCACTGCATTTTTCAACTAAAAATATAAAAATAAAATTTGTAGATTAAAATTGAATATTGCAAAATTAAAAAAAAATTTTAACACATATTTCAAAATAAGAAAACTTGAAACACGTTATTATTTGAAATAAATTAGATAAAAAAAAGTACTCTGGGGTTTGTTTAGCTGTTAAATAGAAAACAATTAACTGGAGGCCAAACGTTACAATTTTGTTTTCGTACATAATCAATTCTAGATTCTGTCATTATAACACATTCAGAAATAAAGATTTATTTTATATAACCATGATTAAAAATTTACTAATTTTTATTTAACTAATTTTACTAATTAATTTTATAAAGTTTTTAATATTACAGCCACGAGAAAGCAACATTATATTAGTTTTTAAAGAAATTATTCAGCCATTTTTGTGTTGGTAAAAAATTTGGCCCAATTTTATCAAACGTATTATAATTTAATTGTTAGTGTTTAAACTCTGATTTATATTAAAATTATGAAAAATATAATAAACACATACATTTATAAAAGAAAAAAATCGTAATTTATTACTATGCCTTATTCCACAAACTTTAAATTACAAATTATAATTTAAAACAAATTTTTATTTACTAATAATTTTTTTGACAAGTCAGAAGTCGGCCAATACTATCAACCATAAACCAATACAATGCCAATACCATATAACTATACTAAAAAAATGGACGAAAAAAAGCATGGATGTGCAATATTTCTTTCGTTTAGTTTACACATGTCCCTTTTTCTTGCAATTATTGCTATAAAAAGTTGTAGTTTTAAAAATAATTTTAAATTTAACGTTGAGTAAATTTTTAATGACACTTCATTCTTAATTTAAAAATAGAATTTTCAATTCTTTTAACGAATAATAAAATGAAATGCAAGATAAATTTCAATTCTTCTATATTTATATTATGTAATTAAAATTATTGATTAAAAACTAAACAAATTTCAGTTTTCATTATTTTAAGGGGATGTTTATATGTTTTTTCTTTTTATTTTGTTCTACTTTTGGTCGTAACAGTACTTTTCTTGAATCTAATTAAAATTAAATAAAAGTATAAAAATTATTGTATGAATTTTAATTTTAATAAAGAAAAAATAATAACCGTTTTTCTTTGAAATTTTCTTCTGTTTTATAAAAATTCCAGTTATTCCCTGTAAAAGAACGTTAATTTTAAATAAAATGAAAACTTAAAGACTACAACAAAAATTACAGATGGTCCAATTGGTGATAAACAATAATCATCATCTTCAAAACTATCCATCATATTTGCTATTCGTAAACAACGAGTACAACGTTGAGATTTAAATTTATTATTCCTTTTTTCCTATACAAAATAATAATTAAGTAAAAAATAAATATTGAAATTGTATTAGAAAATACTACCCCTCTTATTTCATCCGTTATTTTTCCAAATTTTGCTTGTAATGATTTCTTTGCATCAATTAACTACAATTTTGAAAATTATATTTAAAACAAAATTTCATATACACAATTGATTTTTTTTTTGTTCCAGAATAATAACCTGATTATTGAGATCCGATATTATTGTGTCTTTTCCATGTAATTTCCATTTACTATCTTCAATCGTTGATTTTAACTAAATTGTAAAATATTTCTAATAATATTTTCGTTTCATTGTTTCATTTTATTAATAAAAAATTCCAAAATTAAGTAAATAAATAAAATCTGATAAATAATTTAAATAAAATTAAAACTAAACCAACATAAGTAATGGTAAATATTTTAAATATTTATTACCTCATCTTTAATCTGTTTATTTTGTTCCATCATTGTAGATATATTTAATCTTAAATCACTTAAATCAATTTCATTATTTTGTACAGTTCTTTTAAGTGTAAAATTTTTAAATTTTTCATCATCTAATAATTTAATAAAATTAATTTCATTTACTTTATTTTCATCAATAATTTTTATATTTCTTAATTTTTCTGCATTAAATAAATTCATTAAATCATTATTTTCTGTAGTATATTGACTTAAATCATCTGTTAATATATCATTTGTTTGTTTTAATATACTACATTTATTACGTTCATCCTCAATAATACGTATAAGTCTTTCATTTTCATCTCTTAATAAAATATTTTCTTTTCCTATAATTTAAAAGAAAAACAAATAAAAAAAATGGTAAAAATTTAGATAAAACATAATTTACGTACGAATTAATTCATCATCAAAATGATTACGTTTTTGTACTCGATATTCAACTAAATCCATAAGATTTTTTACAATGTGATCCGATTTTTTAAGATCCGTTTCAGTAAATGATTTTTCTTCACACATTTTATTTTTTTATTAAACCAAAACTAATGGTAAAAAACCTTTCACTCAAGAAACAAAAACAAAGAATAGACAAAACCACAGGAAAAGAAAAACAACGTTTTACGTTGAGACACAAGATATAAATAAAACAAATAATAGGAGAAAAAGGAAACCACAAAATACAAAATCAAAGAAAATATAACTCAACAATTTTCTTTTTTTTTTTTCGTTCTTTTTATTGATATAATATTTTTTTCTTTTCTTTTATTTTGAATAATAAAAAAAAACCATATATGATTGCGTGATACAAAAAGATGACACATTTTTTTCTTTTATTACAAATATATAAAATCACATTTTTCAACGAAAAAAAAAACTAATAAAGTATGAAAACGAAAACCCTATCAAAACTCCCAATTTACCGAAATGTTAAAATTTAATGAATATTTTTTCTCTCTATCGCACATTGAATATTTCACTCTCCCTCTTTAACTTTTAATTTACTTCACGTTAGAATCTTATTAGATTAAGGAAAATCATCATTAGTTTACTGAAAAATTTCATTTTCAACAGAGGGAATTTTCTAGGTGGGAAAATTCCCATACAGTTCAAACATTTGTTATATTGAAATATTTTCCCTTCACTTTTTGTCTTCTAACGCAAACTTAGCATCGAATGTAATTTTAGGATCGCGTGTGTGATAATAGAAAAATGTATTTTTTCTTAAATAAAATTCAACATTGAATAGAGCCTGATTTTTTTTTCTTTGTTTCCGTTGATTAGAGTTATTATTTACGTATTTATTTTGTAAACATTTTCATACACATATTTGTATATTGTACATTTTCTAGTTTTAAATCTCTATTGATTTTATTTAATAATGTAGCAAATTCTGGATATTCACTATAATTTTGAATTTTTTCTTCTATTAATTTCTTAGCATTATCATATTGTTTTATATTATAATAAGCTAATGCTTTTCTATAAACAGCTTTTACTGAAATAATATTATCAGTTTCAACAAAATCAAGTACATGAATAATATCATCATAACGTTTTTCTTTCAGTAAACAAGCAGCTATATTTATATTAACTGTTTTCAATAAATTTTCTAAACTATCACTTTCAAGATCTTCTGTAATTGTATCTTTTTTTAGAAACGGTATTTTTGATAATAATAATTTTGCTGATTTATTAAAATAATCTTGAGCAAATAATGGATAATTTTTATACATGATAACACCATTTTCTTTATAATTTTTTGCTAAATTATATAATTCAATTGTATTTAATTCAAAATAATAACGACTATTATCAATTTTTAATAATTCTATAGTAAAATTAATTTCTAAATTTTTTTTTGTTTTAATAAAACATTTACTTTTTTCACCTAATAACATTTCTAATAAAAATAATTCAATATAATAATCAATTGGTGTTAAAGCATTGCCAATATTAATTAAGATATTTTTATCATTTAAGTTTAAATAATTTGATTCATATTCATATAAATTACTTTTATCAGTTATACTGATATGACATTGAGATATTTCTGTTGGTTTTGTCATTGAATCAAAATTTAATTTTATAAATTCTTTTTTTAAACCTTTTTTATTATTAGTCCATACATCTGGTACTAATTCATTGATTCTGTTAAATATTTTTGGCATAATTTCCTGCTTATCATCCATAATGTATCTGATAAAATTGGTTCAAATATACGATAATTTATATTATTCGTATCTTTTATATTTTGTATATAAAATGATGGTGAATTATTTAAAACAGCATGTAATATTGATTGTGAACCTTCTGTTGGTGTTTTTATAATTAAAATTCTAATTGGTTTTTGTAAATAAAAATAAAATGGATTTGATAATTGTGGAAAATTACGAAAAATATTTGTTTCTGTATTTCCAGGATCAACACAGTGTACTGTTATTTTTGTATTCGATAAAATTTTTGATAATTTAT
The DNA here is from genome assembly GCA_963082725.1 of Pedicia rivosa. NCBI lineage: Eukaryota > Metazoa > Arthropoda > Insecta > Diptera > Pediciidae > Pedicia > Pedicia rivosa. Next base: position 42,898,841 of record OY720153.1, read on the forward strand.
ACGAAAATAAAACAATACAAAATTTACTGTATTGATATGCTTTAAAACGATTTTCTGGTGTATCATCAAAAATTTCATGAAATTCTGGTTGTGGAAAATCGTATGTCATTAAATGGGCTTGCGAACTAATATTTATAATTCGACTATTTTTTGGATATTTTCTTAAAGCAGGCAATAAAAGAATCGTTAACAAAAAATGACCAAGATAATTGGTTTGAAATGTTAATTCAATATTATCGATTGTGTTTGAAGTTTCGGCATAAAATATTCCAACATTATTGATTAACGCGTATACCGGTTTATTTAAATTTAGTATACGTTCAGCAAATTTTGAAATACTCGCTAATGATATAAAATCAATTTCTTCAACGAATATATTTTTATTTCCAGTTGATTGAATTAAACTTTTACACAATTGATTACCTTTGTTCAAATTACGACAAGCCAATATTAATGTTGATCCTAAAACAAAATTTCAGAATATGAATTATAATGAAAAATCGTTATTTTATTTATAATTCAAACCTTTTGATGCTAAATGTTTAGCTAAATTTTTTGCTAAATCAGAAGTGGCACCAGTAATTATTATTAAATCTCCTGCTACTTCTTTTGAACATTTACATCGTCTTCCAATGAAATAATATCTAGAAATATAAATTAATTATTTTTTTTAACTACTTATATATTATTTATTTAATAGTAATATTTATTGTTTTTTTTTTCAAGATTATTGTTACCGAGTGAGGTAAATAATTGAACCCACTAAAAAAGTTCCGATTAATTTTTTTATCAAAGTCATTTTCTTTTAATAAAAATAAAAGTTCTTTTGCGTGAGACTGACTTGCCAGTTTGTCACATCATGTTTATATTAGAGTTAAACAAGAAATAATAATTTAATTAGTGTGCAAATAAAATTTTTTTGATTAAATTCTGATTCTTCGGTTTATAGCCGAATATCGGCTATAACTTTTTTTTTAATTTGACAAAATATAACCTCGAATAAAAATAATTTTTTTTCTCTTTCAAATAATTTCATATTTTTGTAAAATAAAATGAATTTATTAAAGAAAATATATTGTTACCTTTAAATTAATCTTTTATATAACAAGAAATATATATTTTATTATGATTGAAATCACAATTTTAATTTTTATTTATTTATAATGCCATTCAACACACACAAACATAAAAAAAAATAACAATTTGGCAGAAAAATGTGTTCGTTACCTCCTTCGTTAAATTTTTCGGTAATTTTTTTAACGAGAAACAACGAATATTTAAAAAATAAAAAGAAAACTTTTGTATTTCATACATAAATTTATTTTAGAAATCACAAAATAACTTAAGAAAAATTTATAAATAATTAATTATTTCTATCTTCACGTTCTCTGAATTCAGCCGGATCAGTAAATTTAACAGTAAGAATATAAAATATAGCTGGAAACGGTACCAACAATAATATTCCTAAATGTGTTTGCAATGAAAAAATTCCGTATGCCAGAATCAAAAAATGACCAACTATAAAAGGAATATTCAAGTTAATTTATAATTTTTTTAATAAAACCTATTTAAATCAAATCAAATTCTTCAAATTCAAATTACTGTAAAATTGTACTCGACTTAAATAGATCATAAACTAATTTAATTATATCTTACTTATTATAATTAAATTCTTCATTTCTTTAACGGACGTTACTATTAATGATGACATAGTTTGATCTAACTTTATTGAAAAATGAGCTGCATTAGAAATCATGGATAAAATAATACTGAGATAAGGAAAAGCGTAATCTGAAAAATAAATTATGGTCATTTAAAATAATATAATTTGTTTTATTTCTTACATATTAGACCTCCAGCGACACAATGCAATAGAGATAATATTGGTATAAAATAGAGTGCAGAATATACTGCTGATTTCCCCCTTTTCAAGAATTTTTTATTTAAAAATGGCCTTATAACCATCATTAAAATAACAGATAATAAATAAAATTCCAGAACTATTGTTTGTCTAAAAACAATAAAAAATTAATATTTTTCAAAAATAAATTCTGGTTTATTATACATACAATGGAAAAACAGCTTCATTTGTGCAATAAATTTTGTTTTCATACATAGGAGTTGGATTTTGAAATAATGTATAAAAATCGGATAATTTTTGTACACCACATGAATTGATTTTGAATGAAAATGACGGTTCTGAAAAAAATATACACAAAGCAGCAGATATTGTTACTTCAAAAAAAGCACTCAAGTGAAGAATTAACTGTTCCTTAGTAAAATTTCTCTCCTTGGCTGCTAAGTCGATGCAAAACCAATGTAATATCAAAGGTAAAAGTGTCATAAAACCTAAATATTATAACGAAAAATTGGATCTTATTTATGTTATAGTGATTGATAACAATTAAAGTAGAATACCTAAATATAATACATCATAATAAGTTGGATCTTTAACACAAGGTTCACATATATAAAATTCATTCACTCTTGTTCCGCGCGGACAAAATGAACAATTGGTAAAAGTATCATTTGAAAGTTGAATTCTTCCACAATAATTTCCTGGGCAACGAAGTGCATTTGTAACACTCATTTTAAAATTATTTATATAATTAAATTAAAATTTTAGATGTGATTTGTTTGCATTGAATATAATCATCTGATTATACAAACTTTAAATTACGAAATAAATATTTAAAACAAATTTTTATTTACTAAATATTCTTTTGACAAGTCAGGGTAAATAAAATAAATATGCGGACATTGAACTGAAAAACAATAACAGAAATAGACATATGTACTATATGATGAAGTTCCTCTCAATTCAATAAATTCAAATAGAATAATCAAAATCAGGCGCTTGAACGATACAAAAAAATTTGAATATTATTTTTGAAGATATGAAAAAAGACTTCCAAAAAATATACAAAAAGACATGTTTTCTATCAATCACAAGTAAAAAGAAGTAGAAGAACTTATGAAAGAATTATGTAGTATTTTTTGTTTGTTTATTTCATTGAAGTTAGAATGTAAAATTTGAATTCAAAAAGATTAAAAAAAATATTTAATTTTCACGAAACAGGGCGAGTATTACTCAAATTCTCAGTTATTCCCATATAACTGACGATTTCTAATGGTTTATAAACTTTTGTTCCAGGAATCGTTTCCACTTTAGTTGTTAAATTATCTATTCGAAACGTTCTTGCTCCATAAATAGCGGCCTTAAAAACATTAAAATTTACCTCAAAATCTTTAGTAATACTACGTTATTTATTTACTATTTCTGCATCTTCCGGTTTTGCATTTTTAACAGCGTCTTCTGCAGCTCGGACCATTTTGGGAAAATCATTTAATTCTTGAGCCCTTGACAGACAAGTGATAGCTTTTATTAATTCATTCTCAGGCTGCTTTCGCATATATTCGCTAACATCAAGTGCAGCTGTAGAAATCCGTACATTTTCATCACGAATTGGAATTCTTTAACGAAGAAATAATTTAGCAATACAATTTTTCATTTTTAAGCAAAAAAAAATTACATATTCGAATCACCACCGCTACGACCGAATTTGTGCGGAGACCATTGAGAATTGTCTGAATCCCAATATTGTGTAAAAATATTTTTCATATTAGCTTGCTCATATTTCACTCTCAAATCAAAAGCTTCTATTAGACTTAATTTTTCTTTTGTTGCTGAATTAAAATCTATCCTTCTATTGACCGCATCATCAATTATACCGGGATAATATTGATCTTCGATGAATGAACGTTTTTCTGCATGCAATCCGAATTAAATATGTTGTACTATTATTTATAGTATTTGAATGAAAGAAATTTTTTTATACCTGGAGAAGGAGGAATGATTTGTATCTTTGGTAATCCTTGATATTCTTTGGAGGGGAATTTATCAAATTTGATTGATTCTGAAATATTTATACTATATGGGTAAGGTTAAAAAATAAGAAAATAAAAAATAAATACAAACTTTCATTCAAAATATCACTTAGATCTAATTTTCCGTAACGATTATATTTATCAGTTGACATATTGACTGAATCTATAGAATCTTCTATATATTTCTCTCCCCAATTATCTTCATCATATTCTAAGGTATTATCAGCAAATTCAAATTGTTTAGATGATAATTTGTTTGGAAATTGGGTTTTAACTCTAGAATATTTTAACATATTAGATGGAGCTGTTTGATTCATTTTTTGTGCATGACTTTTTAGTCTTGGTGTGGGATTTGAAAGTCTATTCTTAGTCTATATTTTAGAGAAATTACTAAATATTCTATTAATATTATATTTTAATTAATTTTACCCTTGCCACTTTTTCACCATGTCTCATATCAAATGTTTGATAATTATAATCCATTCTATCTCTTAATTCTAATTCTTCTCTATTATATTCATGTGAAAAATCTGATTCAATTGATGAATCTTTTGTATAAGATTTCATATATTCAGTTCCAAATTGGCCAGGGGCTGATTTTCGATAATTTTCTTTTACATTTGCTAATCTTTCGGCTTCTAATGATAATCGATTTCCCCTCTATGAATTAAAAATAATTTTTAAATTTCAAAAATTTTTAAATAAAACCAAAGGTAAAAAAACACCTTTGCCCCTTTTTCACCATGTCTCATTTCAAAAGTTTGTAAATTTATTTCTTGCATTTCATCAGCGTCGTCTTGATCTCTAAATCGAGGATGGAATTTTGGTACATTTTTAGAAATTAACTTTTCAACTACTGGGGATTGTAATTTTTCTTGTGGTGTTGATTGTAATTTGCTTTTAATTTCAAGTGATTTATTAAATTCATCACCCTTGAAAAAAAAAATGTATTATTTCAAATATGATATTTGCATAATTTAATTATTATTACAGTTTTTTTAATGTCATCTAATTGTTTGAGCATTTTCTTTAAAGTCATACTGAAAATTTCAGAGTCATCAAAATTAATATCAACATCAACGTCATCTTCTGAATTATCTGATATATTATTATAGGAAGACTGAAATGAAATTTATAAATATTTAATTTTCAACATTTGTTTTTTATCCTAATTTTATTACCAATTCTAATTCTTCATTATTCTCATTATCATTACTATAATCCCCAAAGTCAAAAGAATTTGTATGAGGAAAAGATTCATTCTAAATTTAAAGATTATAAAACAACCCGATCAAACATTTTTTATTGATTTTAAATTTTTTTTGATTACTTCAATTTCATTTTCTTTGTCATTTAGCTCCTGATAATTATCATCTAAAGAAATTTTTAATTCATCTTCATTAATTTGAGAATTAAATATGAGCAGTCTTTCTATTTCAGCACTTATTTGACTAAGATCGAGATTATCGTAATCGAAACTATCATCAAAAGAGTATTCTTCATCACTAAACATAAAAAGTGTGAAAAACGACAATTTTATTTATAAAGTTTAAATAGAAATTTTATAAATTTTCCTTACGACATTATTTCTAATCTTAGAGTATAAAATTAACACAAATAATTTATAAGCAGTGATTTTGTAAATGCAAACAAAAATTAACGTTTTGAATTTTTAAACAATTTACAAAAGTGAAAACTAGATTAAATGTTGTTAAAGTTTTCTGAATCTAATAAATAAATTTTAGCGTATCTAAGATTTATTTATTTGTTCCGTTAGTTTAAGAATATGACGTATAAAATTGAAGATTACAATAAGAGTGAGTTTGTTATAATATGTAATCTGTTGAAAAGGCTGCGGAGAGAATTTTATGTTTAGGCTTGTTAAAAAAAAAAATCCTACGAATCAAAATGAAAAAAAAAAAAACAAAAAATAACGAAAAGAATTTCTTAATTTTTTTTTTGTTTTATTATTTATATCACTTTATTAAATTTAATAATTTTACGTAATTAATATATATATATTTTTTTTGTTTGTTTTATTAAATACATTCTTGAAAAAAAAACAACAAAAAAAAAAATGATTTTTTTTTAAAAAAAATATTTATCATTTTTTTTTTTACAAATATTTAATGAAAATGAAGTAAAAAAAAAAAACACAACAACAAAAATTCTGGTGTCACACAACATGAGAAAAGAAAAGAAAAGAAAAAAAAAAAAAAGAAACATTAAATGCAATCTATTTAGTGACTCGTGTTTTTTTTCCTTGTTGTTAAATTAAATCAACCAAAAATCAAAGATGAAAATTTAGTAAAAAAAAAATAAATAATTTAACAAAAATTTTTTGTTTTCATTTTATAGGAAAATTATAATTTATGTTTTTTTTTTAATATCCTTAAGATTACCTAATAATTTTTTTTTTACACAGATAAGTTTTTAGATTAGAGAAAAGACAGAGAATTAGGAAAAATATTGTTACAAATTTCTTCTTTCTTTCATTTTTGTTTTATTTGTTTACTTTTTTTTTTTCTTTGTATTTTGGTTTGTTCCTTTTTTTTTTATTATTTTCTTCTTTTTTTTTTTTTTTTGCATTTGTACCAACAACTTTTTTTTTTTAGTTTAATTTAAATGTTTTTAAAAACAATAAAGGTAAATTTTACGGTTTATTTTTTATTTTTTTTTTTTGGACATTGAGAGTAAAAATTTTAAATTAAAAAACTTGTAATATATATTTTTTTTTAAAAATGGATAAATTCAGCAGAAGATTTCACGAAATATATTTTAGCGAAGCGCTTAAGTAAATTTTCGTTTCATTTTTTTCTCTATCTGCATTTTTTTTTTTAAACAACATTTTGCATACTTTAACTAGACTTTCGTGAACTCAACCACTGGACATCATTCCTGCGCTTCCTCTCAACGGCGTATAATTAAAATATTTCTAATTTATTCAAGAGGGGAAGGAGGGATGCATTATTCTTTCTTTTTTCTCGTTTTTTTTTTTATATAAAAAATGAAGACATTTAGATTTTAATTATTTATCAGAGATTAAAAATAAGAAAGAAAATAGTGAAATTATAGAATTATTAGGCTAATGAGAAAAAAAAATACAATGAAAAATTAAAAATTATATTATGGAAAATAACAAATGTGGCGTTTTACTTTTCTTGTCTCTTAAAACTTTAATAATTTTAAGTAAAGTTAGTTTAAAAAAAAGAAGGAAAAAAAGAAAATACATCAATAAATGAATATTTTGTTTAAAGAAAGCACAACAAATGAAATAAAGAAATTAAAATTAATATTTTTGTTTCTTTTTAATATTTCGAAAAAAAACAAAAACAACCCGACACTTTTTTCTCTTTCTCTCCCAGTCAAACAATTAATTACCGAGTATGAAATAAAAAATTAAAAGAGAAAAAAATCTACTAAAAATTATTTGTATTTTATTAAATGGTTTTTTTTTTACTACTTTTTTTTTATTAGATTTTTATTGGATTTAAATTTTTTAACAAATAAATAATAATAAAAAATTTTTACAACAATTATTTTCTTCTTTTTTTTTTTTTTTTTTGAGTTCGAAAAATCTAACCTAACAAATTGTAAAATTTTTGTATTTTATAGATTTTGTATTTATTTATTTTTTTTTTTGTTTAAAACGCGATCACAAATCTGTTTAGTTTTTTTTTATTATTATTTGTTTGTATTATATGAATTGTTTTAATATTTAATATAATTTTTTGAGTTTAATAATTCCTTAAAAACAAATCATCTCATCGATCCAGAAAAATATACAAAATGGCGGCGACGGTTACAATAATCGTTGATAATTTTTTTTTTTTAAATTTTTATTCCTTTTTGTTTGTTTTTCTTTTTATGTTTAATAATAAATATAATAATATTGCGTTTATTTATTATTCCGATATTGTCTTTTTAAATTTGATATCGATCGATAATATAATCAAATATAGATAATTAATAAAGATATTCTCTCACAGGCAACCATTTTTTATTTTTTATTTTTAATAAATTTTATTTAAACTTTTTCTTTTCTTTTTTTGTTTAATCAAAAAAAAAAAAGTTATATTTTTCGTACTTTTGATATGGATTTTAAGTAAGTCTCTTTCATATATATAAAAAAAAAAGTGACTTAATTATAACAAACTAATAATAATAAAAAATAAAAAATATGATGAGAAGAAATTTTATTTAATTCACTGTTTTTCATGTTGAACTTTCAATAATAAATGCAGAATTTTTGTTTTGAAGAAATTGCGCTTTAAAAACCAATAACGGAAAAAAGTGAACTAAAACTCTCTATCGTGTTCACACAAACATACGAAAAGAAAACAACGGTTTGACATTTCACCGTTACTTTTACAATAATCCATTATTTTAAAATTTAAATCTTAAAAGCATTTTAGATCTAATTAAATTTAAAAAAATTTGTCTAAATTACAAAATATTTATAGTATTGTCTCCTCCTTCTGGAATAATTATGAAAAGAGTATTCAGTGTGTGTGTGTGTGTAAATTAAATAGAAAATCTTCTCATCACACAAATCGTCACTTTTTTCTTTCCTGCATTCAATTATTTTCATTTTAAAAGAAAAATTTGTTTTAGTTATTTTTTATATTATGTTTTATTTTCCTTTGTTCTCTTTTGTTTTTTTTTTTTTTTTACTAATGTATAATTTCAGTAAATTTTTTTTTTTTGGTTTTAATTAATTTTTAATTAATAATTTTTAAATATTGCGAAATTTTTTTTTTTATTGTTTTCTTTTTTTTTTTGTTGTATTTTTTTTTTTTGTATTTTTCTTCTTTTTTTTTTTTAATATAATCTAACAATTAGCAAATGTAACATGTTTTTTTTTTCTTTATTCTTTTTAGCTATTTAATTTATATAAATATTAAATGTGTATAAACAATCTAAATGTCAAATTTAAACATATAATTTTTTTTTTGTTTGTTTTTTAATAGTTTTAATTCTTTCTTTATTTATTTTTTTTATTTATTTAATTATATTTTTATTTTTATTATTAACAATTTTTTTTTAATAATTCTTCTTCTTCTTACTTTCTTTTATTAATTTTAAAAATTACTTTAAAATTTAGACGTTTTGTATCAATGTGTTTTTTTTTTGACTTCTTCTTCTTCTCCCATACATTTTTTTATTTGTTTTTGTTATTTGATTATATAAATTTTAAATTAATTAATTAATTAATTAAGTAAATTGTATTTTTGTAGTTTGTTTTGTAATTTATTTTTCATGCATTTTAATAATATTGTTTTTGTTGTGTATTGTTTTTTGTGTTTATAAGTTTTTGGTCGATAAAAAGTTAGAATTTTATTCTTTGCTTCCATTTTGTTTTTTTTTTTAAATCGATTTTAAAAATACATTTTTATTTTTCCATGTTGTTTTATTTTTTCCCTCTTAATTAATTTATTTATTATAAATGCTGTGGCAAAAAAAAAATTATGTTTCTGCTATAATTCTTCTTCTTCTTTATTTTTCTGCATTCTAAAGATTTTCAGTTTTTTGTTTTTTTTTTTTTGGTTTTTTTTTTAGTAAAATATTTTTGAAAAAATTGTTTATTTATTTTTACTTTTACTTTTTTTTTTCTTTTAATTTAAATAATTAAATTTTTTTTTTCTTCTACATAAGATAATTGCACAAAATTTTTTCTTTTTCCTTTTTTTTTTTATTTACTTATTTTTTATATTACAGACATTTTTAGTGTTTTTTTTCTTTAATTCATTTTTTTTTTAAACTTTTTATGTACAAAATAAAAGAATTTTTAGAGTTTGTTTTTTTTTTGGGGGTGGGGTAGATTGAACAGACAATAGAGTTAGAAACAATTAAAAAGGGGGATGAGTGGTTTTTGGGGGCAACGGAGCTTTAGGAGAAGGACATTGTTTTTTTTTCGTATATAACAAAAAAAACTATTAAAACAAAAAACAAAATGATAAAATCAATTTAATTTAATAAAAATAATAATAATAAAGGCGTAACACATTTTTTAATATTTAAATATTTAGAATTAATTTTTTCTTATTATAAAAAAAATCCTACCTTCCTTTTCATTTCAGTTTCATTTTAATAATTTTCAGCATTTTTAATTAAATTTATTTCTAAAAATTAACAACAAACAATACTTTACGTTATTTGTTCTTTTCGATTTATTTTCTTTTACTGGTTTATAAATATTTTGTGTACTTTTTTGATTTTATTTCTTTAATCTTTAAGTAGCAGGTCAGTCCTATCAGTGACATCTTTAATTTTTATATTAAGATTATCGCCCTAAATGAATGGAAAAATTAAAATAATCAACAAAAAAAAAAAAAAAAATTAAATAAAAGCCAGCAAAAAAATACCAAAAATAATAATTAAAAAATGATCCATGCTTGACAAAAAATAAATAAAAAAATGTTAAATTAATACACCAAACCAGGACCCAGAATAAGTTTTTTTTTTAGAAGAGAAAAAGGGGTGGGTGGTATTATGAAATTAATGAGTGACATTCGACATTTAATGAAAAAAAAATGTGTTTTTTTTTAATGTGTGTTTTTGTGTTCATTTTTTATTTGTTTGTTTGTTTGTTTAAAGGCTATTTTAAAGCAGCATTTTTACGCTATAATATTGCTCATTTGTTGCTTAATTTCTTTTTGTTTTATATTAATTTTTCTACTTTGTTTTCTTTTTTACTTTTAACACGTTGACACAAAAAATTACGATGATTACGATTTTTTTTGTTTGTTTGGATTAAGGATTTACTTTTATTCTTTCTTTCTTCTTCTTGTGGTTTCTAAAGAATCTATTGAAGATTTAATTTTTATTTGTTTTTCTTTATTAGTTTAATTAAAAATTAAAATAAGGGGTAAAACTACGAAGGATACGACAAAATAAGGGAAAATTATAAATTTGTAAATGCATAAAATTAGGCGTTTATTCTTAAAATCACAGTAAATCCAATCATTAATTTATGAAGAAAAAAAATATGATACATTCACAATTGTTTCCCTTTGACATAAAAATCAAATAATTTGAAAGAAAATTTTAAGAGAAGAAAATTAATTTTAGTAAAAGATTATCGGGAAATTATTGTGAATGTAACTTTTTTTCTTCCATCTTTAATTGCTGTCAAATTTTTAAAATTTGAATTTTGTTTTATTCCTTTTTTTTTTTTGTTTAATTTAGGAACCTTATGCGATTTGGATCAAATCAAAAATAATAACGAAAATTAATGAAGAAAATTAAACCGATACACAATAGAAAATTAATTAATATTTGGCCATCGAACGGAAATATTCATTCGTTATTTACACATTTTTTTTTTTACTTTTACTTTTGTTACGCTAATTTTATTATTTAATAAATTTTTTTTTTAGTTTTTGGTTTATTATTTCATGCCTTCTTTTGTCGTTTATTAATTATTATTTAATAATAATTCGAACATCTCTATACTAATGCAAGCCTGATTAAAAATGATAAATAATAATAAATAACAATAAATAAAATGTACAAAAAAAATTTATTTTTTTAACGAGAATGAGATTAAAGTATAGAGATTTTTAAAATTACAAAACAATTTGTTTAGTTTAATTGAATAGTGAAGTAGAAATAAAATGAAAATTTTAAACATCAAACGTTAAATATCGAAAACGTCAAAAATGGGAATTTTAAATGGCTGACGCATTTAATATCAAAACTAACAAGTTGTGTATTTCTTTTCTTGTTTTATTTATTTCAATCATTCCTTTCTATTCCATTTCATTTTATTTCTACTTCGTTCATTTGTTTTCTTTTTATTTCGTTTAAAAAAAATGAGGTTATTTTTTTTTCTTTTTCTTTTTTTATTTTTCCTTACATTTTTCTTTGCACTAGGATAGTAGATTTAATTGAGCAGAGACTGATTTCTTTCTTTTTAGTTCTGTATTTTCTTTTATTCTATTTATAATAATAATTTATTATATTAGCGGATGGAAGCTCTAACTCTTCCGAGCTTTATAAAGTACGAATAATTTTTTGCATCTTGTTGTTATTTATTTATTGTTTTGTTTTGAATTTTTTTGTTTATGTTTTTAATAAAAGACAATTAATTCATTATTGTCATGAATAATTAATGTCTTTATTAATTTACGGTGGGGTGAAATTGAATAATTTGACAAAAAAATATATTTATTTAATTCATTTTCTTTTCTTTTCTTTTTTAGTTTCTTTCGTCTTGTGTCTTTAAAAAAAATATATGTAGAAGTATGTGATTCATTTTTAGGTAAGATGAAATTTAATAAAAATATATTTTATGCATGTTTGTTTTATAAATTTTTGTTTGTTTCTTTTATTCTTGTAAGACTTAATTCGTACTTTAATTAATTAAGCTTCAGAGCGATAAATTAAGCGAAATTTTAATAATATAAAGTTTTTTTTTTTTGGTTTTCTTTCCATTCTTCTTTTTTTGGTAAATATAATACAATAATTTGATAGGTTAGGTTTTTTTCTTTCTTTTCTGTTGTTTTTGTTTAATTTTGAATTTTTTTTTTGTATTCTTTCTTCCTTTTTTTTGAAAAAAAAATTAAAACAAAACAAAATAATAAAACATTCCCATCTGTTTCTCTCTAAATATTTTTTGTTTGTTTGTTTATTATATTTTTTAAACGATGATATTTTGTAATGTTGAGAACACGTAATGATAAATTATTCGTTTGTTTATTATTAATATTATGACAGTATTAATAAACATGAATAAATAATATTCATTACGTTGAGCGGTTATTATTGATCCATCTTATTTGAGTAGCTGATGAGCACGTTGATTTGCAACAGCTATCCTTGTTTCATTTGATTCAGCCTATATTATTTTTATTAAAATTGTTAGTTTATCAAAAGCCATCACCAAATTTAAAGTTAATTATTTATTTATTAATCACAACAACAACAAAAATATGATAAATAAATAAGTGATAAGCTGAAAGTTGTTAAACTACGTCATTGTATCATCATAAAATCACGTTCATAATATTCTATTGACTTTGATTTTTTATCGGAATTTTAGTTTTATTACAAATTAATAAATGCAAGTGAATCATAATAGTAAAAAAGCTATAATCACCCGAAAAAACAAAATGCAAATTACGATACACTGATGATATTTTGAACAGGACAAAATTTACATACGTTAAACCTCCACCTTTATCATTCTTGAAATTTTCTATACTGGAATTTTAGTTTTTTTTTGTGTAACCTGCGTCGAAATATTGACATTTATGGATTGTATTTGATTTAAATTTCTTATATAAACTTGACAATCCTACATTAAATGATGACAGTAGTTTAACAAACTTAATTAGTAGAGCAAATTGTTTATTTCTCTAATAAAATTCAAATTAATTAATTGAACATTACACAACAAGGGGCAACCACATAAATTAATAAATAAAAAAATTACCTTGCGATTGACTCTATCAATCTGTCTATTTTGATTTTCAAGTTCAGATCCCATATCAAGTGCCATATTTCTTAAATTACCAATCATTGTATTTACTTGTCCCATATTATCTTCCATTTCATCTTCACGTGCATCTTTTGTTATTCTATATAAAAAGAAGAAAAATAATTGGTTTTGAATAAATAATTAAAATTACCAAGAATAAAATTTAATTTTTAATTTATCGATTTAAACTGGTAGAAACCAACCTTCCAATATATCCAGCCTGTGGTCCCAATCCATTACGTTCATCCATTACTCTTTGTGGTTGATTATTAACAACTTTACCATCATCATTACCTTTCCATGTTCCATCATCCTCTTTGAATGATGCACTCCTACAATATTAATAATTAATTAAAAAGTAAAATTTTAATTTTTAAAATCTAATTTGTTGATGGAAACTACATTTTGAATTTAATTAGAACTTAAATATATGTGGCAAAGCCATACTTTAAAATGATCAAATAAGGGGGCAGAATTGATTAAATTTTAATATGAGAATAAAAAGTAAATCTATTTGATCGTTTGGTAATTTAATTGTAGGAAATTAAAAAAAAATATTATCTGAAATTGACTGAAATTGAGTTTACTCAAAAATAAATATTTAATTGATTTCAGTTAATGAATTTTCAGAAATATTAACACTTGAACTTTAGACGCCAAACCGGATGAGTTTCATAGACAGAATAAACGAACACAATAATTTGTGGATTTTTTTCTTTTCATAATTGCTAATGTTGTCATATGAATAATGAATTCGTTAGGACATTAACAAATTTAGGCGACAAGAGTCTCCAGAAAAATGAGAACGGAAGAATGAAGTGGGGAGAACATTGTTGCAAAAAAAAAAACAACTTAAAAGATAAATTATTAAAAATTATCTTACTTGTTACACGGAAGCACACAAAGACCACAACATTTTTCCATTCCACTTAAATTTTTTTCAGCTTCACGCATATCAGCATTTATTTGATCCATTCCCTCCTCAATCCGATCCAATTGTTCTAATTAATTAATTATTAATATTTTTTTAATTAAAAAAAATGAAAAATAAATAAAAAAGTTTAAAGTAAATAAAAAAAAATTTCACTAAAGAAAAAGAAAAACAACAAAAAAAAATTTATAAAACGAAAAATGATAATTTGATGAACGTCGTTAAAAATTTTTTTTTGATGATGATTGAAAGAGAGTGAGAGAGAGAAAATGATGCGATTTTATATAAATTTTTTTTAAAAAAAAAAAATTTTCATGATTTTCTTTATTTAAAAAAAACGTTTTTTTTTTCTATGAATTTTTTAATCGTCAAAAATAAATTACAAAATTTTAAATTTTCTTTCTTTTTTTTTTTCTATGAAATTTTTTGCTTCTACGAAAATGTAATTTATGAAATATATGATTTTTTTTTTCACAAAACTTTCAAAATTAAAGAAATTTTAATAATAAAAAAATTAAACATTACCATTCAAAAGAAAAAAAAAACAAAAACAGAGGGGTTGGGGTTGGTGAGGGGGTCATAATTCTGTGATTTCTATGATAAACATTCTGGATAAAATAAAATGACAAAATTTTTACTCATTCAATAGTACATGCTTCTCTTATGTAAGACAGAGAAAGAAATGCATTCTTCTTTTAACTTATATGAAAGAGACAGATAGAAAGAGAAAAGTGATTTGTCATTTTGTCAGACAGTTCTCATAGATTACAGCAGAACGTTTACCTCAAAAAAGGAAAATAAAAATTAAATTAAATTAAATATGAAGAAGAAGACTTAAGACGAACGTAAAAACAACAGAATAATAACAGAATAGATTAATTAATAAAATCATATATTTCATAAAATTCTTAAATTATTTTTAAAAACAAAAAATAAATTAAAAATAATTTCTTTTGTTTTCATTTACTTTTGCTTTTTTTTTATCTCTTTTTTTTCAAGGATTTTTCTGCTTTTAAAAATATTCAATTTATAATTATATTTTTAAAAACAAAAAAAAAACAAATGGAATTTTCTTTTTGGTTTGAAAAATAAAAATTTAATCTTCCAAAAAGAAAATAAAACTCAAAAAATTGGATTTGTTTTTGTGTTTTTTTTTCTTTTCTTTTCAAATACTTAAATATAATTAATTTAATTAATAATATAAGCATTCCGCATGCAAGTTTTTTTATTATTTTTTGTAGCAAAAATTAATTTTTTGCTGAAATTAAAATTTTAATTAAACAACAGAAACAAAACAAAAATTAAAGGAAAAAAACGTAAATGGATAACTTTTGTTTTGTGTGTACCAACAGAAAGAAAAAATTAATTAAACATAATTCAGAAATAAGAAACAATAGAAAAAAATAAATCAAAAAATGATAATTTTTCTTATCTATAAGAAGAAACAAAAACAAAATTTTTTTAAAGACAACACAAAAAAAAACATAAAATAAAAAACAAAGATTTTTTAAAGGAAAAATAATCAAACTAAAATTTAAAACAAAATTTTTTTTTTCAAAAACTAAATAAAACAATTCTAAAAAAAATCTTTAATAATTAAGTAATAAAAAAAAATAAAGAAATTAAATAAAAACAAAAATAAAAGCAAATTAGTTTTTAAGTAATTATTATTCTATAAATTCAAGTGTTAAAGGATAAATATAATTTTTGACAAATAGGGGTATTTTTTTTAAGGTTTTTAAGTGTTTTCAACATTAAAAATATTTTCATATTTTTTACTTTTCAAATTCAATTATTTTTTTTTTTTTTTATTTAAAATAAATAATTAACATTCCCTTTTTTTTTTTTTTGTATTATCTGAGTACTCACGTGTCTTAACAGTGTAGAGTAGTAGGTATTATCAAGTAGTAGTAGTTGTAGTAGTAGTAGTAGTAGTAGGTGATTTTGGTGGTGGTAGTTAGAGTTGTGATTTGTGACTTTAATTTTTTTTTTTAACATTATATTTTTTTTATGCTGAATGTATTTTGTTTTTGTTTCTTTAATTTTTTTTTTTTTTTTGAAAAAAAGCTTGTTTGTTTTTGTTTGACAATTATTTTTTTTTAACCCGATAAAAACTTTTTTTTTGTTTTCATTCTTTCTAAATATTTTTTGTATATTTGTTTTGTTTTTTATCTCTTTGTTTATTCTTTTTCTTTTTTTTTTTTGTTCTTTTGTTTTTTTTTGTGTTTTCTTCAAATTTTTTTTGTATTCATTTTTGTAAAATGTAATTTTTTTTTTGTATTTTGTTTTATGTAAGCAAATTCTGTTTTAATATTTTTTTCTGTAGTGACAAAAACAACAACAAAAATATAAATAAAATGGAGAAAAATGTGACGAACATATTCATATATTATATTTTGTTAAGTCAATGTTTTCAAGAAGCCAAAAAAATTTTCGACATATCAGTTGAATTGCCCGAATTTACTGAGCTAAAAGTTTACTAGTGCGATTTTTTTTTTGAAAAAAAGCCCGAAAATATTTCACACAAATTTTATTCAGTTGAACTACCCGAATTTTTGACAGAAATAACTTACAAGTGCGAAAAATTTAAAAATATAAATCCGAAAATATTTCATACAAAAAATTTTATTTGTTTAAAAGGGAAAATGTTTTTTAATAATTTAATAATTTTCAGCTGCATGAAAAACATTGATTTATAAGCAAAAAAGTATTAAGAAAAATTGATGCTTTTTTTTAATAATAACAATAATAATAAAAAAAAAAATAAGAAAAAGCACGTTTATTTTGTTTGTTTAGCTCTGAATCTGTATAATGCTTTCTTTTTCTGTGTATACCCTTTTCTTTTTAATACTCTACTTACTTCATTTTCGTCACATTTTTCATTTCGATTTATTTCTAATATTAAAATAAGTAATTTCCCTTCAATGTTATTAAATTATAAACAATATTTAAGTATTATTATGACAGCGAGAGAGAGAGAGAGCAAAAGAGAGAGAGATTGTGTATATGTGTGTGTAAGAGCGAGAAAAACAGAGAAAGAGGCAGATAAGTGATGAAAATCTTTTCACTTTAATCGCGATTTCATTTTGTTCTAATTTACTTTGTATTTTGTTCTGGAAGAACGCAGGGACAAGAAACTCGCAAGTACAAGTTTTTGAAAAAAATAAATCATTTTGTGTTGTGTATTTAGAGAGAAAATAGGAGAAAAATTGTCAATTTCAATTGATCTTGAATTGATCAGAAAAGTTTGTAGAAGAAAAAATAGAATAAAATATTTCTCTGAAATTGTGTGATATTTTCTATTCTTTTCTGAAATTTTCTTTTAATTTTTTATTATGTTTCTTTAAATAAAAATAATGTGTAATTTCACGTTTTCAGTTTCAACCAAGTGGTCCAGTTTGCAGAGAGGTGTAGAGGTTTGATATAAAATATGGCAAATATGTCAGAGTTTTTTTTTATTAAAATAAATAATATCAGAGAAGCCAAAAAAATGGTAAGTATTCAATGTTTTGGTATAATCATGTAAAATGTATTTTATATTTTTAATGCGCTAAAAAATTTATTTTCTTGTGTTTTTCTTCTTATATTTATATATATTTTGCTATTTTTTATTATTATTTTATTGTATATATTTTTAATTTAAATAAATAAAATACAAAAAATATTTTGTATTCTTATTTGTTTTATATTTGGTTTTTTTTTTTTTTTGGTTGATCTTACCTCCTTGTTCGTCCAGCATAACGATGGTACGCATCCCGACTTCCGTACTCTAAATGAAAACATCACAAATTTTGTCTTATATAAAACCGTCATCATAATTTAGTTTATAATTGGTTACAATTATTATTTAATTAATTAATAATTAATAATAATTATTTTTAATTGTTTTTTTTTAATTAATTCATAAATATTTTTTTACTAGAAAATAAAAAACAAAACTAAATGGAAAAAATTTATAAAAATTAATTAAATGAAAAATTAGAAACTCTTTTTTGAAAAAAAAAACAAATGAAATTAAAGGACTTTTCCTATTTTTTATCTGGAAAAAAATAAATTTTTTTATGAGAAAAACAACAACAAAAAAATAGAAAAAAAAAACAAACAAAACAAAAAACCAAAAATAAATAACACGTGATAGAAAATTATTATAAACGAAGTTTTGGGAAGTGAAAATTTGTGCTAATAAATTTGGGAGCGATAAATTTTTATCCATATTTTCTTCTTTTCTCCAAATGGATAAAAATATAACAAGTTTTTTTTTTGTGAGAGAAAGAGAGAAAGTGAAAGAGAGAAATAGAGAGAAAAAAAAAAGAATAAACACGAATAAAATAAATTAATGTTGACACTTTTCTTTTGATTTTTATTATTTTGATGATTAATCGATTAATCGATTGATCGATTTAATGTATTATTTTTTTTTATTTCTTTTTAGTTTAGTTTAAACAAATAAATACCCACAACCAATACTCAATATATTTCTAAATTCTAAATTCTATAGAATTAAATATTATTTAGGCATTTTTTTTTTGTTTCGTTAGTTAGTATATGTCATTTTCAATTACCCTACAACCTCCTCTGTACACATAAAAAAAAATATAATGTCATCAAACGTTTTCTTTTTCTAAGCAACTTTTAGTCAGTAATTTTTATTAGTAAATTTCCATCAAATCAAATAAAAAAAATTGAAAACCAAACGTTCAAACCAACCACTAAAATATAATGTTATTTCCATTTAAATTGTTAATTATTAATGAATATTAATTTCCATCACAAAAATCGCATTAAAAAAGGAAAAAAAAAACTTCCTCATTTTCTTTTTGGCTTTATTATTTGTTCGTTTCTTACCGCCTTGATCTTCCAACTCATTTAATGTTTTAGCACCAACTTCCTCGCTCTAGAAAATATTTTTTATTTCTTTTTATACAACAAAAGTATTTTTCTAATCATTAAAAAAGGATTTTGTTTTTTTTTTTATATTTTTAAATATTTTATAAGATTTACTCTTTATTACTCTTAAAAACTCTTAAGATAAATTAAAAAAAAAAACACCTTAAAACTTAAACTAAAGAAATAATTAATTAAATAAAAACTGTAAAAGAAAATATAAATAAAAAAAAATATTACGTACAAACAAAAAACAAAACACACACACACTCATAAGTATAATAAAAAATAAAAAGGAAAAAAAGTAAAATAAAAATATAGAAAACTTAAAAAGTTTTAAAGAATCAAAATATAAATTTAGAAATAACAAAAAGAAGAAGAATAAACAATTAACTTGGATTATAAAAATTACTTTCTTCTTTTTTTCTTTTTTGTTCAATTATTTCAACAACAGCCTTTAAAATAAATAAATAAACAAGTTGGGATAAAAAAATAAATAAACAGAGATATTTCCGATTGGTTTTTCATCATTTTCTTTATAGAATTTTCATTAATAATTCACATTAAAAAAAAAAAAAATGAAACGGGAGAAAAAAATGTCGACATTTTCTCCTCTCATTAATTTTGTTTGTTTATGAAACTTTATTATTATCATCATGATCATCATCATCATTATAACACTTAGAACAGAAACATTACGGACAGAAATAATTTTAAAAGTATGGGGAAGACGGCAGAGGAGATTGAATGAATTATTAGTTGTTTTTTTTCACAGAAAGTAAAAAAAAAAAGCACAATCATAAAAATTTCGTAATCGATTTTATGTTAAAACAGGGTGAAAAATAATAAACTCCAATCGGTAATATCCATAAAAAAAAAAATAACAACAACAACAGAGAAAAGGAAACAACAAAAAATGGTGCGTCTGTAAGACCCATGTGTGGTGTTAGGGGAGAACATTTTGTCCTTCTTTCGTTAAAAAAAAACAACATATTTTAGCCACCATTTTGTTTGTCTCATTTTCCTTTGTTATTATCGGGTTTGCTTTTTTCATCAACAATAAAAGGGTCAAAGGTCAACTCTAGTTTGTAAATTTGTAAAAACAAAAAGGAAAAAAAACGAGATGCAATAATTTCTGTTTTTCATTTTTGATTCAAAATCAAATCAAGAAAAAGAAAACAACAGCTACAAGAAATTCTGTGAATATATTTTTCAAAATGGTGCAATAAAAATTGTATTTAATAAAAACAAAGTCAATCTAAGTAAGTAAAAATGTTGTAACGAAAAGAAAAACAAAAACAAGAACAAGAACAGAGTTCTGAAACAACTTTCCACAAATCATCAAATAAAACAAAAAAACAGAAACGATAAAGAAAAACCACTAACTAAATATTTAAAATTTAAATGAAAGAAAGAAAAATTAGTTAAAAAAAAAAAATTAAAAGTTTCGATTACCAAAAAAAGCTTAAGCAAAAAGCTTTAGCTTTAAAAATGTATTATATATTTTTTATTTTTTTTTTATGTGAAAAAAAAAAATAAAGAAAAAAAAACTGTTAGCAAAGAAATAAAAACGAAAAATTTGTGAATGTTAAAAATGTTTATATAAAAAAAAAGCTTTTTTTTTATTTTTTTGATTAAATTTCTTTTTGGCTAATTATTTATTTCATGTAATTTATTGTTGAATGATTTTTTTTATTTTTCTCTGAATGATGAAAATGTTTTTTTTTTCTCTTAAAAATTATCGCTTTTCTTAAAAATAAAAATAAGAAAAAAAATAAAAATTAAACAAATAAAAAAATGTGAGTAAGTTTTTTTTTTCAATAAATTTTTTATGTTAAAAAAAATGTAATTATGATTTTTTATATTTAATAAAAAATTAAATAATTGGAATATTAATGTTAAAAATAATAATTTTTTTTGTAAAAATGAAAAAAATAAAAGAACGAAAAATGTAAGTATAAAAATCATTGGAATAATTGTTAAAAATATAAAAAAAGTTTAAAGTTTAAAGTTTAAAAATAAAAAACGAAAAAAAAATAAACAGAAAATCTGGAAATGTTTTATTATTTTTTTTTTAATTTAGTGAATTTTTGGTATTGAATAAAAATGAGTGGGTTGTGGTGGGGGAGATGAGGGGTTATCGAGGGTCATTCAAATAAAACCATAATAAATTTATATTTTTTTGTGATGGAGAATAAACAAAAAAAAAATGTGTTCAAAATAAAAACAAAAGTAAAAGTAAAAAAAAAAACGTTCAGGAAGGGACGAATTAGGTATATTTTTTTTTGTGTCCAATTGTGACTCACCTCCCTGATCGTCAAGAGCTACCAGGGTACGTATCCCGGCTTCCTTGCTCTGTGATGCGGCACAAGAATAAGTTTAGTTAGGTGTCATATTTTGTTGTTCATAAATGTTAAGATTTAAAAATAGTATAATAAAAATATAGTTTTTTTTCTTTTTAAAGTTTAAAAAATAATTAAGAAAAAAAGAAAAAGAAAAAATACCAACATAAGGAAAATCAATTAAATGTTTCACAATAAAAAATGTAATTAAAATTAAACAAACAAACAAAAAAAAAAGGAGAAACAGAAAAAGTTTATTAAATTAAATCAAAAAAGAAAAAACAAAAACAAAAATAGAAAACTGTTTTAATCAAATAGAATATTTTATGTATATTTTATGAATTTCTTTCTTTTCTTTTTTCCTTTGGAAATAAATTTTTTGAGTGAAATTTATTTTTAGTGAAAATAAAAATGTTTTTTTTTATTAAACGCCAAATTGAGACAAAGGAAAAATTAAAATTTAAAATTATAAAAATTGTTGTTGGTGTAGTAGTAGCATTTTTGTTGTTTTAATTTTTTTTCTTAAAAAAAAAAAAATTCTTAAAAATTCTAAAAAAAAAAAAATATTTTATTTCCATTTTTAAAAAAGAAATGAGGAAAAAAATAATAAACCAAATAATAGAGAGGATTTAAAATAAAAATGTTTGTAGTGAGAGAGAGAGAGAGAGAGAGAGAAACAGAGAGAAAGGGAGAGACAGAGAGAGAGAGAGACTTGTTTTTAAATTTTTTTTTTAAATTTCTTATTTCGAAAGAATTATTAAATTTTTTTTGTTTTGTTTTTTTGTATCGTTTTTATTTTAGTTTTTTTTTTCTTTTTGCTTTTTTTAACTAAAAAAAACCTAGAAGTAATTTTATAATTTTTATCATTAAAAATTATTTTTTAATCAATTTTTTTTTCTAATTAAGAAAAATAAACAAAAACAAAATAATATTTTTTTTTTGTATTCAGTATTTTTAAAATTAAGAAAAATTAAAAAATTACAAATTATTTTTAAAACAAAAAGTTCGTTTTCAATTAAAAATTAACGATTATGATCCTGAAAATGTAAAATGTTTTAGTATAATAACAAAAAAAAGGTAGGTAAATAGTAGTAGTAGTAATAGTAGGTAGTTTAGGCAAGTAATAAAAGTAGTAGTAGTATATATATATATATATATATATATATATATTTAAGAAGTACATACATACAGCACAACGATTTCGCATAAATAAATATTTAATTTTTGTTTTCTTTGTAACTTTGTTCAAAAAAAAAAAAAATTAACTTTTCTTTTTTTTTTTGTTAATAAAAAGTTTTTTTTGTTGTAGTATTTTTTTTTTTTTAAGAAAAATATTTTTAAAAAAAAAACTAAAAAATTTATTTTTAAACTCAAAAAAACAAAACAAAAGAAAAAATTAAAGTATAAAAAAAAATTTGTATGTAATTGTATTTTTTTTTATTTTTGTTGATTTTAAAAAAAATATATTTTTGTACTTAGTTTTTTATTGCTGTATTGTATTTTTAACTCTTTTTCTTTTATTTCTTAATTTAATTTTGTTAAGTATAAAAATATTTTTTTCTTCCTTTTTTTTTCTTTTTAAAAATAAAGAAAATAAAAATTTATTGAAAATGATAATAAAAAATGCAGAGGGGCGAAGAGATAGAGAGAGAGAGATCAGTGTTTTGTTGTTTCTTTAATTTTTCTTTTGTAGCGTTTTATAAATATTTTAAATAAAAAAATTCGTTTTATTGTCAAGACAAAGTTTTTTTTTTAACGTTTAAATAAATAATTAGGACAGAACGTAAATTTGAAGGAAACAAAAAACGGAACCATGATAAAGAATTCAACTCAATTTAAAAACTTAAAAAAAAACAAAAGTGAGGAATTTACATTAAAAAATTATTGTTCACGTAATTGAGAGAGGACTTGTGTTTGTTTCGAGTTGTAGTTTACTGTATTTTGGACACGTACAAATATTGTTATAAGTTTTCGTCCTTAATAATTTAGTTTATCAGTTTAGAAAATTTTTGAAGAACTCATTTCAATTAGGTTCACGTCGTGACCCGAGTAGAGAACACGTCCGAATTCACATTGATTGTAAGTTGAATTGAAATCTCAGAATGAATTCCATTATAGCAGATTTCATTTTTATTTAATCAAAATTCTGGTTGCAACAATTGCTTTTGGTCAGTCCAATATTTTTTTTTACAAACTCAGAAATATAATTTATTAAAAAAATAATTCGTTACATTTTCCATTCTGTCCGCGATTCTAAAATTACGTTCCTTTAATAAATTACATTATCGGAAATTCTTAGTGGGGGGTTCAGAGGAAAGAAATAAATAAATAAATAAAAAGTAAACAACTGAAAAATGTCGATAGAACACAAAAAAAGAGTAAAACAATCAAAACACGGTAATAATTTCAGCTCGTTAGTCGTCAATTTAATTTACGTTTAAATTTATTATTTGGCATTGGCACAAAAATGAAAGAAAAAAACAACGCAACGCAACAAAATAACGGAAAATCGATTTTCATTCCATTTCACCCTTATGAAAATTAGTCAGTTAATTTAGTATGTGTTTGTGAACGGAAATACGTAAGCACACACCGCCCAAAACAGAAAAAAAAATAAAATTAACCAACCCCCCAGGCCCAAACTCAGTAATTTTGCTGTTTTTCGTTATATTTTCTCTCTCTGTACTTCAACCGGAATACCAAATGTCCGATTATTTGCAGCATAAAACACAAAACAAAACAACAAAAATAATGAAACAGGACAAAACATATTATTACATTAGACGCCTGGCACATTTTTTATACAAAAGTTCTTTACATTTTTCCTTTCATTTCTCCCCAACAAAATACAGAAAATAAAATAAAATGAAAAACGGAAAATATTTTGTGTTTGCGAAAAATAAATCATAAAATAATAAAAACCGAAGAAGAAACATAAAAACATAAAAAATAATACAGAAAAGAAAGAACCCATATTTTTGTGTTGCCTCTTTTGATTATTCCACATTTTTATTTATTTATTTTTTTTTTTTTGAAAAGAAAATGGAAAATGTAATTTAAATCAGAAAGAAAATCCGTGATTTTTTTTTTTATTATGAACCAAAAAGATAAAAGAAAAATAAAAGCAACGAGATTTTCTTAGTCCGAATTTTCTTTTTTTCCCTTCAATTATTCTAAATCCGCAATCGAAACCAAAAACAAATACATGGAGAAAATAAACAGTTTGTAGAAAGAAAAACCAGTCGATCCGGATTAACTAACAAAAAAAAAAAACATAAAAATCTCAAAAGTGAAAAAATTAAGAAAAAAAGAAAAATACGGGGAAATTCAATTTAAGAAAAAAACAAACACAAATGGAAAATGTAAACTTTTAAGAAGTGAAAGTTTTAAGATGAAGAGAGAGAGAGAGAAACATAAACAATATTTTGTATATTTAAAAGTGATCTGACAACGGCCGATGCGGGGGTGGTGGGGAGTATAAGGATCAAAGAGACAGAGAATAAAAAAAAAACTTTGTCAATAAAACGATTTGCATTTTTTTTTTTTGGAAAAATTAAAAATAAAAATTAATTAAATATAAAAAAAAAAAAATATTCCATTATTGTAATTATTTTTTTATTCTTATTATTATTTATTTATTTAATTGTTTTTTATGGGCAATAATTTTAATCTTTTTACGAACATTGCTACATTGCGCATACCAACAGATATTTATTATAAATAAATGAATTTAGTATTAAAGTATATAAAGAGTATACAGTATATAATAATAATATTTATGTACGTATATAATATATAAATATAGAAACATAAAAATACATAAGATTTTAATTAATAACAACAAAAAAAAACAAAACAAAAGACAAAAAAAAAAACCAAAACGAAAATAAATTAATAAACTTTGTATTTTTTTATGTAAAGAAAAAAAAACAACAAAAATTAAGACGAGAAAATAAAAACTTAAAAAAAAAAAAAAACTAAACAACAGAAAATAAAATAAAATTGTTTATAAGTGAACAAAAATAATTTAAATTAATACAAAAAAAAAACGAACAGAAAAGTATTCATGTACATTTAGATGGAAAAAATTAACAAAACATAGATGTGACATTTATTGATTAAAAATAAGAAATTAAAAATCTAAAAAAAAAACAACTAAATAAAAATAAAGAGAGATAGATAGAGATAGAGAGAGAGAGAGAGAAAAGACATCAAAACATAAAAAGGATTTACCAACAATCTCTAATATTTTATTTTTTTTTTCATTTTATTTTTTTTTGTTAATTTAATTTTTATTTTACGTGTTTTTTTTTGAATGTTAATTATAAAAGAGAGAAAGAGAAAGAAAGTGAAACAGGAAAGAGAGATAGAGACAGATCTATATTTTATAAATACGAATCATAAATTGTTTTTGGCAACAAACAATAGAAAGTTAGTTAATATTTGCTAATAGATTTTTATCTTGATAAAATGAGAGCTTTAAGCTCACAGAATTAGTCTACAATAATAGAAGAACTGATAAAAAAAAATCTCTTGAATTAAATTACAATTTTCAATTAGGTTGTTTCTTTATAATTTTCACCAAATTTGCGAACTTTGAGTTGAATTGAAATCAATTTAAAAACCTTTACATAATTCTTTGAAATTATTAATATATTAAGATTTTTAAACTTTGAACCTTACAACTTGAAATAAAACTTTAGAATTGTGTAAGAGCACAATTGTCAAAAGTCATTTAATTTCCATTTGAATTTTTAAACAAAAAATGATTCTAGAAAAAACGAGTAAGAGAAAATTAAATGTCAAATAAAATTGCAACTAATTATTGTTTGAAGGCAAAAACAATTTATTATTTTAAGGAAATTTAAGGCAGAGAGAGAGAGTGAGAGAGACATTCTTCAATTATTATTTATAAAATGGCATTTAGAATGGGGGAAATTATGTTAGAGAGAATAAAGACAAATAAAAAAATATAAGAAAGTGGATTTATGCAACTAGTTTTAAACAAATTACAAATACTAGTTTACTATTTTTTTTAGTATATTTTAGTTTATATAAAATTTAAAAATGAAACAAAGAAAACAAAAGTAAATTAAATTTTTTTTTTAGAAACTAATTTTTCTTAAAAGAAAATAAAAGAAAACTAAAAATACTAAAAATTTGCTCTAGTTTTTTATTAGGATTAAAAATTGAGATTATTTTATCGGATTTCCTTTTTTTTTAAAATAAATAAATAAATAAAAAAAAAACATTTAATTTTACAGCAAAATTTCTCTAATAACAAAAAAAAATCGTTCCAGTGTATTTTAATTTTGTTCTTTCTTTTGTTGCAAAAAAAAAAAATATAAAATCAAGAAAAAATAAAAGAAAAAACCAAAAGGAAAACCAAAAATCAGTTCTAGTCTCTCTGCATATTTTATTTTCTCTTAAAACTAATTTTTTCTCAATTTTCCTCTAACAGTTGAATATTTCAAATGCATTTTATCATTTACAAAAAAAATATAATCAATAAAAAAAATATGGGAAATGGAAAATGAATAAAAAAATAAACAAAAGAACGAAAAAGAAAAAATTGAACAAATAATTAATGGAATAATGGAAAGAATAATAACAAACACAAGAACAACAAAAACATAATAAATACAATTATGTTTAACGTATACACAAGTAAGCATATGACGTCATTCTATTCTGTGTTGTTTGATTTTCTTTTTTCTCTTTTGGTTTACCAAAAAAAATTATGTTATGAAGAGACTAGACCCCATTAATCATATTTTTCTCTTTTGTTTTTGAATAATTTTCCTTTTTTTCTCTTTCTTTCTTTTTTCTTTTTCCTTTTTTTTTTTTTAGTTTCATTTCTTTAAGA
This sequence comes from Pedicia rivosa, assembly GCA_963082725.1. Taxonomy (NCBI): domain Eukaryota; kingdom Metazoa; phylum Arthropoda; class Insecta; order Diptera; family Pediciidae; genus Pedicia; species Pedicia rivosa. Next base: position 42,926,233 of record OY720153.1, read on the forward strand.
ACAGAAGAAGAACAAAACAAATATATAGATAAATAAATAAAACACTCATGCAAACATCAATAGCCTTTTACAGAGGGCTTGACGATTCAAGTAGCGGATTAAAGGATTGTGTTTCTTTTTTTTTTCTTTTTTCAGAAGAAAACAAAATAAAATAAAATAAATGAAAAAGATAAGAAAATTAAAAAGGTTAGGGGGTTTGGTAGAAAAAAACAGAGACAGAGAAAGAGAAAAAAAATGGATTAAATTAAATCAAAATAATAAAAATATAAAAATTGTAAAAATCTTTCTTTTTTTTCTCAACAAAAAAAAAGGAAAACAGAAAAAAAAATAAGACATTTTTTAGTTTTTAAGAAATGAAAACGATAAACAACAAAATCACCTATAAATAAATTAAAAATGGAAGAATGAATGTTGGAATTTTGTCACAAACAATTTAACCGAATAGTTTTATTAAAGATTAAAAATAGAACACACGTGTCACAAGGGATGAATTCCTGTGTGTATGCCGTATGTTTGACAGCAAAAAAAAACAATGGACGACCAAAAACAGAAATTTCAATAGAAACACATTAAAATGTTTGTGAAAAATTTCCAACATATGGAAAGAAAAGAAAATAATAATATCTCATCACAATTTTCCCTTTATTAAAAATATATTATAGAATAAAATCCTAAATCGTTTTTCTTCATCTTACTTTTCTTCTTTATTTTTATTTTTTTATTTTGCGGGAGGAAAATGATAAAAATGAATTTTTCTCTTTTTTATTTTCTTATTTTAGTCACAAATAAAAAATAAACTATGCATGATATGGGTGTGGGGGGTTGACGGAAGTGTAGGAATAAAAATGTAAAGAAGATGGCGGCATGGCAAATATTATAGAGAGAAAGAGATATACGGAAGAGGGGGATATCTATATATTTATATTGATCATTCAATTCATTTGGATAAAAAAAAAAGAAAAGAAAAAGGAAAGGAAAGGAAAAAGAAAAACTGAAAGGCTGGCTTTGAATTGAGATTTTTCTTTCTTATTTCTCAGAGTAAGGAAATGTTATTTAATTTAAGCCATCCTGAAATGTATTATTTATTATTATTTCTTATAATTTTCTCTTTGAATAAAAATGTGACAGCAACAATAACAACAACAACGACTACAACAACAACAACAACAGAATACAACAATTTAAGGCAATGTCAATGTCACAAAAAAAAAGACGATATTCAACACTTTTCAAACAGAAAAGAACAGTGTCGATATCCTTACTTTTCAAAAAAAAAAAAAAAAAAGAAAACAAGAAAAGAAAAATCCTTTTCAAAGGAATATATAAAAAAAGGGATATTTTATAATAACACCCAAATGGGAGACAAAAACAAAAAAGACAGGATATTCGGTTGGAGTAAGGTTGTTTGAGGAGAGGATTTTTTTTTCTCATTTCTCCTTTTGATTTTTGTATTTTCAATATTCTGTGGAGAATCCAAAAAAAAAAAAAAACAAATCAACATCGCTACACAAGTGGTACACTGTCCACAGCAAACATCATCTCTTTTTATTTACAACAACAAAATAATTAAATTAAACTAAAAAAAACTTATAAAAACAACAACAAAAAAATAATATTATAAATTTTCTTTTTACCCTTTTTCTTTTCTATTTCTATTCTATTTTTGTATTACATATTTTCGTAAATTTGTACAGAGATAGATTTGTGATGATGTCATCATTTATATCCTAACTCAACACAAATAAAAATGTTTCTCCTTTTCTTTGTTTTCTTATTTTTATTTTATTGTTATTTGCAAAGAGAGAGAAAGAAGATAGAGAGAGTGGGAAATAGTGAAAGTGAGAATAGTAAGTAGAATGAAGAAGGTAATTTTATAATAAAATAACAACACAGCGAAAAACAAAAAAAAAAAGAAGAAAATTAAAGAAAAAACACAAACACAGAAAAAGACGTAAAATAAAAGACAAATAAAATCCGAAAATAATAAGAGAGAAAAAATAAAAGTAATAAATTGAAATAATTTTTTTTTGTGAGGAGGATTATTAAGATTTCGCTGATAAAAAGAGTTTGGGGGTTTAGAGATGGGAAATCTATTCAGGGACTTTTACCATTCTTCAATGTATTTAAAGACAAAAAATTTATTCTAATTATCTAATAACAATTAATTATGAATATTCATAAATTCATTTATCGTCTCTCCATAACGAATTTCAATTTTCTTCTAGTTTCGTTGTTTTTTTTTTAATTTTAATGTGTTCGGGGTCCTTCTATATTCTGTTTGACGATTTTCATTATATTTAAAATAAAAGAATAAAAAAATTTATGTAAATATCGTTGAATTCCCCACTTAAGTCAGAAAACTCAAAAGTATTACCGTCAAATTTCAAAATAAATTTTAAGTTATTCTTCTGCAGATGTTGTTGTTGTCGTAAAGGTCTTAAACAATTTATATTATTTTCTGAACGGATTTACACAATTCGTTCATTTTTCACAATTGTATCCTCTTTAATTTTCTTTGCCACTATTAAAGAAAATTTCAATAAATCAAAGTGTCTTGAGTTGTGTGTGTAACAGACAGAAGGCGTTTTATTATATATATTCGCGCGCGTAAAGAAACCAAAAAAAATAAGAAAGAAATAAATACAAAAACATTTATCAAATACAGAAAATGTATGGGTTTTTTGGTTAACCACTTGAGTATTTTGACTTAAGGGAAATTTCAAACACACAATATACATACAACAGTCCTGTGGGAATAAATATACAAAAAAAAAAAATAAAACGAGATAAAATACAAAAAAAAAAAAATGGAAAATTAGAAAATACATTAAAGATTAAACAAAAAAAAAAAACACAAAAGTAGATTAGACTAATTTAGATATCGATACAAATTCTCATATTTAATAATTAGTTACGGTCATAGGAGTAGATAAATAATTATCACATTAAAAAAAAATATATAAACGACAAAAAGTTATTTAATAACAATTAAAAGAGAGAGATAGAGAGAGAGAGAGACAAATATTAAAATTAATTTTTTTTTATCTAAAATTAAAACATTTAAAACAAAAAATTCTTCTGTTTTTATTTATAACTTTTTTTTTTAAAAGCAATCAACGTTCAACGTTTAATTATTATTATCACAACCAGCAGTTAGCTACTACAACAAAGTAGATAAAAATCATGACCAATTTTTTTTTTCTTTAGTCATAGAAATATTTAGCTATAGAGATAGACAGAGACAGACATAGATAGAGAATAAACAACAAATCAATAAAGAAAATTTGCTTGGATCGACTTAAAACAAAAAAAAAAAAAATAAAAATAAAAATATTTATAAATTTTCCATTTTTCCTTTTTTTTTTTTTGGAAAAAAAAAAGTTTCTTTGAAGAATTTTTTTTTAACGCAACGCAACGTTTTTCTTTTTTCAATTTTTTCCAATTTTCTCTTTAGTCCAAAAAAAAAAAAGGAGAGAAATAATTTTAAATCAAATTTAAAGAATTTACAGAATTTCCAATTTTCTTTTCTCTACGTTTTTTTTTTTTATTAAATTTTTTTTTTCATCTTCATATTTTTCTTCTTCATCCTTGTACTGAGAATTAATTATTCAAAGAATATTTTTGATGATAATAATAAATAGAAAAGACAACATCATCTTTTCTTCATTCTTATTTTTCTTCTTCTTCATTCTTATTAAATACAGTTAACAGTTAATTAATTTTTTTTTTTATTTAGAATAAGAATAAAATTATTAGTTAAATTTATTAACAAAAAATAATAAGAGAGAAAAAACATAAATTCAAACAAAAAAACAAATAAGAAGGTTCAAAAAATTCTTTTTCAAAAATAAAAAAAAAACGGTTTTTAAATTTCAAAAATTAAATTAAAAAAACAAAAGAATTAAAATAAAAATAAAAAAAATTTATAATTCTCACCTCTTCGCATAGCGCCAACATACGCCGTGTACTCTCCAGGGACTATAAATATAAACAATTACATTAATTTGATTCGATTTTTTTTTTTACAACATTTTTATTAATACAAAAACAACAAAAATATAAGAAAAATAATTTATACAAATTTTTTTTTCTATTTTTATAGAAAAAAAAAGAATCAATAAAAAGAAAGAAAAAAAAAATGTATAAAACATAAATAATAAATACAGAATAGTTCAAAACAATCCCCCCAGGTCCTTTGGGTTTAGGTATTTTAAGTTGAACTATAATAATTTTTAAATACAATTTTTTTAATAGAAAAAAAGTCAAGACTCGTGTAAATACAATTAAAGGGAAAGAGATAATGAGACGATTGAATTAATTAATGTGATTACAATAAAGTTAAAATGAGATTAATAATTATTATTATTGTTTCCGATTTTGAATTTAATAAAAATTTATGAAAAGAACAAGAAAAAAATCAACAACAACGAATTTTCAAAATCTAAAAATAAAAGTAAACAAATTAAGACTGAAGGTAAACATGAAGAAATAACAAATTAACCTCCTTTATTGAATTCTGATTAAGAACAAAAAAAAATGAATAAAATTTGATGGTTCATTATTATTTAAATCCGCTTCAGCTTACGGCTTACATTGAAATTCTGTATTTTTATTAAAAATCAATAAATTTGTATTAAAATGAAACTTATGAGCTTTAATTTGACTTTGGTATTCGAGAATACATTAAAAATTAAATCTCTTTACCACTAAAAATGTGGCCATTTATAATCCCACTCCAGTTTCATTTTATTACAACTTTATTGATCAAGAAATTGAACCACAATTAAAAATCTAAAACTTACATCATCTGTAACTTGTTGGGTTTTGAGTTGTACTTCTTGCAATTCTGTTTTAGGAGCTCCACCATTTTCTGGGGCAGTTGCGGGGGCTGCTGACGGCATTCTATAATAAAAACAAAAAAGAAAAATTTATTTATTAGAATTATTTTTTCAGAAACAAACAAAATCAGAAAATAATGTTTCTTTCGTCGGTGTCATAAAATTTGTTTTGCCATCAGAATGGCACACGTATTCAAACAAACATACACATACATTATATACATACATACATACATACATACATACATACATACATACCATATGACATTTATACACGTACAATCATTGATCAAACAATAACTTACTTAAATTATTCAGAAAAAGAAAGAAAGAAGAAGAAGAAAAGAAAGTATTTTACCAAAAGAAAAGAAAAAAGGGCAAAAAGAAAAAAAAAATTGGTTAAGTAAATTTTGATATCGCCCTCAAGAAACAGAAAATCATATTAAAATAATATTCACAAAAAAAAAAAAGAAGACGATGGGAAAAGGAAAAAAAGGAAAGAAGAGAAAAAAAAACGTTAGCATTTTATTTTACTTTTTCCAAGACTTAAATTTATATGCAAAAATAAATCCCTTTTAACAAAAAAAAAAATAAATAAAAAAATAAGAAACGAAACTTAAACAGAAAAGAATAAGAAGAAGAAAATTGTAAGGAAAATGTTAAATAATAATGATAAAAAACACAAAAAATGGGCATAACTCCAATTTGTTTCTGTCATAATTTTTTTTCTTTTGCTTCTTCTTCTTTTCTTTTATTCTCTCTTTTTTCTTTTTCCTTTTTGGTTGATTTTGATTTTCTTTTATATTATTTTTATGATTGTTGTTGTTATTATTTGATTGTAGAACGAAAAACTATTTTAATTTGAAACAAGTTTATTCACAGCTTAAACTGTAAGGGGAGGAAGGAGATGGGGATCGTTGGGTGTTCGAAAAGCTTTACATCCTGTATTTCCCTACACCCACAATATTCTGACCACATTCAACCAATAATTATTATCGTACATATTCAATCAATTGAATTGAAAATACATAAATTATAGTTTCATTTGTTTAGAAGTTTTTTTTTAGACAATGTTTATGGTATTGAGGACAATTATTGATTTTAATATGAAAAACAGGCAAAAGTTTCATAAAGTTTCATATGAGAAGCACAAAAAAATAATTTTAGTGAACCATTTGGTTATAAGTACAATAAATTTATATTCATTTAACCCCATTAATTTTCATTAAATAATTTCTAATAAACATATAAATTTTTACTCATTTGTTTTTTTATAAATAATTTACAAACTTTTCTATAATTGCCTGTAATTAAAATAAAAATAATAAAAAAATATGTAGTCTGATCAGATTACTGATGATTATTGATTTCACACGAGTTAATTTTATAATTACTAACTAAACCATTTTTTTCTTGTTTTTATATAAAAGCTGATAAAAAATTTCCATAAAATCAAAGAAGAAAAATTAATTTTAATTTGAAGAGTAGAAAAAAAAAACAAAACAAATTAAATGACTTCCAACATCGATTGCATTTTTATATGTGTAAACTTTCACTCTCTTCATTTTCTTATTCTAATTTTCATGTGCAATGTCCATTTTTATTATTATTATTATTATTTTTCTTTATTTGCATGCAATGATCTAATTACATAACAACAACAACAAGAACAAATTAAAATAGAAGAAAAAGAAGAAATATAAATTACCCTCGTTTATTATTATTTTGCAAATGAACTTGTCCTCTTTTTACAATTTTACGTTATTATTGTTGTTGTTGTTTAAAAACAATTCAACTATATAAAAGTGATACCTATTCACGCTATTAAATTAGACTATAAAACACACACACATAACACATACAATGAAATATAAATTGTGATGCCCTTCAACCATACAAAAACATTATTTTTAAAAATTGAACATAAACACGGAGGGGCAGAAAAAACAAAGAAAAAAGAAGACATGGGAAATGTGAGGGTAAAAATTACTTTATAGTTTGGACATGCAAATTTTTTTTTGTCTCTTTCACTCTCATTCATTGTTTTGTTTTTACTTTTACAAAAAATTCTCTTTCCTTTATTATTGTTTATCGGATGTCGTTTTAAACATATAAAAAAGTAAGTCAAGGGTTTTATTATTTACTTTATAATTTCTTACAAACACCAAGACACGATGTACTGGTTTAAATTTTAAAATCAATTAATAAACACAACATTATAATCCATAAACAATCAACAAAAACATAAAATTAAAATAAACCATCTCATCCTTTTTTTATTTTTTTTAACTTTATTATAATCCTTTTGAAATATCGGAAATATGTCTCCGGTTATATTTATGTCTTGTACCAAAAAATCAACCTTAACCCACTTCTCATTTTTCTCTCCATATTTCTTTCTTTCTTTTTATTAACCATCAAACCAACTCCTAACCAAACGGGGATGTCATCACACTAAACCTGATTAGGTTAACATTAAATAAAGGTAACGTCAAAATTTTAACCCTCAGAAGAAAAAAAAACAAGAATGAAGAAGAAAAAAATTCTAAGATGATTTTGACAAGGATCTAACTTTAAAATAAAAATATATAACAAATCCGATTATAAGTCCTTCATCTTTCCCCTAAATAACAACAACAAGAAACACAACAAAAATGATGTGGAAAAAAATGGAGAATGAAGAAAAAGGGAAAAAAATATGAAGCGTTTATAAACAACTTTTCTTTCATCTCATAACATTGTCTATCTGAATCAAACAGTTATTAAATATTTTTTCACTTTTTTTCTTCTTCTAATTTTGGATATTCTTCTGTCTTTCTAAAAAAAACACAGGTTAAGACAAAACGAAAATAAAAATAAAAGACAAAAAAAGAAAGAAAACATAAAGTAGAAATTTTCTTATCTTTCTTCAATCAAAGAGAAAAAAGAACACACATAAAAATAATATCTATTTTTGGCAAATGAAAAAACAAAAATGAATCGAAATAAATAAAAATAAACTAAATCGAATTCAAGAAATGTGATACCAAAGAGAAAAGAATAGTAAGGAATTAAAGATACAGAACGAACGTAATTAAAGTAAATTTTACAATTCAACACGCTTATAAATTGTTTCTCATTTAAACATGCCACAAAAAGATATAATCGCAGCAATCGTTTCTGACCAAAGTCTATTAACTGTCTGATCAAAATTGTCGTTCAAAAATTCAAAACTTAGGTAAAACTCCAAATGACACAATTTAAACCAAATCCTAAAATCTATGTTTGTTTTATGAATAAAACGATATCATCTTCAAATTTAAATTGTTAGGATGATTACATTTTATCACATACAATGAAATTCTATCCAAGAGTATACTTTACACACGTCTATTATTTCACATTTAATATAACCAACTATAGTAACATTAAACCACTTTATTTTTTTTTTCTTTTAAATAATCATAAATATAAATTTACAATTTTCTTTTCATTCCTCCATTTCTTCTATAAATTCTTTACCCTTTTGAATCATAGAATATTTAGAATGAAATTTTTTTTGATTATATTTTCATTTTTTGTTGTAAATAAATATAAAACCGATTATGTGATTATTTATTAACATCAAATTTTCTACGTTACACAACAATAAATAATACGTAAACAATAAACAACAACAACAACCACAATGGGCAACAACAAATATAATTGTAATCGTAAAAATATTTGTAAAAAAAAAAAAATGCTGCTGCTCACACTTTTGCTTTTTATTTCATTTTGCCGTTCCCACATTTTTTTTTTTTCTTTTTTTCCGTATTTCCCTACCCTTCTCAATATAATCACCCTCACGCCACAATTCTTCCACACTCATGAAAAAACACGAGGGAATAAATAAAAATAAAATCAATATCAATTACTAAGAAAAAATAAGTTAAGTCTGTCTGGAATGAAGAGTGGTACAAAGGTATGAGGGTATTATGTGGGGTAGTAGAGAGTATGAGTAAAGGTATTTGGTTACCAACAAAATAGAATTCAGGTGAAACAATTGAATTTTTATTGTTGCTTGAGAAGTAAAAGAAGAAAAAAAATAAATAAATAAAACTTATTTCACAGATTTTGTATTATGTTTTTTTATTCCACTTCCTCCTTCCGCCTAATTCTTCTTCAATAAATTGAATTCTTCTTGTGAACGTGTTACAGAGTTTTATTTTAGGGATAGAAGTGTTTCTTCTGTGTTTTTTTTTGTGGATGGAGGGTTAGAAGTCTATTGGTTTTATAGGGAGAGAAAAAAGGGCTTCAAATGTAATATTTAAAAGATTTTAGGTACAGAAAAAGAAATTTATTTTTGGTCATATTCTCTCTTAACTAAAATTTTATCCATTCATACGAGTAGACTATTCCCATAGATTTCTCAGACTCAATTTATCTTCCTCTTCTTCTTCTTTTATCCTTTTTCTGGTTTTTTAAGTAGGTCAACTTTTTTTTACACTTTTAAGTATCTAAATTCAAAACAATTACCTAACGAAAAAAAGAAGAAGAAATAAAAAATCAGAAAAAGAAAATCTTTTAGAAACGTAAAACTTTTTGTTTTTCTTTAAAAAGGAAAAAAAGTCGAAAAAAATTACGGGAAGGAAAAAATAAATCATAAAAAAAATGTAAGAAGAAAAACCTTCAATTGATCTTGAAATATTGAAAAATACAAAACAAAATGTGAAGAAAAGAAAGAAAAAAAATCTCCTTTTGATTGGTTTAAAAAAGTTTTACTTCTTCTTCTTTTCATTTTATTTTTTTCTATATTTTTCTTTGATTTTGTTTTTTTATTTTTTTCTTACAAAAATTCATATTTTTTTAGCCTAAAGCGTTTCAACCAAAAATATTATTCACAATTTCTTTGTCTTGAAAATATGAACAAAAAAAATTGTTTTTCCTACTTTTTTCTTTCACTTTTACCAACCCCGGGCACCCCAACAAAAAAGAAGAAGGAAAAAAAAACTATGGCTCACTAAATCCATTAAAATTTATTAATGGAGGAAAAAGAAACAAATTTGAGTTTCTATTTTTCCTCATTTTTTCTTCTTTTTCCCTATTTTTTTTCTTCTGTGTTTTTTTTTTTTATGAAATCACCAAAAATTACCATAAAAAGCTGTCCCCTCTTTAATATGACAAGCTTTTCTAACTCCAACAACAAAAGTTACCAAAAAATAAAAAAAAATAAAAAATGGGCAAAATAAAATAAAAAAGTAAAACGAGAGAAATTTCCCAGAATTATTGTTGACGGTAAAAGGTGAACAAGAGAAAAGTAAATACATCGAATCAAAATAAACAGGTAACATTGAATTATTTTTTTCACCTTCTCTTTCTGTTCACAAATGTATATAGAACGAATAAAAGAAAGCAAAAGAATGAAAGAATAGAAAATATTCTGGGGATGTGGCATTTTGAATTGAATTCGAAAGAAAAGAAAAATATAGGGGAAGAAAAAGAAGAAGAATAAAGTAAAGTTCATTTAAGACAACAACAAAAAAAACGACCACAGCCAGGATTTATAAATATGAAAGGTGGAAAAACATTGATCGTTATATTAAAGACCTCCGTCAGATATAAACAATGTTTACATATGGGTGTGTGTGTGCATGAGTGAGTGAGTATAAGTGTTTGGATGTCTCATCATGATGTCGAATATAAGAAAAATAAGAAAAGAAGAAAGAAACAATGTAGGAGAACCAACAGCATAAAAATAAAATTGGTTTTTGAAGAATAACGCGCGATTAAACTGACCTTTTGTGAGCCTATATACTCCATTTATTTCTCATCCGAAAAAAGAAAAATCCATAATACTGAAGTGGTTAAGAGAAGCAGAAAGAAAAAAGAAAATATATCATTTTATAAAGACGTTCCTAGTTTATATAGGGACACCATATTTTTTCTACTTCTTCTTCTTGTTAAAATAAAGATTTATTTAATAGAGTTAATAAATTTTATCCTTGTTGAATTTTCACAATCTTTCGTTTTTCTCTACATTTTCTATTTTGCCTTCTCTCTGTCCCTATATCACTATTATTTTTTTAATTTAACCATTTTTCTTCTTCTTCACTATCGCTTTTTTTATGCTTTTCATTATTATTTTATTCATACTTTTTATTGCATCTAGAATTTATTAAAATTTCATTTTGATTTTTATTATTTTACATTTTATATTATTTTACTTTAGTAATAAAGAAACATGATGAAGATCCAAAAGACGACGACGATAAAGAATAATATATTATTAAGATAAAAAACAACAACAACAAAAAAACAAAAGGGAAGACAATGAACTGCAACAAAGCAAACATAATATTGCTGTGTAGGTTTTTCATTTCAAAGAAAAAGAAGAAAAGAAAACATGTTTTCATTTTAAAATTGTTAAATACGAGAGAAAGAGAAAAACAGAGATATAGAGAGAGAAAAAAAAATGAATTTTTAATTTTTTTTTCTAGAAATTGGAAAAAATATTCATTTTTTTAATTGAATTTAATTATTTTTAATTAAGCCAATTTTTCTTCTTCTTCTTTTATTTAGTTTTTTTTTCATCCTAAAATGGAAATGGTTATTCATGAAAAATATTAATGGAAAAGAAATAAAAATAATAAAATCCAGGTAGATTGGAAAAATATTGAATAAAGTGGTCACCACCTAAAACCAAATTGACATTTTAAATTATTATCATTTTTTTGAATTCATTTAATTATATCATAACCCCCCTCCCCCTCTCCTCCCCCACCCCCCTTCTGCTCTATATCGAAAAAAAAGGTGTAAAAAAAAGTGGAAGAAAAAAAAAGCTACTTGAATATCAGGCATAGATTTTTTCTTGAATAATTTATAGAGTGAACGTCTTGTGTGAGTTTTCCGTCTTGTCTTTTTACATTCAGGAAAATTTTGCTACAAAAACATTGATCAAGAAGATTTTATTGGATTGTAATAAAATTCGACAAAATCCGTATTTTTTATTTTATTAGAATGACAAACGAAAGATTTTTTGTTTAGACAAAAATCTGGGTAACATAAATTTTAGTCTTTGTCAAAGATTTAGTGTGAATACACATGGATTGATCTAACCAAAATATCGATCAGAAAAATTTATAAAATAACAACTAAAAACCTTCAGTTGAACTTCATAAATATAAAGTTCATCAATTTTCCTTATACAAATTTAATTTAAAGAAATTTTAACGATTTCCATACAAAAGTATTTCTATAAATTTGCAACAATTTATATTCTGTGATTTGTTGAGTGGAAATAATTTACGAAACATTTGCAGTTAAATATAAATAACACCCGTAATACTTAATTCATACTTAAAAATTAGCATAAAAATCCATAAAGAAATGTTCCTCACCAAACCAAAATGTAAATGCAAAAAAAAAAACTAAAATGTATATAACTCTTTCCCTCATGTCCCTTAAGAGAAAAAGTTAAAACATTAAATTTATTATAAGTCCATTGTAAATAATTAAATGCTAAGAGCAAAAATTTGAATAAAGGAAAAAAAAATCTAATTTCTAGTTTCTTCAAATTTCATTTCGTTTAGGAATGAAATTTAAAATATTTTTTTCTAATGGAGTTTACCCGGATTTTAGAAGAAAAATGGAAATGCTAGCATTTGTCATAATGAAAATATTTTTACTGAATATTAAAAAAGGAAGTTAGTTAGGTTTCTCCTCTTTTTAATTTATCAGTATAAAAATTATGACTAAATGAATGGGATGTTAAAATTTTAGTTTCACTTCCTCCGACTTCCAACTTTTTTTTGACAACAATATCAGTCAGACTGTAGATAAAGTAGATCTAGTCAAAAAAAAAATGAATGAAGAAGCTAAACGAAGCAACGGAGATAATTTAAAACGTAAAATTAACAAAATGGTCAGTTGAAAAACTTTTTAGTGTAAAAAGGGGGGAAAAAAAGGTTAAAGAAAAAAGGAATTTGGAGAGAGAGAAGGGAAAACAATAAACAATGTATAATGCATATAGAAATTTTATACACATTATTCATTTCTATTCTTCTGTTATATGATGAAAAAGAATGAAAATTCAGTTGATGGAGAAAAAAATTATTATGTCGAGAGGAAAATGAAAAAAAAAAGAGTAAAATTCTCGTTTTAAAAGAAAAGAGAAGAAAGGAAAAAAAAACATGTGAGAATGACAATTTTTTCTTTTACATCGTACTCTGTTTCTTGGCGTAGTATACTAAAAAAGAAATGTCGAAAATAAAGGAGACGAAACAGCTGTTTTTTATTGCTTCTATTTTTTTTTATTTATTCCTTTTTCTTTTTGTAAAACAAAAATTTTTTCTATGAATAAGGAAAAAGGAGAAATTCATGTTTTAAATAAAAACAACTTTTAACAGAAAATATTTTGTTTTTTCTTAAAAAAAATCTTTTATAGGAAAAAAAAACCAAAACAAAGGAGAATATTTAAATAAAGGAAAATAAAACAAGAAACATTGTTGAACTTTTTTTTCTTCGATAATATTCTTCCTTCTAGAAAAATTCTCTTGTGTAATCGTCTTTAGATTTTTCTTTATGCCTTTTTCTTGTTTTAAAGATTTTTTCTTTTATGTCGTCTTCGAATATATAAAATACAAAAAAAAATTTCGTGCACATAAATGTTAAAAAAAATTAAATCGATTTAATTCCTTCGGTAGACCTTCTTGACTGCTTCCCTTTTTTTTATTGTATTTTTTTTTATAATTATTTATTTATTTATAAAGCAAGAAAAACCGGAAGAATGAGAATCAAAAAAAAAAATAAACAGAGGAAACAGAAATAAATAATGAATTCTGATCACCTGATTACCGGATTTTATATAACAGAATTTTTGTTGTTGTATTTTTTTCAGCAACAACAAAAATCTTTTCCAAAGCAAACGAAAAACGACGAAACAAGAAAATTAAAAGTTAAATTGAATTACTTAACCTTTGTTATTGAACTTTTATTGATGAAACAAAAAAAAAAAAAGAAAAGAAAGAAAACCAAAAAAAAAACTCCCAACGATTTTTCTCCGAAATTAAAACAACGAAATTTTTTCTGGTTTATTTTTCTTTCTGTAAAACAACAAAAATTAATTTTTCTTGTTAAATTCAAGATGATGACATGATATTTTCTTAGAAGGTAAGACATAATTTCAAAAGAATCTTTGTACACCAACCAACAAAAAAAAAATTACTCATCATCAATATGAGAGATGAAAAAGTTCTGCCACAAAAACATCTGAAAAGAAGAAGGTCAAATGTACAGGAAGAAAAGGTAAGTAAAGTGTTTTTTGATCGAATTTGTTGATGTTATTCTTCTTTCTGCTTTCCTTTTTATTTATTTTTGGTTGACAAATTTATTCAATATAACAATTTTATTTTACAAATAAATAAACCTACAATGGCCAAGTGAATTAAATTCAAACTAGACTTTTTCACCTTCAACTTTCTACTGAAAAATGAAAAACCGGAAAATTGAAAAAGTAAAATGTGACACATTTAAGTCCAAAAAAAAATTCCACCTACACATTATTGCTGTAAGTGTGGATATAAATTTCCTTAATATGATTCACTTAATCCTCTTACCATTTACAAGTTAATTCAATTTATAATAAATAAAAAAACAAAAGAAAACTTCTTCTTCGTCTTCACTTCTAATCTTTTAAAAATAAAACGATGATCAAAATGTTAAAAGTTTTGTTTTATTATTGTTGTTGTTGTTGTTCTTGTTTATTTGTAATTCTTATGCCTATGTTTAAGAATTTCATGAAAATAATTTTTTATACATTTTAATCAATAATAATTATAAAATATAACCACAAAGTTAACCGCAGCCATAGACAAACAAACGCAAAAATTTCAACAACGCAAATACACCCCCCCCCCCCACACCAACTCATACAAATAGAGGAATTAACACAAAAATATATAAATATTTTTTTTTCTTTGGTAGACAAAATTTTAAACAGAACAATTAAATATTTAAATTTAATTTAATTCATATTTAAAATATACAACAATGATGATGATGATGACGATGATGATGATAATAATAAATATGAACATTTTAATTCTTGTATTCATACTTCAATTTCTAAAAGTAAAATTTTCCAAACAATTTCCACTTATTGTAAATAAAATTGACAATTATTATTGTCTCATTCTTCTTTTTGTCTCTTTTATTTGATTTTTCTTCGTTTTATTGAGATAAAAATAAAAATAAAGAAAATAATTACAAAGAAGAAGAAGACGAAGAAAAACAAAATAATAATAAAGATTTTTCTCACCGATTTTACTTTTTGTCTTTTACACCTTTTTTGTGTCGATTATAAATTTTTTTATTCTTTTTTACTTCAAATAAATGAAAAGCAAGAATAACACAAAAAACAACGTGAAAATTTAAACGTTCAAAAATTATATTAATGAAAAGGGGAAGAACGAAACCAACACAAATTAAAGTAAGAAAAATAAATAAAATATTCTAAGATTTAAATGAAACATAGAAAATGGTTAAATGAAAAAAGGGAAAAAGAAAATAATATAAGACTTTAAAATGAAGAAAATATTTATGACAAGATAACAATTAAGAGATTAATATTTTTAAATAGGAAAAGAAATAAAATCACGTAGTTTTTTTCTCTATTTTAATATAAACTGAAGTCAGTTAGGATAATATTCTTCATATTAGAAAGTTTTGTTCTCTCAACTTTTTCACAAACACTCATACATACATACACATACAGATAAAATATAAATGTAAAAACAAGACTTTTCTTTCTGTTTTCATGTCAAGGGTTTAAAAACATTTCTTTTTTTTTTCCTTCTTCTTTATTTTTCCTCTTTCTTCATTCGTATGTTTGTTTGTTTTGAAAGTTTTATTATGAAAATAATACAGTAAACTATAGTAGAGTTGTGTTGAAAAATAAGAATAATGAGTTAAATGGATAATTGTAAAAAACTATGTTTTTTTTTTGTTTTGTTAAAATCGTGACTAAAAAGTTTATTATTAGGATTTTGTTGTTGTTTTCGTAAATGTTATATTTTTTTGTTTTGTTTTGTAAGTAAAGATTCAAGGGTATATTTATTCATATTCAGAATAAACATAATAATAATATATTAGGAAGGAATACGATTTAGACTTTCATATTTGACTATAAATGGGATACATTTGTGTCTGTAAATAATCAAAAAGAAAAAAAGAGAAAATCGAGAGAAAGAGATAAAAACAACCATAAAAAAAAAGTTCAAACTTTTCTGATTGACCTTCGTCATTTCTTTCGTATTTTCATCTTCTCAAATAAGGATTTACAATGAATTAACAGATTATTTAAGATTAAATAAAATAAATATTCCATTTTATATTTTTCTTTTTTTTTCCATGTTCCTTTTCGTTATGACTTTTCGATCTGGAAAAGTTAACAGAACAAGAAGTTAAAAGCACTTTTTTTTTCTCTACAGGATTAAAATAATTTAAGTAGACTTTTTCCATTTACCAATTAATTTCATGTCTTGTACCTACGTTTTTTTTTTTCGCTTTTTCGATAAACCAAAAATAATTTCAGAAATAAATAAATAAACAACAAAAGTTTAATTTATAATTTTTATTAGAACGGGAATTTTCATTTTGTGTGAAAAATTCTATTAAGAAAAAAAAATGAGAAAAATGTTCTAGATAAGAAAACGAAAAAAAAACAATAAGAACAGAGAAAGAAACGTGAAAAATACACTACAATATTCTAAGCTTTTATTTGTAAGAAAATTTCTTTTCTTTTGTTTTTTTTTTTATTTTGGAAAATTAATAATAAAAATATTTTCAGAAAATATTTATATCGTGAAAAACTTTTAATATGACATAACTGAATATTTTATCATGAAAATAATAAAAAAAATTTGTGTGTGTTTTTTTGTTGTTGTTCAGTTTTTGTGAAAAACGAACAAAATAAAAATATTTCTAACAGAATGAGATGATTTATTTATTATTTATTGAATATTGCAATAAATTATGGAAACTTGGTGGTGTCTCTTTTTCCTTGTGTTAAAACAAATTCTAGCAAGAACTTCTAGAATATAAATTAAAGTTATCATATTGAATAGAAATTTCGGTGACAATTCCAAATAATAATTATTATTCGGAAATTTATTAATTAAAATGAATTCACCCCCATTCAAATTCAATTAGAAGAAAAACTTTCCTTAATTTTTTTTCTTATCTTATTTCATCAATAAAGCTCATCATAATTTTCTTTAATACTTTCTTCCTTGAACAATTGATCTACATTTTATATTCTATAAAATATGAACTGTTTCATTTCATCAACAAGAGGAAAAAAACGTCAAACAATAAATGATTGAACAGAAAGAAAATTATTCATCTATCATCTCTCCTTTTTTTTTTTTAACCTGAAATAATCAATCAAAAATATTTTTATCGTATATTATGAATAAATCAGTAATCTGATTATTACACACACCAATCATATTATGTTTAAAATAATTTTTTTGCAAATTCATTCATATTTTTTTTAACCCTCAAACCCCAGCCCACCCCCCACCACACGAACTTGATTTTCTTTTCCGTTTTTCTGTTTATTTATTTATTTATTTTTTGTTAAGTATTTTTATTTGCATTTTCCTTTATTTTTCTATTTTATAAAAATATAAGTATAAATTTTTTGTGTCTTGTCTTCGTCGAATCCAAAGAAATTTTATGCTAAATTACATGAAGACGAACAAAAAAAAAACAAATCTGAATAATTTACTTAGAGCAAAGAATTAACAGAAGTCAAGAAAGACAAAAAAAAATAACGTTAAATTTAAACTTAATAAAATTAAAAAGAGATAAAAATAAAAGGAAAATGGAAGAGAAAAAAAAATATGGATAGGGGAAAGAATTATCATAAAAATCAACCGGTGAAAAATTATTCACTGTCTAAATAATTTCCTTTTAATTTTTGTAGTTCATCAAAAAAATATATAAAAAATTAAAAAGAGGTGGAAGAGGAAGAAGGGTGGAAGCAACAAAAAAATAAACATAGAAAATTTTCTTTAATGTCATTTGACATCCTTCGTTCTTTTTTTTTTTATCTTTCCTTTCCATCATTCACCCATCATATTCTTCTTCAATAATCTTCATCTTCATTTTATCATTAACACCTTTAAAAATCATCACGTCGTTCTGTAACATCATAATACTGAAATCTATCTATTATATATTACCTACCCCCATATCTTTAATACATTCCAATTCTCTCTTTAACCACCCAAGTAGAGAATACACTTCAACCAAATTCTACACTGTACCACACCATTTCTTAACATAACCTGTCTCAATCTTAATCTCAACAATCATTATCACATAAAAAAGAAGGAAAAATGAAGAAAGAAGTAGAAGAATATATTTTTTTTTCGCACATTTTTAACTTAAGATTTATTCTTTCGTATTTTCTTCTTCTTCCTTTATTTTTAATGTGTTCTGTTTAACAGTTTTTCTCTTGCGTTTCTTTTTTAAATACATAAAAAATAATATTTATATAGGAAATAGGGAGTGAAGAGAAACAGGTACTTTATCAACATGTACAGAAAAATAAAAAATTTAAAGAAAAATAAAGAGGAAACAATCTTCCTTCCTCTAAAATAAAACAAAAGTACAAAAACAAAACAAAAAAAAGAACCGTAAGACGGAAATGAACGTTTAAAAAAGAAAAAAGGAACAACAGAACAAAAAAAAAAAAAAAAACAAACACATAAAAAGTTTAAATTCCAAACAAAACAGAAAAAAAAAATATAAAATATTTAAGTTGAGAATTTAAAATTTTTTAAAAATTCAAAAAAATAAAGTGATGGATGAAATTTATTTACAGAGTTAGATGAAATAAATTGAATGATTTGTCTTTTGTCTGTTTTGTCTTTGACACAAAAAAAAAACAGAACAAAACACGATATTTTAGCTAATTTAAAAAGATAAAAAATTAACACAGAAGTCAGAACATGGGTGGAGATTATTTGTTTGAATTTTTTTTTTGTTGTATTTATTTGTGTTACGTAAATTTTAACCAATAATAAAAAAAAAACAATGAAAAGAAGAAAAAAATGTGTAACGTCACGCGTATTGTCTCTTCTTTTTTTTTAATAATAAAAAAAAAACTACACAAAAATAATTGAAGCGAAAAGAAAAACGAGCTAATTTTGTTAAAATAAATTTTAATAAAGAACAAAAAAAAATGTATGTTTATCCTAAATTTGAAAGCTACGAACCAAAAAAATTAAATGGACAGAAGGTTTGAAGATTTTAATGAAGTACGAAAAATTCTTTGCACATAAAAGTGCAAAAAAAGAGAAACACCAAAATTTTATGATAATAAAAATGGACAATTTGTCTGATGCTTTTAAGCTTAAATTAATTAAAAATAATTTCAATCTGCTCCTTTTGTATAAAGAAAAAATTTGTATGTGATTCTTATCCAGAGTGTAGAAATATAAAGTTTCTATTTTCCATAGAGAATAGAATCTTAAATTTTAATATGAGTCAGTTTCTTTATCATTAATTACATTTTTTCTCTATTAAAATTAGAACACTTCTACTTGTGAGGAAAATGTGGACAAAAATGTTCATAACTTTATCCTATATGAAGAAATTTATTTACGTTAATTGTAAAAGTTATAAAAAATATTTTTAAAAAATTACAAGAGAAAAAAAAGCGATTAGAATTCTCAGACAAAATTTTTTTCAATTCCTTTGAATCCTTTATACACGGATTTAATTTTTTTTTGAAAGGAAATGACAATATTTCCACCCTTTGATAAGACGACTGTAAAGCCGACACAATATAAAAGACGAATAATAATACAAAATTATGATGGATGATATCATTTTAAAATAAAGGATTTAAGAGCATAAAAGCTTATAGTTTAATTCGATCCTTTTTACAAGTAAAAACCCAATGTTGTTATATTTTTTCCTTTTTCGAGAGATGACATATTTTAAAGCAAAATCCAATTAGTTAAATATTTCATTGTAATTAATTAAATAATTACAAGAGTTTAAGTAAAATTTATACCCAAGACTAGTCAGTAGATTTTCTAAGTTTGTTGAATAAACAATAGAATGATTAAATAAACTAATTAAAGTAAATCATATCTAAAACAAGCAAATCAAAAATTCCGTACAATGAACCCGAAAGAAAAAAAGTAACAAGAGAAAAAAAAAGTTTTATATTCTTCACTGTTTTTGCGCTTTGACGCATAGTAATAGAAAAATTTCACAAACCGACAAGAAGACGAAACAAACAAAAAAAAAAGCTAATCGAATTAATTTAACTTTTAATAAACTTTTAAATGAAATTCATATTTATATTCATGTTCCCAATCTGTTTCTTTTTTCCTGTAATTATCATTGGTTTTTTTTTTCTCTTCTGTAAAAAAAAACTTAAGAAAATTTTAAATTCAATTTTAAACTTTTTTTTTGCGTTGCTAAAATTCATTCAATTCTTCATAATCAAGTTAAAATATTTGCTTTTTTTTATTTTTAATTTGATGAGAACTCTTTGTTTGCCTACTTTTTTTTAAAGAACCAAAAATCAGACAAAATTTTTTTACTTCATTAATTTTTGCAAAATCTGTTTCATTTATTCTACATTCTTCTTCTTAATGTCTGCCCTTTTTACACAATTTATCCATTATTTTTTAATAATTTTATGATTCTTTTTGATCCTGACAAATAAATGAAAAGAAAAAAAAACCATCTTAATTTAATTCACATAAAATAATTTTTATCCAAAAACAATTGCGCAATAGAATAAATAAAGCCAAAAAAAAACAAATTTTTAACCTTTCCCAACACCCTTTAAGATAAATACAAAAAGAGAATATAAAATTTATTTTTCAATTTTTTTTTCACACACGCAAAAGAAAAATATAAAAAAAAAAGAGAGAAAAATACTAAAAAAAAAAAGAAGATTCTCTCATCTCAATTGAGTAAATTGAGTTAAATTGACCAAATTATATAGGATATTGGATAATAATATCTCTTAGATGCTTCTGTTTTTGTTTGGTCGTCAAGCTTTTTAATAGTTTAAATATTAGATTTTCTTTTTAAAAAATAAAAAACTCATTGATATATTTTTATTTTCTGTATTTTTTAAAATTTTTATAAAGGAATTATACGCCCACAATACCCAAATGAAAAAGAATAAAAAAAACACATTTTGATATTGTGCTTTTTTTTCTTTGTTTGTTTGTATGCAGCAGTATATAAATGCGATAATATATTATATGAGAAATAAATGTTGCTTTTACTGTGTGGAAAAAGGAAAAATTCTACCTATATAAATGTGTGCATGTGTGTGTGTACATTTTTATTTTTCCTTTTTTATTTGTAGTGGTTTGGTCTTGGTATTGTAAACGCGAGAAAAATCAATAAGCTCTAGAAAATGGAGCAAGAGCATTTATGAGTGTGCGCAAAATAATTTGGATCATCAAATAAATCATAAAAAAAATATGAAAGAAAAGAAAAAAAAATTCGCGAGTAGAGAATATCCATAATAATATAATAAAATGACAGAAGAGAGAATTAAAAAAAATGACGAATAGGCTAAATAATTTTTAATATTTATCTAAATAAAAAAATAATCTCCAGAGATTTTTTTAAGTTATTTTTAGTTAAACAAAAAATAATCACTAAAATTAAATATTTGTTTCAGAACGTCACGGTTGTAAGTTAATTGATCAAATAATATTATAAAAATAGCATTGTATTCTTTTTATATGTTATAATTATATCCAATGACCCTGAATAAAGGCCTTGACAGCAGAACGATAAAAGTTTCTGGTTAGAGAAAGCTTTTAAGACGACACACCAAGTAAATTTTTTTTTTTTTTGTGAGATGTCATTATTATTACTTATTTTGGGCGTTAAAAAATCTCTATAACTTTAATTTAATTTAAGAAATCAACATTAAAAATAAACACTTTCATAATATTTCCGGAAATATTTAAAAATGATCTAATGCAATAGGAAGTCAAGATAGATTAGTAATCTTTGCTGAGTCAAAAAAATAAAATATACACCTTATAAATGACGCACACAATTTTCACAAGCAAAACAAGGTAAATCTTATAAGATTTTCACATACATTCTAATTACATTATTGTAATTACCTGATAGATTTGAAGTTTTACAAGATTTTCTTTAATTAAATGAAAAAATACACCAACTAGAAAATACACCACAACACAACACTGATATTATCCCAAATGAAAATAAAAAAAGTAAAACTTAAGACGTTCGTTTAATGTTGTTGAGGTAGAGAAACTCGAAATGCGAATCTGCAATTGGCTGATTTTAATCACATGACCTCTCAATAAAAAAACAACAATCTTGTCTTTACAATGAACTTGGTTGCTGATCAGTTGGAATATACACCCCGGTATATAAACGTCAAATTTGAATCAAATTTTTAAAATGAGCAATTTTTAATTAATATGAATAAAATATAATTAATTGATTTATAAGAATTATAGTTAATTAGTTAAATTAAGTTAAATTTTAATATTTGTAATTATTTTGTGTTAAAATTTATAAAAGTGTATAAATATTATAATTATTTTATCATTTATTAATAGTTTGAAAAAATTATAAAAGTAATAGATTTTTGATTCAATGTTTTGATAGTATTGCCAGAGTAAATTAATG
This sequence comes from Pedicia rivosa, assembly GCA_963082725.1. Lineage (NCBI taxonomy): Eukaryota > Metazoa > Arthropoda > Insecta > Diptera > Pediciidae > Pedicia > Pedicia rivosa. Next base: position 42,948,750 of record OY720153.1, read on the forward strand.
GTAGTAGCCATGATTTTGAAGTGTCAAAAAAATAACCTAAAACAGAAAAAAAAACACTTCCACAAAATCAAACTTCATTTTTTGTATTTTTGTACATAAAATCTATAATTATTTTATTTATATTTTAATTCAAAACAATTTATTAAAGGCTGAAAATAGTTTACTTAAAAAATATTAGTTCGCTCAAAATAATGAGCAGCGATACAACAATACACATCGAATACAAAAGTGAGTCAGAGCTTTTAAATGAATTTCAAAAACATATGAAAGAATCAACAAATGTGGAGACAGCCGCAAATTATTTATATAATTCACTTATTGATGAGACAATATTAGGGATCGTATTTGAATTACATCATGCAATTAAAACAGGAAGTTCTGTGGCTATGGAAGGTAAACCAGAAGACAACAAACCATTTAGTATTGCTGATATTCCAGACTTAGATGTATTTGGTACAGGAAATGCTAAAAAAGCAATTGACTGTACATGCCCAAATTGTGATAGATTAGTAGCAGCGTCCAGATTTGCTCCTCATTTAGAAAAATGCATGGGTAAAAAATTTTCATTTATAAAAATTATAAAAACAAGATTAGTATACTGACCTATCTAATAATATAAATCAATTTCATTTTTATTATAGGAATGGGTAGAAATTCCTCGCGTATTGCAAGCCGTCGTATTGCAAATTCACGTGAAGGTAGTAATTATTTTAGTACACAAGTATTGAGTGATGATGAAGATGATATAGATTGGTCAGGTGAAAAACGTAAGAAAAAAATTCAAGCAATTAGAACAAATGGAACGAAAAAAAATGGTAAATCATCATGAAAATAGTAGAACTGGAGAGGTTTTTAGATGTATATTTTATAAAATAAAATATATTTTTTTTTCATTTTCTGATCCCGTCATTTTAAATCAGAATTAAAAATTTTCGTTAATTTTCTTTTAAAAAATATACATCTAAATGTTATTAAAAATTGTGGAAATATCTGGAGTTATTTTCTTTATATTATTAATATAAAAAATAACGGGAAGTTAAAAAAATAATTGTTTGATTACAAAGTTTTTTTTTTGTTTTTTTGTATATCAACCAATTTATTAAATTTTTTTTTTTTTACAATACAATATTTAATTTACATTATTTTTTAATTTCTAAAAAAAAAATATTGTTTGGAAATTTCAAAAGAAAAAATTAAAATTAAAAAAAAAAACATTTACTAAAATTTTAGCTCTCATAATTTATACAAACTTTCAAAAAATTTGTATTTATAAAAATTAGAAGAAAAATCATAAAAACAGAATATTGTTAAAATAAAAATCATGATAAAGTCAAAAAGAAAAGTAATAAAAAAAAAGTTTACAAAATTTTTAGGTAGTTATTAAATAAATTAAATTATTAGACAATTAAAAATAATTAAAAGTATCGTGAATTGTAAAAAAAAAAATTAAAGGTTAAAAAAAAGAAAACAAAAACTAAAATATTTAAGAAGAAAAAAAAACATGAATATACTACATGAATTTTTTTTTATTCTATATAAAAAAAATTGAATAATAATATTTATAAATAAAAAATCTTTGAAGAATATTTATTATATTCTGAACAGAAAACAAATAATAGATATAATATTATTTATTATTATTGATGGATTGTGGTATAAAACCTTAAAATAGTTTAAAAAAAAAAACGTTGTTACAAAAATGAACATTCTAATTCTTAATTTATTAAAAAAAAAAAAATAATAATAATGATGTGTGGACAAAAATAAATTATTAAGTAATATTAAATATTTATCATAAGTTTTTAATTATTGTTGTTGTTTTTTCTTTTTTTTTTTTCTTGGACGGAAAAGTATTTATTTTTTTTTATTATTTATTGGCTTCTTCTCCGAAAAGAATCTTTGGTTGAAATTTCATAACAGATGTCGCTGTGTGTTTTATGTGTAAAATTATAAAGTATAAAAAAAAATGGTCCGTTTGTTTCGTTTTGAACTGTGCTTTTAGAATTCTGTAAGTGTATTAGTTTGTGTAAATATTTATAAATAAATTGTTTATTTGTTTATTTTCCGTCATTAGGATTTTTAATTTTAAAAGTATTATTTTTTTGTAGTTATTAGATACATATTAGCTTAAATTATTAGTTAATTAAGGTACACAATAGGTATTATAGTATTTAATATGAATTAAATAATTAAATTAGATTAGTTTTTCTTATTAAAAAAAAAAACAATTACAGCAAGCACATTTTTTTATAATTTCTTTTTTTTTTTTTTTTTTAGAAAATAAATTCATTTATATAACGACGGTGGTTTTTTTTAAAAAAAAAAAACAAATAATACAACAATTAAAAACTAAATACACGCACATATAAAAAAAAACAACAGGTGAATTTGGTGAGTAGATTGATAATTATAAACTAAACATCAACTTTATCTATTGCTGAAATTAAATAATTAATTTGAAATTTTTTAATATGAATTAAATCAAAATTAATTAAAATCCAAAGTGTTAGAATTTTTAATAAAGTGACTTCATTCATGCTTTAAGGTCAAATATATAAGAGTTAAACACAAACAAAGCATAACAAACTATGATGCCACTTTTGATTTTTCGAAACACTTTGAAATAAAATTAAGAAAAGATAATTAATAACCTGTAGAAAAAGATGTCTCACTATCAGAATCATCAAATGTTATATGTTTAGTTTTATCATCTTTCTTAATTTTATTTTCATCATCAATGTTTGATGTAACCGTTACTTTAACAAGTTTAAAATCAATTACAAAAATACATCGAAGTATCATTACAATTAATGTAATAAACCATAAAAATGTTGATAATCCAACCATGGATATTGCTGTTGTATAATTAGATCCCGCTTTAGAACTATTGTCAGAATTTTTAATTATACTAAAATTACCCATTAGTTCACTACAACTAAAAATTAAAAGAAAAGAAGAGAAATTAGATTTCTATTCAAAGAAATTTTAAAATTAACCAATTTTTCTACATACGAATATTCGGCAGTTAATTGTTCTTGTAATTGTTTACAAAATCCTCCAATCGTTACTCGTAAAAAAATTACATGAATCAATGATAAAATCGTTATAATTAAGAAGAATATAATTGCAGGTATTACTATTCTCCATGGCTTAGGCATTATTCTTAAAAATAATATAAAATCGTATAAACCGAGAGCTTTTTTTTTTTATAAAAAATAGTTACCCTGATGAAGATGAACCTCCATGTCCACAAATTACAAACATTGCTATCCAAATAATTGCAAAAAAACCTTCGAGCATTGGTGTTATTTTTACATAATCACACGATTTTCCCCATGTAGATTGATGTTCGTCAATTTCCACTAAAATAATTATATTTGATTTTAGGAAAAATATTAAGAAAGTGCAAACTTTGAGTTTTTTTTTTTAAACATTTTCAAATTTTCTTTCAAGCGAATTAAAATTCGAATTTAATTTTTTTTGTTGATACTCCAATGTCAAGTTTCACGAAACAATTAACAATCAGTTAAAGTTCTGTATCTTTCATAAATTATTCTCATACTGTACTCTTCCTTTCACAATTTCATAGTAGACTGCTAAAATGTTCGTGAAACTCGACATAAATATTTTAAAATTCTAACATTTTTCTCTTACTTAATTTCACATATAACTTGTCAAATGTATTATATTTAATTGTTTTATTATCTTCATCCAATATAATTTCATCTTTTAAATGCATAAATGGAAATGTTTGACTTCTAAGCAAAAATGTTTTTCTATCCTCTAGAAAAATTTAGGGAAGATTAGAAAAAAAATATTAAATTAAATCAATAAAAGTTTTTATTAAAAGAATAGGAAGAAAATGTTATTACCAATTTTTTCCGTTTTTGTTTCATTTCCAATAAATATTTTTCTATGAAAAACTAAATCACTTTCAAGAATACAATTATTATTATAATTTTCTATTAAATAATTAAATGAGAATGCTCCATAGAAATCACTTAATGATACAGCTAATAAACATCCAATTATTATAACTGTAAACAAAATATAAATGTGTATTAATTATTGGAAATTTTAATCATTACGATTATCAATTTAATTTATATTTACATTTCCAATAACTGGCAACATATTTAGAATCTCTGTCATAAAGTGCATGGTACGCCATTATAACAGTCATAATTTAAAATACACTTTTTTCTTCTTCCACTCTTTTTTTTTTTTTTATTTATTTTATTAAATTTTGAATTAACTATTTTTTATTTATTGTTAAAAATCAGAAAGAATCTCCTCAGGAATTCCATAAATCACATCGTTTTTTTTTATTATTATTATCTTATTTTTTTCTTTTGTTTACATTTAAAAATGAATTTAAATTATTCAAAGCGTGCTACAAATATAGAAACAACGTAAAAACAAGAGAAGATAAAAGACAAAAGACAAAAAGTCTAATAAAATTCAAAAAAATTTTTTTTATTTATTTCATTTGGATTTGAAATGAAACAAAAAATACAAAAATAACCAATGCAAATATATAAACTACTTTAGTCTCTCTCTTTCTCTCTTCCTTTGTCGCTCTCTTGATGCTATAAAAAAAATTATTAATGTTAAATAAAAATCATAACTCATTTTATTTCCGGTTTAAAGCTTTTGATAAATTGTAAATTGTAAACAACAATAAAAACAAACGCAATTCTTTTTCTTTGCTTTTTGTTTATAGCAAATCACATAGAAAGAGAGAGAAAATGTGATGTGTGTGAAGTGTGTGGATGAAATGAGAAAATTTAACTAATTAATTGAAGTAGATGACAATTATATATATTTTTTTTAATTTCAATTTTTAATTTTTTGCTTTTAATTTTGATTGATTTAAATATTCAACTTATGATGTTCATTGTTATAAATATCTATAAATATTTATTAAATTATTTATGATCTCATAACAGGCATAGTTAGAGTGAGAGAGAGATAGAATGAAAAAGTATGATATCATCATTAAAGTTGTTTTTGTTTATTATTTTTTTATATGAGAAAATAAAAAAACACTAATAATCATTCGATTTATAGCACAGTTTTTTTTTATTATTTGTTTTTTTTTTTTTTTTTTTTTATGTTTTGCCAAAATTCTAAAACAACAAATAAAATTTGCAACTTTTAAACTTTAAATTAAATTAAAAATAAAATAAAAAGAAGAAGAAGAAGAAGATAGAAACACGTGTGTATAGTTATAGTTGAATAACCTTTAGGGGGGTTGGCCATTAAATAATTTTTATAAATCCATAAAATTTAGGTCAACAAATTTTTCTCCTTTTATGTTTTTTAATTTTTCTTTTATTTTACAAATTTTTTTGGTTTTTTCGTTTTCCTTTTTTAAACTTTAATTGAAATTAATTTTATATTTAAAAACCAAAACATAAACTTTTTGATGCAATAAAAATAAAGCACTAAAATTTTAAAACACAGAAATAAATATTAAATAATAATTCGAAAGAAAAGTGTAGGTACAAGAACACAGAAAAACAATTAAATAAAATATTTATGTAGAGAAAAACATTTAAAAAAATAAACACACACACACACACACACACACAAAACAATTTTAATTGCTTAAAAAGTTCCAACGAAAAATATGAAATTGGAAAAACTAAAAACAAGAAACCAACATTCAGACACACATAATTTTCTAATGTTCATATTTTTATTATTTCTTAGATAAACGTTGATTGAAATATTTTTAATAAACTTGAATTTTATTTTAGAGAAAAGTCAAAGAAAAACCTTTTTTTTTTTTTTTTTGCCTTTCAACAATTTCAGTTTTATGTTTTTTTTTTTTTTCTTTTTTTAATGTTTTTAATTTTATTGCATGGATAATGTGTGGGTGTTGAAACTAACTGACAAATAATAATAGATTTAATTATATATACATATTTTTTATTTTTTTTTTTCAATAAAAGAAATAAGAACAAAATTTGACTGTATTCTCTGTGACTTCTTAACTCGCTTTAAACTACTAAACTACTAAACCACATACAAATAAAAAAATATATTTTTCTTTTTCAAACAAAAAAAAAAAAAAAAGAACCAACAACAACAACAATACATAAATGATTTTTCCACTCTCCCTCACTATAACTCTCTTTCTCTCTTTCTCTCACACATGTATGCTCTCCACTCAATAATTTGTTGTTGCTGCTGTTTTTCTTTTATATCCAAAAACAAATTTTGTATTAAATTCTTGACCTTCGATAACTAAAGAGTTCAGGGTCTCTTTAAATCGGATGATGATGATGATGATGTTTATTATTGTTGTTGCTTATGATGACATTATTGTTGTTGTTGTTGTTGTTGTTCTTGTTTTTACAAATATGCACATGATTAAAAAAAAAATTTATTTAAAATAACAAAATAGCAACAACAACAAAATACTATAAACAATTTTTTTTTTTGTTTTTGTTTTCTGTTTTTTAATTTTAAAGAAACAAAACAAATTGAAAATTTATACAACCAAATGTGAAATAATATTATTAAATATGCACGAGGGTATGTCTAATGTAGTGTCATGTGGGTGTGTGTGTGTATCTTTGTGCGACTCTCTGAATAATAAAAAAAAAAAAAAAACTAGAATGAAAATGAAGTCATATGAGAAGAAAAACAAAAATTATAATACAAAAATGTACAACCAGAAAGAAATATCGATTTGTTGGATTTTATTATAAAAGAAAAATGAAGAAGAAGAAGAATGTTAGAATATTAAATTAATTCATAATCGATAACCATAATTTTTTTAACATTCTACACTAGAGTGTCCTCAAATAACAAAAAAAAGAACAGAAGGCAATAAAAAGCTTTAAAGATATTTTACTATATTACATAACATTTAACTATATCTTCAATAAACGAAGGACAAAAACAGAAGAGCGATGGAGACTTCTTCTTCTTCTTTTTTATTATTATGACTTCACGTTTCACGCACAATCGAAAAATATTGAAATGTAAATTTGTTTTTGTTTTGTAAGAGGAAACAAATATATTAGGCCGCATCGACTTAATAGAAAAATAATCAATTTTTAACCCGGCCCAAAAGCAAAAGCTAAAAAAATGTCCCCAAAAATGAAAATTGAATTTATTTGTACCTACGCTTTTTGATTTGTTTTCTTTTTTCTCTTCTTGTATTTAGGTGCCGACGTACTTATGTCTTATTATTTTTGTGTACTTTTAATTTTTTTTCCGTAGTTTTTGTCTTTTATTTTACACGACTACACAATACCACAAACAAAATTGTACAACTATTTTTACTCATATTCCAAACGTGTGTCCTAAACATTAATTCATGATTTACAATGAAAATTCTATTTTCTGAAAAACTAAAATTAAAATTACAAATAAATCAAACGTGTAATTTTTATTTTTCTTTATTTGTAAATTTATTATTGAAAATGATGGAAAATTCTGTTAGATATTTGACATCAAATAGACTAAAATAGAAAATTGAAAAGCGAATAAATCAGTAAATAATTTTTGTTTCAAATTTTTTGCTTCATTGAATTCGTAATTTTGGGAAATTTTTGTTTTCTATTTTCCCTTTGTTTGCTTATTGAATTCTTCACTAATTTGATTGTATTTTTCTTTTGATTATTCTTGTTGGCTGTTCAAAAGAAAATGTAATTTTGGTTTGTTTCTTTGTTTAATTCCAGTAAAGAAAACAGAAATATTCAAATGACCAAAAAATTATTCAAAATTGAACAACAAAATAAGTCCAAAATAGATAGAATATTTTTTTTAAGGTTTGTTTTCGATTGAAGGAAGGGCTTTTTTTTATTATTATTATAGAATTGACTTTGGAATTCAAGAGGATTGGCCTTTTTAATATTATTTTATGTTCTAAAATGTTAGCTTTAATTCCATGTAGGGGGTAAATCTAAGCGATAAATTTTATTTTGTCGGTTTGTGTTTTTCTCTATTTTGTTTTTTTTTTTGCTCCATTTTTTATCTTTTAAATTTGAATAATTAAAATCAGGGGTATTGTTATGGGAAAAGGAAAATATAGTAGGAAAAAATTTCAATTATCTAATCAAATTAAGCAGAGAGCATGGTGAAATTATTTTAACTCTTTTACTATGTTTTTATTCTAGGTAGGAAAATTTATGTCCTAATTGAATTTTTTCTATTTAGTTAAATTCTAAAATCGATTTCTGTCTATTTCGACATTCCTTCATTCTTATCTGAATAAAAATTCTCAAAACTTATGAATGAAATTTTTCTATTTCAGTTCAATTTTGTTGAGAAGAAAAAAAATGAAATCTCCATCAAAATTAATTAAAAACCCTTTTCAAATATTTCCTTTTAAAAGAATTTATTATGTATGAAATGGGTTTTAAATTTAACAGAAATTCGTTTATTATTTACAAATTATTTTGATGTTTAAATCAATTTTAATAGGATTTATTTCATTTGCTTTTAAGTTTATTGTAGCTGAAAGACTTTTAGTGGATTTAAAAAATTGTTATATTGTCGGAACAAAACTGAAGCCATAAAGGAAAAAGACGAAAATTGCTAGATTTCAGTCTGAACCAATTCAATTTCATTTCAAAAAAATATTCATGTCAAATATTCATAATTCGTGAAAGAAGTAAAGGGACCAATTAAAAATAATTACTTCCCTTATTTACAAGGAAAATATAACATAATTAAATGTAAGAAAATTTGTACAAAAATAAATAATTTGAAATACTACAAAAAATATCTCACAAAAAAAATTAAAGAAGAAGAATTCTAGTATTTTAATTAGTTCTTATCATGGACCCAAACCACAAAATACAATCAAGATTATTCAATTGGTTTTATCGTTTTTATTTTGTTTACTTCCATTTTTATTCAACACAATTATTTTGCGAATGTAAATAAAATGTTTATCATCACTTCCGTTTTCCTCATTTCAACATAATTTCAAAATTACTGTTATCATTTTCATTTTAATTAAAATTAAATAGATAACAAAACGGTATGTTTCAAGAGAAATAAGATTAAATATAGTCGAGACAATTAAAATGTCGATAACAAAATATATGTAGTGTGGGAGTGGAAGAGAAAGGAGAGAAAGGAAAGAAAGAAAGAACTTTTAGCTTTATTTTTTTTTTTTTTAATTTTTGTTAATTACTTTTTTTTTATTTTTGCGAAAATAACTTTTTTTTTTGTTTATAATTTTTTATAATTGTTTTTGTATTTTTTTTTTTTTACTTTTTCCCACAAAAAAAAAAAAAACAATAAAATATGCTTTTTTTTTTAAATTAATTTCTTATAAAATAAAACAGAAGAAGAATGAAAAATATAAAGAGAAGGATTAGTAAATTTTCATTTTCTTTTTTTTTTTTTTGTAAGTTTTTTTTTTTTATTATTTTATAAATAATTAAGAATTTAGAAAAATAAAAGTTCCTAATACTGAACCGTTACAATTTTTTTAATTTAATTTTTTTTTTTATATTTTCAAATTTTTTTTTTTTACAAAAAAAAAATATTTTTGTGTTTTTCGAATTTCTTTTTTGTTTTTGTTTTCTCAAAAATCGGAAAACTAAAAATAGTTTTATGAATAAAAATATAATTAATTAATTCTAATTTAGAAAGACAAAAAAAAAAAAACAACAAAGAATGGACAAATTAATACTTTTGTTTTTATTTTTGTTTTTCGTTCAAAAAAATTTAATTAAATTTAATAAATTATTTTGTTAATTCGAGAATGAAAGAAAATCTTCTTTTAATTCGAGCTTTATTCGAATATTTAAAAATTAATAGTGCCAAAGAGAGAAAGTGATAGATGTATATAAGAGAGAGAGAGAGAGAGGGAGAGATATAGTTAGATAGAGAATGATGAAATGCAACAAGCTTTTATTTTTGATATTCAAACTGCATTATCGACTTGTTTGACATTTTGTGACTTTTTCTTGTTAAGTTTTGACTTTTTTTTTTTTTGTTTTTCGTTTCAACTTAAAATTAATTATTAAATAACGGACATTTTTTGTGTTTCTAATTTTTTCTCTTATCATTTTTTTCTTTTCTTTTTTTTTGTTAATAAATAAAGTTTCATTATTTCCTCGATTGTCATTCTTTTTCTTTATATTTTTCATAATGTTTTTTTTTTTTTGGACAGAAGAAGATTCGAGATTTTTTTTTAAAAAAAAAAAAAAAAGATGATGAAGAAAATGAAAGAGAAGAAAAATAAGTAGAAATAATAATAAAATAATGTAGTAATTATGTAAGTAAAAATAAATATTAAATAGTCTCTTCTTTTTAATAAACACAAAAACTAATAATTAATTAATTAATTAACATTAAAATTTAACAACATAAATGCTATAAAAAATACAGATTTTTTTTTTTCTTTCTTTTTTTTCCATAATTTAATTTAATTTAATTAATAGAAATATAATGACAATAATTATTAAAAATATTAACAACATTTATGAAACAAATAAAAAAAAAAAAAAAACAAAATAGAACAAATTAAGAAGAATAAAAAATAATTACGACGAATATTATGAATAAAGTACAACGAACAAAAATAAAATACGTTTCATAATTCATTGTTTTTTTTTCATTTGAAATTTTTGAAATATAAATTACAATGTTTTTTTTTTTCTTTTGATTTGATTTTGATTGTTAAAAGCTTATATAGATTTAGAGAAAAAAAAATTTTATTATAACAATAATCAATTTTTATAATAAGAAATTTTTTTTAATGTTAAATTTTATTAAATGGTTTTTTCTTTTATTATTTATGGTTGTTAAAGTTCTTTTTAATTTTTATAGTCTTTATTTTATTAATTTTTGTTTTGTTTTGTTTTTTTTTTTTTGTATTAAATTATTGCTTTAAATATTTTTTGTTTTTGTTTTTTTGAATGAAATATAATTTTATTATGATTTGACATAATTATTTATGGAAATATAAGCCCTACAAAAATTGTTAAAAAATTGTTATTACACATTTGTTTCCTTTATTCTCTTATTATTAATATAATTCTATGAATTTTTTTTTTTTTAATTGCAAAACTGAATATGGAATAAATTTTTTTTCGAGATTTGAATAAATTTAAATAAATTTAAAATGTTTAAAAGTAATTTTTTTAAATATGTAAATTGAATATTAAAAATATTTCATATCAGAATTATATAAATTATTATTTTTATTTAAAAAAATATTAGTACAGTAAAATTATCCAAAAAAACATTTAGAAAAAAAAAACTTAGTAAACACTTTTAAGCTATAAAAGAAAAAATAGCATTTTAGCACTTTGATTTAGTCATAAAATAAAGAATTTCATAATTTTTGAAATTGCGCCATCTATTGGCGAACATTATAAATTTTTAGAAAAAAAATTATGAAAACAAAAGATAACCGTGTGTAATAACAACTTTAATAAAAATCTTATATTTTTTTAATAATTATAAATTTGAAACATTTAACTTGAGCTAAAGCTTTTTTTTATGGTGTTTGGTTAACACAAACTTACACGCACGGATATACACGCACATACATGCTGATAAATGAACAGGCAGACAAAAAAGGCATACACACACGCACACAAATATTTGTAGAAAAAAAAATTATCCTATCTAAAAATTTATTTGAATTCCGATGTACCCAATTGTTGTGTTGTTGTTGAATGTTGTTGTACTGATGTTGATGATGACGATGAAGACGATGGTGGTGGCTTTTTATTAGCAACTTTAAATGGATGTAACTTTCTAAGCGGTCTCGGTGATGGATGTTCTAATGATATTGTTGTTAACTGCATTGTTTGTTGGGTCATTTCACGTGCTGATACAGACATTTCTGGATGTTGATGCCAACCTTTGAAATAAAAAAATTTATTTTATAAAAATCGAAAAAAAAAATTAAAATGAATTTTTTACTTCGACTCTTTGTTGAACTTCTATGATGATCAATAAGTGCAGCAGCAAGTGGTGCATTATTATTTCCAGTTGTTGATGATTGTAATGCTGATACTGGTATTGGACTAAATACACGGGCTGTAAAATCTTCAAAGGTACTGCTTTCTTTGTGACGTGATGATAAAGTTTCTAATGAACGATTTCTTTCTTCGTAGCTGAAATAAAATAAAAAAAAAATAACTTACTTTAATTTAAATAATTAAAATAATAAAGAATAACATACAATTGTTGATAATAAGGTAATGATGTACGTTTAGCTCTACTAGCATTAATTGCTGATGTACGTACAAGGCTAGCTAGACAAGCACCACTAACAACAGATTCATCCCATAATGGACCAAACCATGGTACATCAGGTTTTTTATTAACAGTAACACGAAATAAACCACTTTTTAATGGATAAACAGTTATTAATATATCACAAAAATCAGTTGGTAAAATATCACGACGATAATCACGATTATGTTCACTCCATACAATATGCACTTCATCATTACCAAGATGTCTTGTCTTATTTAACATTGCTTCTGACGAATCAATTGGCATACGTGTTGATACATGATAAATTACTTCTAAAAATGGTGTTGCATAGTATGGTGCTGTTGAACCACAACCGATACGTGGTAAACCACCTAAAAACCCATTATGTGATTCTAATTCTACTTCCCATCCTAATGCTGATACAAACATTTCATAAGTACAGCTACCGCATGAATTTCTAAAAAAAAAAACAACAAATAATTGTCAGATGAAATATTTTGATTTATAAACTTTTAATAAATACAATTACCTTAAAATACTATTCTTATCCTCCTGTCCAGCAGCAACATAAATCACAGCCATTTTATGTGTTTCCCTACATCTTTGTGTATCTAAATTTCTCATTTCTCTTAATAATTTATCAGTTCTTGTTAATAAATGTGTACGTTTACGTCTTTCCCATCCAGCTAAACCCAATTGACTAAATAATAAACGACAATATTGGAATGGTAATAAATCTTTTGTTATTGTTGTTAATTGATTTGTGCGTAAATTATTATCAAAATATGTATTATCCATTGAACCGGTTAATGATAATTTACCATTTTCATCATTATTATAATTATTAATTGTAGATGAAATTTGTATTAAATTATTTTGTCTTTGATTATATTCTTGTTCAATTGAACGTTGATTTAATATTATTGAAATTGTTTGTGCTTCAATTTGTTGTCCTAATGGTGTTACACTAAATGTATTTAATGGTGTACATGCTGCATTTAAACATTCTGGACTTGTATAACCAATATATTGAAGTAACTGAAATAATAAAAATATGAATTAAAACATATTTTGTGAAAAATTACAAATATTGCAATTCTCGGATAAGTTCGTTAAAATTGCCGAAAAAACCGATTACAAAAATTGTGATCATATTTTAAGTCTTTTTTAATGCGAAATCAATAAAACAAAACTACTCACATCATCCAATTGATCCAAATCAGATGCTAAATCTTTAGCTAATGGTAATTGATTTGGTGGCCGATGACGTAACGTATGTCTTGGTGGATTTAAGGGCATCCCAATTGTTGATGTTAATGGATCTAATGATGCACCTACATAAAAATTACCACGTGATGTTGGAAACATTTTTGATGACAAATAAGAGCCACCTTTTTCAGTAAAAAATTGTTGTCGATCATATGATGATGATGTTTTAAAATTAATTGGTGTACCAGTTGTTGATGTTGTTGTTGATATTGCATCATCAGATAATGAATTATTTTGAGTTTGATTATTAAATTTATTTAATTTTGTTTGAAATTCATTGGAATTATTAATTTTTGGTTCTTTATATAATATTGATGCATCCCAACAAGCTTTACCACTTAAATCCCTTAATAATACACGTACTTGTTTATCAGCTGTTATTAAACCAGCTGTTATACCACCACCTGGTAATTTTAATATTGGTAATTCAATAAAACTTGATATTAAACCAGAACTTAACATAAACATTTGTATATTTGGTGAATTTAATACTTGTGGTGTACAATTTAAATCAACAATTGTATCACGATTATTTAATTGATTTTGTTGATGTAATTGTTGTTGTTGTTGCATTTGTTGTTGTTGATTAATTGAAAAATTTAAATTTAAATCATCTTGTTCATCAACTAATGAACTTAAACGTGATGCACCAATGCCCATTGGAAAATGTCCTAAATTTGTAACTAAATGTAATGCAACAGTTTTTGCACATAATTTTATTGCTTTTTTACAATTTTCAATTGTTTCTAATGTTTGATAATTAGCAATTTCTGTATTATTTATTTCTTCTTTAATATCATCAATAACAATTGTCATATCAAAATCTTCATCAGCTGTAAATAATTTAATACGTTCAATTATAATACCAGATGATATTTGATGTAATATATTTAATACAATTGATATTAAATTTATATTATTATTTTGATTATTTATATTTTTTTTTGTATCTAAATTAATTGGTTCCATTAATAATTTTATTGGTAATGACATACAAAATTCACCAAGACATAATAATAATGATGTTATAACTGTTTTATCTGTATCTTTTGGATTAACTATATTTTGTATTTCTAATGCAATACATAATGATTTTATTATTAATTTTGGTAAATTATCAATTTTTGCTATATTTTCACCATTTTCAGCTAATAATTTTAATGTTTCTGATGCAACACGTGCAATTATTCTATGACGAAATTGTAATGCTTGTAATATAACTTGTATTGCTTCTGTTATACGTGGATTTACTATTGTTGTTAACTCATTACTTTGTTGTTGTTCCGTTTGTTTACTATTTAATGGAATTTGTTGTTTAAATGTTTGTTGTTGTGGTGATTCATCTTTTGGAAATGGATTTGTTAAATTTTGTAAAATCCATTGTCCAAGTGCTGATATTGCAATACAACGTGCTTTTGATGTTGGTTCACGTCTAGCACTTCTTAATATAACATTAAGTACATGTTCTTGTAAATCAGGACATTCCATTAATTCAACATTTGTTTCAGATGGTTGTAAGACAGGTTTTGGTAATGATGATTTTGGAAAACATAATAATGAACCAAGTAAACCAGCAACTTCAGCTCTTGGTGTATGCTGATTTGTATCAGATGATGTTAATATAACAGTTGATGCATGTACTAAATCTAGTAATAATAATGAATGTCCAGGAAATAATAAACTTAAAAATCTGGAACCACCTAAATGACGTAATGCTGTAAATGCCATTGCACGATCTTCACCAGCTAATGATGTATGTAATGCATGATAAAATAATGGTAATTGTTCATTGTCTAAACCACCATGTTTAGCAATTGTACAAAGTAATTGTAATGAACATAATTTACCCTCTCTATAATGATGACTTAATGATAATGCACCATAACACCATGGTGAAACAATACCAATTGGTGGTACTAATGTTGGTGGTGGTGGTGTATTTAAATTATCATTACTTATACCTTGATTTAATTTAATTTTTATTAAACTTTCTGTTATATCAATTAAATATTTAAAAACTTTTGCATGTAATTTTGGATTTTGTATTTTATTAACATCACCAAGTGCACCTAACATACGTTTCCACATAACTGATGCAACATCTGGTTGCCATCCTTTTGCTGTACCACCAGCAATTATAGAACGTCTATCAAATGATATTGAACCATCATCTTGTGTATCAATACTACTTGAATCACCTGTCATTACTTCAATTTGCATTGGTGAATCTTTTATTGAACCACCTTCAATACCACTAGATGCTGTTGGTGATGGTGATCTAGAACCATGTTGACTTTCTGAATCATCACCTCCGTCAATATTTAAACCATGTCTTAATGAATCTAATGATAATGCACGTCTTATTGTATTTGATGATGTTAAACCACCAATGCCAGTATCTGATAAATGTGACGTATTTAATGTTTCATTACTAATACTTATACTCACTGGTGTTGATGATAAAAATCTACTTAATGAATGTTCAACATTTCTAGGTAGTACTGGTACACGTGTACCTAATTTAAGACGTCTACGTGAACGTGATTTACGATATGATGGTGTTAAACTTCCCTCACTATAACTTCGATTTAATGATGATGGTGTACCAGGTATACTTCTTATATTATTTGAATTAGTTGGATCATCAATATTTTGTTGTTCTAAATTATTATTATTTTGTTGTTTTATTAAATTTGTATTATTTAAATTATTAACAATTGTTTGTTGTACATTTGATTGCCACATAGATCCACCACGACGACGTTTACCCTTTTGTTCAGCTAAACGATCTAATGGTAAATCTAATAAATTTATATTATATACTTGACGTGCTAATACACGTGTTAATATTAACATTGTTTTATCCCATTCATTTATTAATTCATCACGATCAGTTAATGATGATAATACATTTAAAAATTTTTGCCATAATGATGAATTAACATTAACATTTGTATGTGCTCTTATCCATGTTACAATTAATGTTTGAAATACTGGTGGTGCTAAACGTCCGCCAAGATAACTTTTTTTTGAGTTAGCTGGTATATTTGATAATATAACAGATGTTATTTGTAATAATATAAGTAATAATTGTTCCCATGTTTTAACATCTTTATGTGTATTCATAACCATTGTTCTATATATATTAAGTACACGTTTACATATTTCTGTTTGTTCATCAAGTGGTGTTGTTTGTATATCTCTTGATTTTGATGGAAAATTTATATTTAAATGTCCTGTTTGTATCATAAATACATTTGATGCATGTGTTATAAATATTTGTAAAACATTTTGTAATCCAGCACGTATTAAAAGGTTTTCTTTTTGTATTGCACCAAGATATGAATCAGTTCTAAGACGTGCAACACGTTGCTGTTCTGATGATGAACTACCACTATCATCTGGTTCATGTAAAAATGGTGCTGACATATTACTTATCCAATCACGATAAACTGCAATTGCTATTTTCATTGCTTCTATTTGTGCTTTTGATGTAAAACCCATTAAAAATGCTTGACGAAATACTTCATGTACAAAATTTATTGTATCACGACTTGAATATAATACATCACGTATTAATTGTGATTGTGAATAACCAATAAGTTTTAAATTTGATAATAAACTAGCATGTTCACCAATATCATCATCAAATTGTATATTATCTGATTTTTGTTGTACATTATTACTACGTTCTAATGTAAATTTTGATATCCAATGAACAAGTACAACAACACATGAACTCATTAATTCTTTTTGTTTACCAATTGTTCGCATTACAGGTAAATCTAATTTTGGTTCATATATTGATGCATTATTATCAAAACCAGGACAAAATATTGGTATATAAACATCTCTAAAACGTTGCAGTAAAAAACCAAAACATTTCATATGTTTTTGTGGACTATTATCACGCCATTTTAAACAACCAGTTGTTTGTATCATATTATCTAATAATATTTCAATACCATCTTTTGGATCTGGTGCTGCTGTACGTTCATGTGAACTAGGTGGTAATAATGGTGCAATTTCAGGAAATTTTACTGGATGTACTCCAGTATCATGAAATACAGACGCACCTAATTCACCTCTCATATTTGGATGATTTAATAAATCATATGTATTATATTCTGTTTCTGTATTTGATGGACCTAAAAAAGTACCACCACGTGGTACACTTAAACCAGGCACAAGTTCACTAAACATTGCATGAATTTCTGGTGGTGCATTTTCACCTAATGCTTGATACCATAACAGGAAATATCTAAAACGAAAAAAGATAATAATTCAAAATTAATTCCAATAAAAATTTGTGTTTAGGAGAAAGAGAATAATTTTTGTTTTCATTTTGAAATTTTTTAAAATCAATTCAATCATTTGTGATAGATCAGTTAAACCTGTGTTATTGGACCCATTGAATGATCTAATTTAAATTATGACAAAATTAGCGATTGAACAAGTCTTTCAGAGTTTCAACAGGAAAACAAAAAATTGTCAACAGTAATAACTGAAGCATTACAAAAAAAATAATAATAAAAAAAATGGACAAACCTGACACCTTCACGCCTTAATTTTCCACTATTTCCATGATGTATTAATTTGCTCATAATACGACTTAAAGAATGACATTGCCAACGTCTTGCTATTAATTCTGGTAACAAACATAATATTTTTCCAAGCAGCCATAATGATCCGTCTAACTCTTCTCTATGAGCCTTGTGAACTATTTTTTTTTTTTGTTTTTTATTTAAAAAGAAAGAAAAATTAGAGAAATATTTTTTGTTATTAAAAAGTTTAAAAAAAAAAAAAATCCAAAAAAAAAATTAAAAGGCAAAACAATTTTTTTTTTTAGATCGATTTTTTTTTTTGTTTCAATTTTAAAATTTCACAAACAACAAGAAATGAAAACAAACGAATAAAAATCGATCTTAAAATCTAAAAATGGAAGAATCAAAATAAAAAATAAAAAAAACTAAAAAATTGTGAAGCCAAGACTTGAAAATATTTTATTTGTTGTTTCTTTTTTCATTCAAAAATTTTTTTTACAAAACTTAAGAAAAAGTGAAAAGAAAAAAGAAAAAAATCAATGCAAAAGAATAAAAAAAAAAAATTAAGCCAAGCGTCGAACTAAAATCATTTAGAATTTTTTTTTTTTTGCTCTCTTAAAGATTCAATCAATAAAACTAAAGTACCATAAGTTTACAACTCTGTCTTGGGTATCATTTTCTATTCCTAAAATGAGATTCAAAGAATAAACACAAATAGCCGAACTGTGTCACATTAAAATTCATTCATTCAATCCAAACTATTTTAGTTAGCATTGAATAACCCGAGAGCGGAATACCCTTGAATACTTTAAACAATTCCATCGTTTCAGATAAATAAAAATTTAAATTTTAAAGGACAAAAATTGAATTGAATTTCTGGTTCTGTCATATTCAAAAAAAAACAAAAACGCTAAAACAAATATAAACTCTCCTGATGATCAACAAAATGTTAATTAGGCGCCAAGTGGTTTAAAATTTATTTTATTTGTATTTGCAAACAAAACAAAATCCGCTTCATACTTTTAGTAAAAATAAAAAAATAGAAATAGAAAACAAATAAAATTTTTAAATATGAATGAATTATTTCTAAATGATCTCATCAAGTGAAAAAAGAGACAAATAAAAATGAATCATTTTTGCAAAGGAGTATTTTCTTGCATCTCATTTTAGATAGAAAAAATTAAAAAAAAAAATAAATAAACCAAAAATCAGCAAATGCAAACTTATTATTTTTGTAAATCAGAAAGTTGACGTTTTTTTTTAAAAAAATTAATTTTGAAACAAAAACAAAAATTAAACAGAAAAAAAAAAACGAGAGAATTCTACGAAAAAAAAAAAGAACAGAACAGAATTTCTCTAGTCCGTTACTTTCTTCTATTCAACAATAAAAATTAGAAACTAGACAAACAAAATAAATAATTTAAAACTACAAAAAAAAAAAAAAAGTGACGTCAGAAAAAAAAAAAAAAATTCTAATTAGAATTTTTTTTCTCTGTTCTGTCAATAAAAACGTATAAAATATTCAAAATATTCAAAAATAGAAGAAGAAGAAAAATATTAAAAAACAAAAAAAAACACAAAATAAAAAAATAACAAAAATTGATTTTTAAGAATTCTGTTTTTTTGTTGTGTTTTTTTATTTAGACTTTTTGTTTTCTTTTAATAAGAATAAATAAATATGACAAACGAAGAAGCAAAAGAAGAAGAAGAAGAAAAGTAAAATATTATATAAAAATAAAATAAAACAAATTTTTGCACACCCACTTACCAATATGGAATGAAAGTTCTAACGTTTTTGCAACAAAAAAAAAAAAAATATAAGAAGAAAAGGAAAAAAAAAAACGAGAGAAGAGAAAAAAAAAAAACGAATTAAATTTAAATAATTTAGATAATATTTGGAGATTTGTTTTTTTTTTTTTTTTATTGATTTGATTTGATTTTTGGGTTTTAGTTTTTTTTTTTTATAAATTCCATTTTTTTGGGAATAAATAAAAACCAAGGTGAACGCGCGAAATCAGAAAATTATTAACTATTTTTTTGGAATTTTAAAATTTTCTAAAGAATTTTTTTAAGAAGAAAAGATTTTTTTTTTTGTATTTTTTTCTATTTCTCTATTTTGTCAGTTTTGGTTGAAAAATTCATAAAAAAAAAATTTTATTATTTACGAAATTACATCAAAAATTATTAAAGACAATTGTTATTGTTGTAATAGTTATAGTTGTTGTTATTGTTTGAGTTTATTAATTAATTTAATTAAAAGTTAAATAATTTATACTATTTGTTGTTATTATTATTATTATTATTATTATTATTATTATTATTATTATTATTGCCTTACCTCTTTGACGTAAATTTGTTTCTGCTTGAACAAATGTATCATATAAAATATAATAAACATGACTATAATTTGCTTCAAATAATGATTTTGCCTCTTCAATATCTACATGCTCTGTAAAATAGAAAGAAAAAGAAAAAGAAAAATAATCATTATTTAGGTAAATATTACGTTTATTTCTTATTTCTTTTAATTTTCTGTATTTTTTCTTTCTTCTTTTTCTTCTTTTTTTTATGAAGAATAAAAAAAAAACAGAAATTTAAATTTTTTTTTTAATTAAAATTCAATTAACGGTTTAAGACAAAACAACAACAACAATAATAATTTTATAATTCAATTATTATTATTCATCTTTAATTTTATACGTGAGTATGTGTGTGTGTGTGTGTTGAACTGAACTCATTAGGAGGACAACAAATTCAAAATTAAACTCAATCTCAATTTCTTGTTTATTTTTTCTTTAATAAAAATCACAACAAATAATTTTATTGTTTTTTTTTTTGTTACAAAATTTAATCTTGTAGAATTTCACTAAAAATTGACTTCATCTTCCTCTTAATCTTCTTATTTTCTTTTTAATTAATTTAATTAATTAATTGAAGACAGCAAACAATTTGCATATCTTCTACTTCTCATTTCACCCCTCTTTCCTATTTCCAACCCTTCATCAAATCTTGAAACAATGTTTTCTTTTATGTTCAATGGGTTCAATGGGAAACAAGAACAACAACAACAACAACAAAAAGAAACGAAATAAACCTTTTTTATTTTAATTTTAGTTTTTGTTGTTGTTTTTTTTCTAAATGGAAAATAGAAAATCAATTTGGATTTGGACCAATATTTAAATAATATTTATTCGGAATAATTGAATTTGAATCAAAAAAAGCAAAAGAAGAAGAAGAGGATAAAAGATTCATAAAAAGAAAATTGAAATTCTCAGCCTAAAATTCACTGGCAAAATAATTTGTTAGTTTTGAATTTTTTTTTATTGCTTTTTTTTTTTGTTTATGAATTAGAATAAATTATTGAGATCTTCTGTTTGGTTAAAATGAAAGACATAAAGACAGACAGAGTGAGAAAGAGAGAGAGAGGGTGACAGTGAAATTCTATGAATTCTGAATAGATTCTTAACTTTCTTTCCTTTATAGCTTCAAGAATCTTCTGAGAATTTACATGAAATTATTTTTGTAGTCCAACCTAAATTTCAGTAACTAAAAAAAAAAAAGAAGAAGTTCCACAGAAGTCAACTGAATCAATTCTCTGTAATCTTTAGAAAAAGGTCAAAGAAACGTAAGAAACCAATAAATTTTTGTTAGATTCTCTTTTCGTATTAAATTAAATATTCGAAAAAAAAAATAAAAAACGACAAGAACAAAATTCAAATTCGCAAATAAATAAACAAAAAAAAAAAACGTTTATAAATTTTTGGATTAAAGCAGTGAAGAATATTTTAGAGGTTTTTTTCTTCTACTATTGTTGTTGTTGTTTCTGTTGTTGCGTTTTTTTTTTTGTTTAAATTTTTTTTTTTTAAAAATAAAAAAAAAACGAACCAAAAAGATTAAAAATTGTTTTAAATTTAAATTTTAAATTAAAACAAATATTTATTGTTGTTGTTTTTATTTTGGATTTATCAGATAAAAAAAAATATAGGTTCGTGTTCGTGTGTGTGTGTGTGTTTTTTTCTGTTTTGCCGTCGTTTCATTCTGTCCCTTGTATGTACTAATAGAACCTGTCTAATCGGACCACCATTTTCATTGTCGACAACAAATTTTCATTACAATTAGTTGATGGAAATGATATTTAGGTCACCGGTCGAATTGAATTAAAAATATGTGTGTGGTCCAATTAGACAAGTCTCAAAATATAATTATTTAAATAGAAATAAAAATAATCAAATTAAATTAAATGACCGGGAGATTTAACAATAAACAAAAAACATTTTGTTTAAAACTTTTGTTTTCTTTTGTGTTTGGGTGCGTGCATCCATTCTTGTGTGTGTGTGTGTATGTTTGTATGCCTTTTGTTATTAAACTTTGAAGCGTTCAAAAAAAAAAAATAAAACAGCAACAAGCATTAATCAAATTAAATAAAAAACAAAAACAAAAACAACAACAAAAAACCACAAAACTTTGTTTTTGTTTTTATTCAGAAAATAAAATGATTAGGACATGCTATCACCTTTTTTCATAATCATCAACATAATCTCATATTTCACAACTCCTTTCCCTTAATCCACCTGTTTTTTTTTTTTTTTGATTGGAATAAAAAAAAAACAACAAAAACAAAAAATAAATCACAAAAAAAAAATATAAAATAAAACGAACACACAACAACAACAACAAAAAATTTCATTTAAAATTGTTACAAATACAAATAATATAATTACTATTTATTTATTTCTGTGTGTGATAGTGAAAGAAGGGGGTAGAGGAAGGTGTGTAATCGGAAGAAGAAAAATATTTGTTCTAATTTCCATTTGGAAAAAAATATTTATATGAAAAAAAAAAAAATAAATAAATAAATAAAAAGAGTCGTCAGGTATTTCTTCTTCTTCTTCTTCTTTTTTTTTCACACACTAAAAAAAAAAAAATTTTAATTGGATTTTGTCAGTACGCATTTCAAAATGTTGATGTTTTCCTCATTCTACTTGTGTTTGTGGATATTAAATGTGTGTGTGTGTGTGTACGTATGTGTGTGTTTTTAGTATATGGGCGCGCATATAGACATGTGTGTACAATTATGTTTCTATATGTTTGTATTTGTGTGTGTGTGTGTGTGTGCATATGTTTTTGTTAACAAAAAAGAATATCCACCCACTAAATATTTTTATTATTATTTTTTTTTTTTTTATAATTCGTAAAAAAAAAAAAATATTTTTCACACAAAAGAAAAACACAGAAGGAAAATAATCACAAAAAAAAAAAACAACAACAACAACAACAAAAAACATTAAATCATCTCTAAAATGACATAATACAATCAATTTTCATTTGATTGAAATTCTTTCTTTTTTTTTGCCGTAAATTTTTTTATCGTAAATAAATTTTTTTACTTTGAATTTATTTTCTTAAGATAAAAAATTGATCAAAAAAAAAAAACAACAACAAAATATAAATTAATAACTGTTCATTTTTATTATTTTTTACCTAATATTGTTTTCAAGTGTCTTAAACGTCTTGCAGTTAATATCTGAAAATTTAAATTAGAAAATTATAAATGATTAGATTTTGTTTTGTGTTTTTTCCTTTTTTTTTTTTTGTTAGAATTTGTTTTTCTTTTTTTTTATACAATTTAATTTAAAAATTTTTTCGGTCTCAGGTGAAATTTAAATGTTTTTTTTTTTCTTCTTTTTCTGTTTTTAGAAATACAAAAATTTGTCTCTATTGTCATAAATTTTAATAAGCCAAAAAAAAAAAAAATCCTCATTTGTCTGTCTGTCTGTCTGTATTTTTTGTTTATGAATTTTTTATTTTTTTTTGGTCTTTTACTTTTTTTTTTTTTTTTTTTTTAAATTTATGACCAAAAAAAATAAATATAAATAAAGAAAAAGAAAACAAAAACTTTTTCTATTTGAATATTAAATTTTTAGTAAAATTAACAAAATGATAAAAACAAAAATAAAACACAAAAACTATAAAAATTTGTTGTGATTCTAGGATTGATTGAAAAATGAAAAACGAAAAACTGTTTTTTAAAAAATGAAATGAAATGAAATTTTTTTTTTACCATAGCATCTTGAATTTTTAATGTCGACTTTTTGACGTCTATATGTGATTTTTTTGTAAACATAATTAACACTATTTTTTTTTCAAATTTTATCCTCTTTCACAATAGATAAAAAAGAAAAAAAAAAAGAAGAAAAATTAAATGAAACAACACAAAAATTATTTTGAGGTTTTTTACACTTTTATTACACTCTTTTTTTTCTATTATTATTTTACAGATAGATTCCTCCTTTAACAGATATTTTACACAGCCACTGTAACATAATTATTTTTTCTTTTCTTTTTATTTATTACGTTTTTATATAAATACTTTTTTTTTGAACGTTATCTCTAATTTTAATAAAATTTTTCATGGAACGACAAAAAAAAAATAGTGCGTTGAACTTGACAGACAAAAAAAAGCACAATTATTATAATGACGTGAGCTTTTTCGTGTTTACTTTTATTATGCTAGTGTCAATTACTGACATCTAACGTCAAATATAATAATAATATGAAAAATAAACAAAATGAGAATTTTATATACTTTGAAATTTGATAAATATATTTATTAAATATAATAAACGTTCACAAACTTTAATTTTTTTAGCCCGATGATGATAACGAAAAGAACAAGAAACAATTTCATTAATTTTAAAAAGAAAACACGATTTTTCTATCAGCTGGCAGCACTAAAATGTTAGATGAAATAAAATTTAACGAATTTCGAAATGTTTCGAACTTGATCTTGGTTTCGTTAAGTTTTATATAATATTTTTGTTTTGTTTACGTTTTTTAATTAATGTTTTTTTTTATAATTTATAAATAAATTAACATATTGTTAAAATTTATTTACACTGTAACTTTAACTAGACTCAAATTATATAATTGATAAAAAAACTAACATAAGTTAAAATTTTGGGAAAAATGTGACATAGTTGATGCGACATAAAAATTAACTGTAATCAAATTGTCCATTTCATTTCAATACTTCTTGGAAATACAAATAATCATAAAGTTTAAATAAAAGGTCAACAAATTTTTCTGTCTTCTATCTAGTAAAATTTTGGGAAATACCAGAATTTAATAATAATGAACTTGTAGTTGGACGCACGATGCATTATTATTAAAACGAAAAACAGGTTTGCCTTTTTTTGTCATATAAAACAAATAAATAAGATTTATACGAACATTTTTTTTATTTACAGAAAATAAACTTTCTTTCAACAAAATATAATTTAATGATAAATTATAAATCAATATATTAATAATTATAAACAATATTTCTGAATGGAGAAAAAGTTTTTGTAATAATTCAAAGAATTTTTTTTTTGATTAATCAAAATTAATAAATCAAAACGTTTCACAAGAATTGGTTTTCCTAATTTCGTCTCTGTCTTTATAAGCAAGATAAAAAAAGCAGATAGTCTCATAAAACTGGTCGCTTTATGTTTAAGTTCAAATTTTGCATCTTCAGACAAATTTATAATTCTGAGTTAGTTTGTTTTAAAAGATTGAACGAGACAGGCAAGATAAATCGCGTTTATTAAAATATTACAATAACAAAATGATTAAAATAAGTTCATTACTTTTACTATGTGTATTAATACAAAGTGCTCATTTTCAAAGAAATAATCAAAATCAAAGGCAAACGAATACTCGGCAGAGACAAGTGGAGACGACAACCAGACAAACTGATTATGGTTTTGGATTTCCTGAAACAATTCATGTAGATGATTCAAAAAAGAATGCAAATGTAAAATTATTTGTTTTATTATATTTTTCATCTTTATTTTATGTGATATTTTTTTTGCTTCTGCTTGAATTCTAACGAATAAAACAAGTTTATTTTTGGTAGAAATTCTTTTGAATATCAGACATCATCACCGAACTAGTTTCAATGATTTTAGTATTAATTAAAAACAGAATAAATTATAAAATTCATTTGAAAGAGATTTTTATTGAAATTAGAAAAATATTCTCGACACGAATTGTAATCGGTTCTTTTTTTTCTATTTTTTATTTTTAAAAAAACAAAAATGCGATAATATGTTATCGAGGTCAAAACATTACTCAAATATTATTTTTATTTATTTATTTTATATATAATTTTCAGTATTTTTTTAACTAAACTTTTGCTCTTGACATTTTTTTATTGGCCTAACAGTACAAAAAAAAAATGTTTGTTTGATTTTTATTCATCTTATTAATGAGAATTTTTTGTTTTCAAATTTTGATTACAGAATAGACAACCGTTATATCTGCCTAGTCAATGTCGTGATAATGAACTTTTTTATCCAGGCGATCAACACGACGACTGGGTTTGTGATTGTACACCAGGTACAATTAATTAATATTTTTTATTTACAGAGAATTTTATTGTAAAAAATTTGTAATATTTTTTAGGATACGTTTATCATCCAGATTCTGACAAATGCTATTCAGTATTTACACAAGGACCTTGTGAAGCTAGAAATTATTTAACACTACCAAATAGAAGAAATATTCCAGAATGTACTCCAAATCCATGTTTACAAGATGGTCGAGTTCTATTCCGTGGTAGATGTCATACATTACATACTGCTGGACCATGTATTTTACCACAATTATCTTTTGTTGTTGGCATTAATGTTACAAGTTTACAAATCGATTGTATTAAACAATCAATTAAAATACCTTCACGTTGGGATAATGAAGATGAAGAACCTAAAATAGATTTACCAGAAATAATTCCAGTTTGTGCAAAAGGAAGTAAACGTTCTATTGAGGAAAAATGTATTCCATCATTACAACTTTTTCAATTAACTCCTGCAGCAGCGCTTGAAGATTAACATATTTTTTTAACATAAAATCATTTATTAATAAAAAGAATTTAACTATTTTTAAATAAACAAAAGAAAAGCTTAAATCAAATTTATTTTTCTTCAATTACTTCGTTTTCTTTAATTATTTCATTTTGTTTTTTCTCAATGATTTCTGTGTCATCTTCATCTTGAATCTCATCAACTGATGTTTCCATTTTTAATAAACTATTTTCCATTGCTGTCAAAAATGAACTCTCTTTATATTCTGGCCAATTTATAAATAAATTAAATAATGTTAATGTTTGTGATGGTGATAAATCACCAAATTGTGTAAAAATATTAATTGATCGATAAAAATCTTTTGTTGACATTGTTGTTGATATTGTTGAATATTGTGGATTATTTTTATTAAATTGTTTTAAATGTAATGGTCTAACACCTTTAGGTTTTTCTGAATTTAAAATAATTCGTGGTCCACTTCCAGGTACCCATCGTCTAAACAGATTAAAAAATATATAAAATAACTTGTAGAACATATAAACAAATAAAAATTTACTCTAAAGTGGGAATTATCCGATTTTTTCGACTAACACAATGTTGCTTAACAAAATACCAAAGTGCTGAAAGATTCTCTAGACGACATAATTTATATAAATTTTGTCTTGGCATTATTTTAATTAAATACATATAATCTTCATCAATTCCATTAAATTTTGCCAATTTACATTTTTTTGATAAATCATAAGATTTTTGCCAAGGTAGAAAATGTTCTCTTTTAAATTTTGTTAAAAATTCATGTTCAAACATTATTTGAAATAACATTGTTGTTGCTCTATATAATAAATATCCAGCCTCATTTGAACATGTTAAATGCTAGAAAGAACAGACAAAATTTTAAAATTAGATAATGAAAATTTCATATCATTTTCAATAATTACTATATAAAGAGGGGGTGGTAAAATAAGATACATTTCCGGTCTTCCATACGTAAATAAACTGGTTTGTAATGCTATAGAATTAATTAAATGTTTGAAAAAATTAATTGAACCAATGCATGCAAATATTCTACAGTTTGGACCTGGGAAATACCAAAATAATTAATTTAATCATAAATTAATACAAAATTGATTTCTTAGAAATATAAATTTACCATCCTCCCATTCACGTCTGGGAATTCCATCTAAAAATGTTTCAATGCGATTTCCATTATCCATTTTATCTTGAAATGCTAATTTCCAAATATTTATAAAGTCTCCCTTTCTTAACGAAACACGTTCTGTGTGTTCCATTTGTATTTTCTAAAAAAATCAAAAATTAAATTATGAAAAATTCAAAATTTACAATTTACCGATAAAGCTGATAAAAAAAAATCATTTGCTTCGTATAATTTAATATCATTTGTACTAGTTTTAAGGAGTTCTTTAGTTATATAACCTGGTCCTGGATTCACTTCTACAAAGGGAACATCCAGACTTAAATCTTTTGAAATCAATTCAACGATATCTGCAGCAATCAAGGGTTCAGAAACATAAAATGATTCGGGAGTTTTAAGTTTTTTTTTCAATAATTTCTCTGGAAATAAATTAAAAATTTCGTTTCTTCCTTCAGCACTGAAATATTTATTTATATCTTTTGGTATTCTTTCAGTTTTCCTTATTGGTTTATCTGATTTTGATTTGGGAACTTTTATTTTAACTGAAGATTGCAATTCACTTAAATAAATAACACTTGAATGAAATTTTTTTGAATTTAAACATTTTACTAAATCAATATATTTAAGTAACTTCATTATTATTTGATTCCAGCTACTAATTATTAATTGTTGATCCCATTTGTATTTACCAAATGAATTTAATTTTTATAATCTTCTCTTTGTTTACTTTCTGTTATCAATACCAAAAAAATCATATGGTTTCAAAATTTGACGAAAATCAAAGATAAAATTGATGGAAAAGTTTCGTTCAATTTTTACTCATGACGTTTGTTATTGCCAGATTAAATTTAGGCTATTTTTATAGTCAGTCATCAGTGTATATAATTACATATTAGCAAAAATTATAAAAGAAATTAATTAAATTAAAAATTATGTAAAAATTTATGTTAGAATTTAAATTTAAAATACAAATAATGATTTCAAAGGTACTTTACACGGGAAAAATAAACAACTAACATAATTTTCATGTGCATTACATTTATTCAGCACTTAATGATTCTACTGGGAATTTTTAATAGAGAGTATTACCAGATTAAATTCAGAACAGCAACAACAATATGAAACAAAAATAAGTTTAGCTGTCAAACCGAAATAAATGCTAAAAATTATAGAATTTTAAATTAATTTATTTGTTTCAGTTTTTATGCAATTGTTAGTTTGTGAAAAGTGCAAAGATGTTTTGTAAAAAAACGTTTTTCTGAAATTTATTTTCAACATATTTTATTTAGTTTATTTAGTTTATGTGGTTATTTTTAAACGTTCCTGTTTTATAATATTTTGCAAGAAAACAAGCACACATTAAATGAACACATTCAGTTAAACCAGGTATAATTAATTAGTTACAATTCTAAGTAGGTTCATTCATTCTGTATTCACACTTTTCCATTTCAGATTCAATTTTTAATTGGAGAACGTTAATTCAACATCTTAACACAGAAAAGAAATAAAGGATTGTTAATCTCTAGTTGACAGAATTGATAATTGATTTTAAATTTAAAAACAAATAAACTATTATTCAGTACTATTATTAAAATATTAGTTATAAGCCAAAATGGCTACAAGAAAATCAGAAGTTTGGCTTTATTACGTTACAGAAAGTGCCGATAAAAAATATGAATGCAAGACTTGCGGTAAACGGATTGTTTCTTCCGGCAATACAACAAATCTCAGAAATCATTTAAGAACACATAAAATATTCTTAAATGAACATCATGATTATAAACCAGATCCAGAAAAAATTCATATTCGTGTAAGTTTAACGAATTCATTATTTTTTTTGCTTTTATTTAAATTAATAAACTTATCTATGTCATTGGAAAGGTTTTGGAAGAGTATAATCCTTCATCTTTACCAGAATCAGAATCACAACAAATGGAAGAACATTTAGTTGAAGAAAATGATACACAGACAATTTATCTACAACAACCAGAAATTGGGGAGGAAATTGAAATTCATAATTTTAATTCAATTTCAGGTAAACTTATTTTCGGAAATATTAGAAACACAACATTGTAGTTAGTTTTATTTTTAAATATCAGAAAAGGACAAGATGAAAAGAGTTTTTCTTTTAGAACAAATATACTTACCAGTTGTTATAAATAAAACTCTACAAATGTTTTAAAATTAGTTAATATGATTCAGATGATCAGATAACGATTTCAACATAAGATTATTTATTTTTTAATTTATTATTACAGAAGTACCATCATCACGACCACCAAAATTATCACTGATAAATCCAAAAGTAGAACAAACACCAAAAAAACGTAAATTAAACATTAAAAAAAACATTTAAATGTTTTTATTGTCTAATTAATTTTATTTTATTTATATAAATGTTGTAGGTGTAGCAAAACGAGAACAAGTAACATCAGGTGGCCATCAAATAAGAATTGAATCTGATAATCATTATTCAAGATTTAAAACAAAACAAGAACGTGATGATTTTGATAGTGTTGGTGAAATTGTTGCATATAGATTAAGAAAATTAAAAAAATTAAATGCAAGAAAATGTGAAAGTGAAATATTAAATGTTATTCTAAGTTATGAAATGGAAGAAAATGAAAATCAATAATTAAATTAATCTACAAATTATTGTAAAAGGTAAAAAAAAATTAGATTTTAAGAACAAAAAAAAAAAAAAACAAACAGGCAAAAACTTTGAAAATTTTCGTTTAATGTAATTGTAAATATTAATTATAAATTATGGTACATTACTTTAGTTACCACTGACGGGAATAATATTATTATAATTGCACCAAAAATAAAAAAAAGAAGAAATTATTTAGAATATTTGATTAGAATAAAACAATATTAATTTTGTTCAATAATCACAAATATTTTACGTAAGTTTCAGGTATTTAGTATCTTGTAAATTATGAAACTAAAAATTTCATTGTGAAAATACAAAAAGAATGTTTAGATTAGTTTTATAGAATTTATTAACATCAAACTCTTTAATTTATCAAGATATTAATTAATGTTGAGGACTGCACGTAAATTATAGAAATTTTAGTTGTAAATTTTGAACAAAATTACGTGTCAACAATAAACAATTAATTAATTTTATTTTAAAAATAATTGGAAACGTCAAATGACAATTTGTCTATTGTAATATTAATAAAAAATGATGTTTAATTTTTTCTGGTTATGAGAGAAAAACGGCATACAAATAAACGTCTGAATATAACAACAAATAAAACTCTGCCAACGACATAAAAAATATATTTATAAGTTCACTTTAAGTAAAATAATATATTTATAAGTTCACTTTAAGTAAAATAATGATATATTTTTGTTTAAATTACTTTTATTAAAATAGTATTAATTATAGAATTTTTTTTTTGTTTTTGAAATTTAAAAATAAAAAAATAAAAAAAAAAAAAAAACAAAATAATGATAAAAATTGTTCAAATTATTTTTTTAATGATTTTTCTAGTTGTTCAGAAATTGCTTCCAAAAAGTCTTCTGTATTTAAGTACATTCCTTCTTTAACATTTGGAAGTCCATGAATGCAAGCGGCCAAATCTTTTGTCATTTTACCAGATTCTACACAATCAACACATGCCTGTTCTAAACTAAGTGCAAATTTAGCAAGATCCTTATTATTATCTAATTTTGCACGATGATCTAAACCACGTGTCCACGCATAGATTGATGCAATTGGATTAGTTGATGTTGGTTGTCCCTTTTGGTGTTGTCTTCATAAAAAATAAATTAAATTTAAGAAATAATATAAAAAAGAAAAAAGAAGTAAAATAAAAATATTAACCTGTAATGTCTTGTTACTGTACCATGAGCAGCTTCAGATTCAACTGTTTTACCATCAGGGCACTGTAAACGTTTAATTAATTTATTTTATATAAGTTTTAACAAATTTTCAACAATTTAGTTAGGCTTACCATAAGTACTGATGTCATCATACCAAGTGATCCATAACCTTGTGCAATAATATCAGATTGTACATCACCATCATAATTTTTGCATGCCCATACAAAACCACCGGATGATTTTAAGCCTTGGGCAACCATATCATCAATAAGACGATGTTCATACCAGATTTTTGCGTCTTCAAATTGTTTTTGGTAATTCCTACATTATTTAAAAAGAATTTAATATTTTGATATTCGATTCGTATTTATTCAATAATTTACTTTTCATAAATTTCCTGGAAAATATCCTTAAAACGACCATCATATTTCTTCAAAATTGTATTTTTTGTTGATAAATAAAGTGGCCATTTTTTAGTTAATGCAACTTGGAACGATGAATGAGCAAATGATTCAATAGAATTATCTAAATTGTACATTGCCATACCAACACCAGGTGTTTTAAAATCAAAAACATCATGTTTTTCAACTGTACCATCAGCACCAGTAAATACTAATTCTAATTTACCAGGTTTTGATAAAACTAAATCTTTTGCTTTATATTGATCACCATGTGCATGACGTCCAATAACAATTGACTTTGTCCAACCGGGAACAAGTCTTGGAATGTTTGTACATAAAATTGGTTCACGGAATACAGTACCACCGAGAATATTTCTGATTGTACCATTTGGACTTAACCACATTTTTTTCAATTTAAATTCTATAAAAAAAAGGGAACATTTAATGTCTAATGTTATACAAATAATTATTAAATTTTACCTTCAACTCTTTGTTCATCCGGAGTAATAGTTGCACACTTGATACCAACATTATGTTTTAAAATAGCGTGAGCAGCATCAATTGTAATTTGATCATCAGTTGAGTCTCTGTAGGGTAATCCCAAATCATAGTACAAACTTTCAATCTACAATATTAGAAGTATTTCAAAATAATTTGTCAAATATTTATGTTTATTCAGTGAATACCTTAACGTATGGGAAAATTAATTTCTCTTTGATAAATTGCCAAATAATTCTAGTCATCTCATCACCGTCCATTTCGACGACAGGTTTAGCAACCTCAATACGACGTACATCGGAGCCATCTAGAAACAGAATAAAATAAAATAATTAAATAAAATTAATATTTTAATAGTTAGAATCAAATCAAATCAAATTTAAAATTTTTTTTTTATGAGATTATAGTTTACGTGTTCGCCGCTTGAATCAATAGTAAGGCATTGATTTGATTGTTTCCACCTATCGTTCTCTCCATATTAAAAACAAAAATATTTCAGTTGGCCATCTTTTTGAAAATGACGTTTTCAAGCGATAAGAAAAGTTAAATATTTGTTTGTATTCTCTCATGATCAATTAACCACAAAATTTATTCCAAATTTTTATTGAAATTATCCGGTTTAATTAATTAAGAATTTAATTTCTGAGTTAACATTTTAAAATAATTGAAAATTCTAAAATGGTCCGGATACAAATTTTAAAACGAACCTCTTTATTACGTACTTTCAATCAAAGTACACGTTTACATTTTAATGCAATAATAAATTTCGGATTAACGAAGTGCTGATTTTATGTGTTAGAATTATATCAGCTCGATTTGTTTTTTTTTTTTTAAATCCTACTGATCATAAATTAATCAAAGAATTAAAAATCTTAATCAATTTAAATAAATGAATCGATTTAATCGAATTTAAAATTAAATTTTTAATCGAATTTAAATTGAACAAAAGAAAATAAAAACAATGTGATCAGATTTTTTCTCCAAATCAATTATATTTTTATTTTTAGAATTGAATTATATAATTTTCATTTAAATTTTCAAATATTTTTCACGTGAATTTTTATTTAGATTTTGATAATGTTTTTTTTTTTGTTTTTGTCATTTTCTTTTATTTTATAATCAAAAAAAAAAAGCACGTGGAGAAGATGAAAATATTTGCAAAACTTCTTTGATAAAAAAAGAATTCAAGTCATTTATTATAAATTTGAAAATTTTATATAAAAGAAAGAAGATCTTTTCATCAGTTGGTTAAATTCTATAAAAAAAAAATATAGAAAATCTTATACAAATATTTGTAACGTGTAAATTATGGCATAACGAAAAGCGCGTGCGATTTCTTCTTCTTTATTTCTGTACATGTTATCAGTTTTTTTTTTTTTTTTTTGTATTTTTATATTAAATTTACGGTTTGTGTGAATAAATCTAAAACTATCAAGGCCGTTAATTTTTACTTCCTAATCGTTAAGTAAACGGCTACTTTGAAAGAACAACAACAAAAAGTTGTCTATTTGCATTTATTGAAGATTTTCCGTCGTGTTTTTTTTTTATGCCATTAATTTTTTTTTTAACTATTTAAAGTTCAATTATCACATTTCTGTTTATTTACTTAATTATTGTAGGATTCAATTTTCATTCTTATTCATTGACATTTATTAATTATCATTTATTTATGGAATTAAGTAAAGTAAATAAAGTAAAGTAAGTAATAATAATGTATCTGGATTAAATTGTAAATACAATCTCAATTTATTTAAACAAATTCTAAAATAAATACACTAAAATCTTTTTAAGTAACATTTTATCTCTCTTATCAGAAACAGAAACAAGGACATAAATTTGTGTGAATAAGTGTGTGTGTGTGTGTATATATTTTATTTATATATTTTGAACAATGGAAAATTTGTCACATGCAGGCTTATATATAATGTAACTTTCAGGGATTACCCAATAAAAAATATAAATTTTTATTTGAATCAATAAAATCATATCATGAACACACTTTTTATTGATGATTGATGATGATGATGATAATGATGAAGATGATGATGATGATAGAAAAAACAAAAATCTATTTAAACTGTTTAGATTACATAAATTCTTATCAGTAAATATTACAGTTGAGTAATGATAATAATTCAAATAAAAAAAAAAAAAAATGTTTAATAGACAAAATTACACAAAATAGAAAAATAATACAAAAACAACAAAAAGAGTAGAGAGAGAGAGAGAGAGAGAGAGTGAGAAAAAAAAACTATATGTAGAGTTATCAGTTTGAAAAAATTTAACAGAAATTTATTAATATATTTCTCTCTTATCAATTCATTCTTAACCTAAATTTGTTTTTTTTTTCTCATTTTTATAAGAATCGGTTCAAAAAAAAAAAAAATACAACAAAAACAATTTTGTAATCTGTTTGATTCTACTGAACTTTATAAGAAAAAACTAAATATTTTGTATTCTTATCTAATTTTTTGTGTTGTTGGTTTGGTGATGAATTTTTCAAGTACATTAATTTTAGATTTCTAAAATCAAATTTCTTACGATTTTTTTTTTAAAATTTTTCTCATTTTTTTTACAAAAACGAAAAGAACAAATATTAATCAAAAGATTATTTTCATCCCGACCTTGTGAACATTTTCTGTGGTTCTATTTCAAAAAAAAAAAAAAATTGTTTTTTTTTTATCTTTCTCAATGTAGGCGAAAGATTTTATAAGAAGAAAAAAAAAATAAACTGTTGCTTCTGTTTCTTTTTTATAAAAATATTTCGTTTGTTTTATTTATTTATTTTTTTTTTTTCGGATTACACGAAAATTTCAGCTGTCCGCGATTACTGAGACGAGAATAATTAATAAAAGAGGACAATCCAAGAATCACGTACGTTAAAAACAAAAAATATTAGAATCGTAATCCAAATGAGATTATTCGTCATTAGAATTCAAATATTCAAACTTTGAAAACAAAAACAAAAATGGCAACGATTAAAATGTGTCAGAATTTTAATTCATATTTAATTTTTGTTTGTTTGTCGATCATTCGCATTTGACCTTTTATTTTTTTTTTGTTTTTATAATTTAATTGTTACAATTACAGTGAAATGTTAAACATTTCACATTATCACTTATCTATTCATTGTTTAAGAAGGGAATGGTGGGGGATATAAAATTTGGATGTATTGACGTAAACACGTTATTTATTATCTTTTTGAATTTTATATGAACAAAAAAAAAAAACATATGGTTCAATATTTGACCCGTATCTCACCCTCTTTCTTTCTTTCTTTGGACAATTATCACTAAATATACAATTTATAATTATTCTATCAATTTTGTTTTGGTCTAGTAAATTAAATTGAAAAAAAGAACAACAGCATCAACAACACAGACACAATAAAATGGCTTCTTTTCATCAATTATTTTCCGTTTAATTTAATTTATGTTTTCCCCCCTTTTATGTTCCGACACTCAGTGCTTCTTCTAATTATTTATTTGTCGTCTTTACATTTAAATTAAAACAAGTTTCTTTTTTTTTATCATTATCAGAAAACAACTAAAAAATATAAAAAAGAAAGAAAAAAAAAAACAACAACGAAAACGATGAAGGTTAACTTGTATTTACGTATTTTAAATGTTCAATATTATAAATCTTATTCTTATTCTTTTATAATATTAATAAATATATTTAAATAAAGTTGACTACATATGACGTAAATCGTGAAAATTCTGAAAGATAAATTTTTCAGATTTATTGTAAAAAAATTTTAAAAAAAGAAAATTTTTTGTTTAAAAAATATTGAGAAAAATTATTCTAAAATATTTTTATTTTTATATAATTTTAATTTCTTACGTCTTTCTTAAGTTTAGTTAATGCAATTGGAATAAATGAGTCGTGTTGAAATTAAAACGAATTGATTTTAAATATTAAGGAGAATTATAAGTTCGTTGATCATGCGCAGTAAACTTTATGTCAATGTTCTTATTAAAAAAAAAAGATAGTCCATAGATATATACGACCATAAATCGGTTGTTCATTGTACGTGTGTCAAGGTTAAGAAATCCCAGACTCATCCCAACCCAAAAAAAAAAACCAAACAAACCATAATGAAAAATGGAGAGCGGAGAGAGATTTAAAGAAGAAATTTAAAACAAAAAAAAAATTTTGGTTGCATTCATTCTCTGACTTTATGAGACGGGAAAATGTTTTGGGTTAAGTGAAAAAGAAGAAGAATAAATTATCGGTATAAAAAATTACTTTAAAGTGTTATTTCTCCACTCAGTCTTTGAAATACACAAAAAAAAAACATGTTTATTTATCTTTTAGAAAAGTTTCTGATATTTTTGATTAATTATTACTTGAATGTACTAAGTATCTGACACATAAACTTGTTCAACTTTTTCTTTTTTAGATTATTTTGCATAGACAAAAAAAAAATACAAATCAGCCGAGTGAATTTGTTTTGATTTAATATAAAAAAAAACTTTCATATTTTACCTCTCACACATCAACGTCAATTAACTTTATATTTTTTATTAAACTACACTACTAAAGAATTTGATCTTCATCGCTAAATTACTAAAGTTACCAAATTTATCTATTTTACAAATTATAGTTTATGTTTGTTTGTTCATTTGTTTGTTTGTTGATACACAATGAGTAAAAAGACCTTCTTTGAACGATAAATGATCCCTAAATATTTGATTTGCTTTTATTCATATTAGCTGATTATATTACTTCCTGGAAAATGGACAATACATCATATTAAAAGCTTCATAATTAGGATTCAAAGTATCGTAAAAACATTGAATTAAATAAATATTTATTGGACAACCATTATTATATTATGACTACCAAAAAATACAAAAATCGTTGTGTAGGTGTCGTGTATCATGTTTAAATATGCATACAAAAAGGAATAAAAAGAATAAAGAATTAAATTGAAAACAAAACATAACAAATAAAAAGAACAATGTCCAGAATATTAACAGAAAAAGAGTGGTAAACATTTTTATTTAGAAGACACAACAACCTCATCAGAAAAGATAGAAGGTTATTAAACTTTTATCAACTCCAAAAAAAAATTTCATAAAAGCTGAAAAAACCAAAAATAAAAATTCAAGAAGAAATCTGAAGAAAATGAAGCAAAAATTACATAACTGGTTCTTTATTGTTTCTTTTTTTTTTTTTTTTAGAGATAATGACGAAAGGAAGTTCAGAAATTTAAAATTGGAAGACTGATTTCTTTAGTCAACATTTTTCCAACTAACTTTTAAATTCATTCATTATCATAATCAACCTGTTTGATTTTTCCAATATTATAAATTATTCTCACTCTCTCTCTCTCTCGCTCTCACACCAACACACTCTTTATTTTAAGTTTGTGTGTTGGGAGTTTTTTTTTATTTTCTTTTTTTTTTTTGCAGCTGAAGAGACAAAAATTGAATACAAATTTAAGTTGATGTAAAAACATTTGTGTCTCGATACAAATATTATGAAATGTCAATAGAATAACATTTTAAAATATTTAAACCACGTGGAGCTTTTACTTTTTTCTCTCTCTCTCTTTCTCTCTATTTAGCTTTTAGTACAGACACAGAGTGAATATTATTTTGGCGCCTGCATTTTTTTTTTTAGTCCCATTAAATAAAAAGTACCGAAATTTTGTGATAAAAATGAATTTTTAGTGTTTGTGTTTTCTTTTATCGTAAATTAAAACAACAAATTAAAAACAACAACAATTAGTCAAAAGTTAAAAAATTTAATCTACAAAAAAAAAAATGTTTGTTGGTAATTTTTCCTTTTTTTTGTAATAAATTTAAACTCACTTGTACACAGTACATATTTGTATGTAGAATATTTTCATAATTAAATATTTAAATAATGTTCAAGAAAAGTATACACAAACATTAAATGCGCGAATTAAAAAACAAAAAGTTGATGATGTGTTAAGTTTTTTATTTAATAAGAATTAAATTAAGTAAAAGACAGTTCAAGGTTTCACGTCGTTATAAATAGAAAAAAATTATATTTACCAAAAGTTCAAATCATGATAAGAAAAATTAATTCATCACAGTTAATTTTTTATTTTAATTGGAAGTTTTTTTGTTATTTTTTTCTCAAACCGAAGAAGAAGAAGAAGAAAAAAAAATTATTACAAAGTAATAAATGGGATAATTGAAGAAGTTTACATATAGTACAAAAGAGAGTCAGAGAGAGAGAGAGGGAGAAAGAGAGAGGAGTAAAATGAAGAGGAGAGTATTTTTTATAGTTTTAAGTTTCTAATAAAAAAAAAACTATTCAGTAAAAACTCTGATGACAATTTTAGAAAGAGAGTAAAATTTTCATGCGTTTTTTTTAAGATCATCAAACACATGCTTGTTAAGCGTCTCTAATAAAAACGAGCCAAGAAAATGGTTTTAATAATTTGCCGGTTTTTTTAATTAAAATATTGAATACAAAAGTAAACTTCTTTTTGTATTTCTTGATAATAGGTGTGTCTGTTTGTGTCTATGTATTTGCGCGCGCGTGTACAGAATGGTGAATACGTCACGTAAGCCAAAAAAAAAAACCAGATACCAAATGATAACAAATTATTTTTATACAGAGAAAAAAAAAATCGGGGTAGGTTACAAGAAGTTTTATATTTTCTTTACCATTTTTTTTTTTTTTTTAAAATTATTTCTCAGTAAATTTTTTTTAAGGAAAATTCGTTTTATCAAAAGGAGAAATAAATTCAAATTCTGTAAATATTTGCCCAGAGTAGTACGGGACGCACGAGAACAAACGGGGGAAAGACGGGTAAATAATATTAACTCGTTAAATTATTAACACAACAAAAACAAAAACAAAAAAAAAAGAAACGCATGCGTTTATTTATTTTGTAACAAAAATTTTGTATTTGGTGAAAAAAAAACTTTATCCATTTTCTTTGAATGAGAAAATTTCTTATTTTCAAAACAACAACAACAACAACAAAAAAAAGAAGAGATAAAAAAAAATATTTTTGTGTACTTACAATTTCTGTTTGATGCTACAGAAAGTGCTGGTGCTGATGCTGAATTTTGTGTTAAATATTTACTAACTCTTGCTAATGCTCTTGCCATTTTTACTTTTTACTTTTCTTTTTCTTTTTTATCTAAAATTCGTTTTTTTTTTTTTTTTGATACAAATTTTTTCAATTTATTGCACAAAAAAACCAAAAACAAAAGAAAAAGAGAGAAATATCAATTAGATAAAAATTTGATTTAAAAAAAACACAAACAAAAAAATAAAAAAAACTAACCAACAAAAGTGTAACAAAAAAAAAAATTAAATGATTAGAACAGAATTTTCTCTTTTTTTAACAGAATAAAAAAAAATATATATTC
Source organism: Pedicia rivosa (assembly GCA_963082725.1). Lineage (NCBI taxonomy): Eukaryota > Metazoa > Arthropoda > Insecta > Diptera > Pediciidae > Pedicia > Pedicia rivosa. The sequence continues at coordinate 42,988,860 of OY720153.1, forward strand.
AACTGTGTGTACTCTGTCGTGTGTGTACCGTTTGGAATAACGTGAGAGACTAGAAAAGAGAAACAGAAAAATAAATGATTTTGGTTGAAAGAAAAAAAGTAAAAATTTGTTCTGTTGTTGTTGTTGTTGTATTTTTCTTTCAAGAGAATTTTTACATTATTTTATATTTATTTCTTTTATGTGTGTGTAAAACCAGTGAGTAAAAAAAAAATACAGAATGATAAATATGTGTGTGTGTGTGTAAATGTACGCAAACTTACATCTAAACAAAAAAAAAAAATAGAACGTACACCATAAAATCCGTACACATCTGATGGTTCTCTCTAGTTTCTCTTCAACACTGTTGTGTTTTCTGTAGTTGCATGTGTCAAGTTGAATTTTAATTTAAATTGGATGCTGTAAAATAGAGAGAGAGAGAGAGAAAGATAGAATCGAATTTTTCTCCATCCAAAATTGAAATGAACATTCAAGATTTAAAAGAATATTTGTCAAGAAATCTTTACTCCTCCAATTTTATTATTATTATTTTTTTAAGAATTTTTAGCAATAAAAACAATTTTTCTATTTTTTTTTTTTTCTTAATTGAAAGAAAAAAAAAATCTTAATTAAACAAATGAATTATTTATAACGCATTATTTATTTGTTGTTTTCACTTATTATCCCTATTAGTTTATGAATAAATAAACGTACAAAATTATTCTTCTTCTTCTACTTGAAAAAAAAAACAACAAACAAATAAAGATTTTTTTCTTTTACATTAAAAGAAGGCGCATGCACAGAATTTAATTAATAAAAAAAATATAAAAACAACAAAAGAAATTTCATTTGCTTTTCCGTAAATTATAATTTATTTAACGTATTTATTTTTTTTGTCTATTTTTAGTTTTTTTTTTTAACTTCTTAACTTTAAGACGCTGATTGTTGTTAATTATTTAACTCCAATGACGTTTTTTTATGTTTTTTTTGTTTTTTTTGCCTTTAATAAATAAATTTGATGAATTATAATTGGAATTTTTCCACTTCAATATTTTGAGTTAAGAATCATAAAATCTAAATTTAATTCAAATCAACCAATACAAGAATATTTAAATAAAAAGTTCTTCACAGTTTTATATTTGATTCCCTTAAATATCTCGTCATTGAAACATTTAAAATCTTTCTGCTTCGGATTAAAAATCAATAGAATTGAATATTATAGACTGAAATCTGGCTTTCGCCTCCATCAACAGTCCACAAATTATTTTCATATAAAAATCCTAAATAATCGAATGAATAAATAACATCTCGTCATTTTATTTAGATTCAACCATAAATTTTAAACACAACTACGATAACATCAAGTAATAATTTCTTGTTATTTATTTCATATTCTAAACAATTAATTAATTTACAGTAACAACAAAATTAAAAGAAAAAAAAAAAAAAAACAACAAAATATTTACGTAAATAAAAGTCAATGGAAAAAGTTACAAAGTCACAGTTAAGAAAAGTTATGTAAAAATAGAACACAAGTTATAAAAATATATTGGAGAATATTATTTTAGAATTTAATTTTAAAAATTGAAACAAAAAATTTATAAATTTATAAAAAAAAAAAGAAGCAGAATAAAATAAAATAAAGATTTTCACAATCAACGTAATTTTTCTGTTGCTTTTTGCTGTTTCTGTTTTTTATTAATAATTTATTTTTCTTCTTCTTCTTCTTTTTTTGCTTTTTACAAAAATACATTTTTTTGTTTCTTAATCATTTAGAAATATATATTTTTGTAAAGATCGAAAAAAAAATATATATTTGTACGCAATGACTTTTTGGCAACTCCAGTCGATTAAAATTTAGAAAACAAAAATATAAGAAACCAACTTATAATAACTCGTAAAAACATACAAATACACACACACACAGACACAAATAGAGAGTCAAGAGGGAGCCAGTTGAAAGATATCTGTTGAAATTATTAAAATAAATACAATAAAATTTGTGTTTTTAGTCAGCAACGCAAAATCAGAATTAAAAGACGTTACATAAGAATCATTTAAGTTAAATTTTCTGTCTTTAATTATAATTACGATGACATTGAATTTAAAAATGATTTTGTTTTATTCGTTTTTCTTCGTCTTATTCATTTGAAGTTCAAGAATTAAAGTTCATTAAATTTTTATTTAAAATAAAATCTGTAATCTGTAATCGTAGAAAATTTTTTTTCTTAAATCCGGATTTCAATTTTATCAAAATTAGAAAATCTTTAATTGATGTAAATTTTTGTAACTTTATTCAATTTTCTTCTTGATACTTGTTTAAAAGGGCAGGGGAAGAGATGAGGCAGGTTGTAAAATATTCGTTTGTTTGTTATCCGTTTTTTGAATTCAGTTTTATAAAAAAAGAAAAATTGGAATCATTTTGTTGTTGGTTAACAGAAAAGCGAAGAGAGAACTTCAGTTTTCTTTCTGACGTCTTTTACTGAAATTTTGTCACGTTCACAATTTTTTGTTGTCAGTAACAGTTGTCGCAAAAAATATTATTGTGAATGACGATGATGATGATGCTATCTGTGGAACACATAATACAAAAAAATTGTAGGACGAATAAAAAGTGAAGAAAAAATTCAACAAAGGTTAAAAATTTTGTGTTTTGGATATTTTTTCTTGTTCTGAAAAGATTTTCTGTTCACTGCTACAGGATTTTAATTTAAAGAAGGTAAAAGGAAAAAAAAGAAACCCTTGTTGCAGGTAGCTATTGATTTTCTTCGCTTTTGTTTCTTTTTAAACGAAAATACAAATACAATAAAGAAAACAGTATCTGACTGATTTTTACCATTTACCCTCTGTCATTCTAGGGACCGGAACCCTTATTTTAACTGTATACGTCATAAAAATAATCCCCTTAAAACGGCTTTATATCTCAACACAAATACAAATACAAAAAACAGATGTGCACACATACGCAAGTACAACACAACACATATAGCACGCAACTGCACACATGCACGTAGATAAACACAGATAAACGCTTATCAGTGTATTTGTTTTGTCGGTTCTTTTTTTTTCTTTTGGTTTCTCGTTTGTAAAATTCGAATAGAAAAAATAAACCAAAGAGCGAGGAAGCTTTTACTCAACAACAACAACAATAAGAACCAAACTTTGTTGTATTTTTTGTGTTGTACAATTTCTCTCTGTTTCTTTTATCAGAGAGATTTTGGTTCTTTATTTTTAAATTTTATAATAAGAAAATTGGATAATATGAGAATGGCCGGTTCATTGAATAGATTTTCTATGAGAGTAAACCAGTTGAAGGTAGTAACTCTCACAAGTGAGTTGTATCCTAAAATTCCGTGGTGTAATTCGTTCATTTGTGAGTTTTAAATTTTTTTTAATTATTTTTATTTCTTTTTTTTTTATAAAAAAAACGAATTTTTGTTTAAAAAAAAGGTAATTTTCTTCAAAGAAAAAATAAATTCGTATTCATGAAAAGTGGACAAATTATTTATTTTTGAATTAAGAAAATGAAAAGAAAATGTGGTTTTTCTTTTACTTGCAAACTCGAGGCGCGCACATATTTTTAGCATTTTAATATATTTGTGTATGTGTGGTTGACTTGTTTTAATAGCAGTTTGAGCTGCTCCCCGTTTTTTTTTTCATTTCTTTCTTTCGATTTTTTTTAAGTGAATTTGTGTGAAAAGAAGTCATCAAACTCATTCTAATGTGACTTTTTTAATGTTTTATAATTTTGTGGGTTTTAAATTTTTTATCAAAAAAATAAAATGAAAAAAAAAATCACCTGAAAAAAAAAATTCTCTTAAAAGCTTAAAGAGAATAAGATAATATTACTCTCCCTCTCTCTTTTCTCTCAACGCATTCTCTTCTCTCTTTTGATAGTAAAACTCACACAAAGAAACAAAATTCAAATACAATCAAACAACATTTTTAATAGATTTAATTTTCACCCACACACCCACAAATAGTCTCTCTGTTGTGTGTTTGCCTGTGAGAGAGAGAGAGAGGATTTTTAGAGTTTTAAAAAGAAAAAAAAAATTACAAATTGTTAGATCAAAACACAAATGAAAATGAAAACAAAAACAAATGAAATTGAAATTTCTTCATTGAAGTAAAATTATTTAAGTGGACAAAATTACTGCTTCCCATTAATATTTATTTACTTGAATGTGTTAATTATACTGCAATTGGATAAATGAGAATCACTAATTTACTATTCTCTCTTCGTCATCATTATCGTATTTTTAATTTAAAAAAAAAAATGTATATTTTGTGTTAAAAACCAAACAACAGAACTTTACTCATTATTTGCTGATCTCAATGTTTTTTTTTGTATTTTTCTCATATCAAAAAAACGTTTTAAGGCCACGTGGCTTTTAATGCAAATGCAAAACAAAATGATAAGAAATTAGAATGAAAAAAAAAAAATTAGAGATAAGAAATAAATTAAAATGTAGAAAATCAATAATTTTTCATTTATATTTTTATTCTTTCAGTTTTTGTTTTTTTTTTAGATAAATAAATAAATCATCTTTACTATTTTGAACGAATTAACGATAACAGAAGAAAAAAAAAACTTTAACAACTCACAAAAATGACACGAGGCGTATTACGTCTGTGCACTTATGGTGGTGAACAATTTTTAAAAGTACCAAAACCATTTCATCCACTACGATTATTTTCTGGTACAAAATTATTACAAAAAGATGGTAAACCAATTGAGGCAATCAAAGGTATTGAATATAAAAATATTAAAATTGGTATACCAAAAGAGAAATGGACAAATGAAAGACGGTAATTATTATCTGATATATAAAATTGGAAAAAGTTGTGTTATTATATTTTTATTGGTTGTCAACAAAATTATTAAAAAAAAATTTCACATTGTCTATTAAAGTCAATTTAATTTTAATTAAATATTTAAAAAGTTCGTACGAAAATTATGCAATAACCGAACACTCACGAATTGATCAAAGTTACCCCCATCCAATGTAACTCGTTTTAATAAACCAATGATAGTAAAACAAAGAAAGAGATAAAAATTTGTTCAAACACAACTTTTCCATTATTAACTTAGGTATGATGATTTAATTTTATATAATTATATTTTAGTGTTGCAATAACTCCTGTTGTCACAGCAATCTTAGTTAAAAAAGGTTTTTCTGTAAATATTGAATCAGGTGCTGGTTTTGAAGCAAAATACAGAGATGATGATTATAAAGCAGCTGGTGCTAATATTGTTGATAATAAAGGTGCATTTGACACAGATATTTTGTTAAAAGTACGTCAACCAATGGATTCAGAAGTAGCATTAATCAAAGAAGGATCAACATTAATATCTTTCCTTTATCCAGCACAAAATAAAGAATTAGTTAGTAAACTAGCAGAAAGAAAAATTAATGCATTTGCAATGGATTGTATTCCTAGAATTTCAAGAGCACAAGTATTTGATGCACTTAGTTCAATGGCAAATATTGCTGGTTATCGGGCTGTTATTGAAGCAGCTAATTATTTCCCAAGATTCTTTACCGGTACGTTACGCTTTCAGTTATGTTAATATTTATGTATTTACGTATTTTTTGTAGGCCAAATTACTGCTGCTGGTAAAGTGCCACCAGCAAAAATTCTTGTAATTGGTGGAGGAGTTGCTGGCTTAGCTGCAATTGGACAAGCTCGTAGTATGGGAGCAATTGTAAGAGCTTTTGATACAAGATGGGCTGTTAAAGAACAAGTAGAAAGTATGGGAGCCGAATTCTTAACAATCGACATTAAAGAAGAAGGTTCAACAGCTGGTGGTTACAGTAAAGAAATGAGTCAAGCATTTATTGATGCTGAACATGCATTATTTGAACAACAATGTCGTGAAGTTGATGTTATCATTACAACAGCACTTATTCCTGGACAAAAAGCTCCTTTGTAAGTTATTTGAAAAAATTATATTAAGAGGAGAATTTCACAAATTTTCATTTTTAGGCTTATTTTGGAGAAACACGTTAAACAAATGAAACCTGGTAGTGTTATTGTTGATTTAGCAGCTGAAACTGGTGGTAATGTTGAAACAACTGTTCCTGGAGAAGTTAGAACTATTCATGATGTCGTTCATGTTGGTTTAACTGATTTATCTAGTCGTCTTCCTACACAAAGTTCAACATTATATGCAAACAATTTGTCAAAATTCTTATTATCAATTGGTACAATATTTCTTCATTATTTTCTTTTCATTAAATTTCATTAAAATATTATAATTTTAATTTTAGGTGAACAGAATCATTTTGATATTCGTTTAGAAGATGAAGTTGTACGTGGTAGTATTGTCTTAAAGGATGGTAATTTAATGTGGCCCCCACCGGTACTTCCAGTATCAGCACAACCAGCAGTTGCAGCTACAGTAACTGCAGTAAAAGCTGCACCTGTACCAGAAGATCCATTTAGTGTAACATTAAAGAGTAGTTTAATGTATACAACTGGTTTAGGAACAGCCTTGGCATTAGGTGTTATCGCACCAAATCCTGCATTTACAACAATGATGACAACCTTTGGGTTATCTGGACTTGTTGGTTATCACACAGTCTGGGGTGTAACACCCGCATTACATTCACCTTTAATGTCTGTTACAAATGCCATCTCAGGAATAACGGCCGTTGGTGGTTTACTTTTGATGGGTGGAGGTGTTTTACCCACAAATGCTATTCAAACATTAGGTGCTGGTGCTGCCTTAGTTTCATTCGTCAATATATTTGGTGGTTTCCTTGTTACACAGAGAATGTTGGACATGTTCAAACGCCCAACTGATCCAAAAGAATATAATTTCCTTTACGGTATTCCAGCGTCTGCCTTTCTAGGTGGATACGGTTATGCTGCCTTCCAAGTAAGTTATATCTACATAAAGATTAATATTCGATAAACTAATAATAGCTCTGATAATTTTAGGATTTGCCTGAAATTCATCAAATGGCTTATTTAGCTGCAAGTTTATGTTGCGTTGGTGCATTAGCTGGTCTATCATCACAAAAGACATCCAGACTTGGAAACACCCTAGGAATGGTATGTTGAATTTTGTCGTTGTAATTGTGATTTTAAATTAATGAAAATTTAATTGTAGATTGGTGTAACTGGAGGTATTGCAGCAACATTAGGTCAAATGTCACCATCAGTAGATGTACTTATGCAAATGGCTGGTGTAGCCGCAATCGGTGGTACCATCGGTGGTGTTATTGCGAAAAAAATTCAAATTACAGATTTACCACAATTAGTCGCAGGATTCCATAGGTAAGAAAATATAAAAATATGAAATTTCTAGTTGACATTCCCATTTTTTTGCGTTTATAGTTTAGTAGGTTTAGCTGCAGTTTTAACTTGTGTTGCAACATATATGCACGATTTCCCAACACTTGCCACCGATCCAGCTGCAAATGTACTTAAAACAGCCTTATTCTTAGGAACATATATTGGTGGTGTTACATTCAGTGGCTCATTAGTTGCTTATGGAAAACTTCAAGGAGTTTTAAGTTCAGCCCCATTATTACTTCCCGGTCGTCATATAATCAATGGTAGTTTATTAGCTGGTAATGCATTAGCAATGGGTATGTTCTATATGGAACCAACATTCGGAGGTGGATTAGGTTTATTAGGTGCTACATCTGTTATGTCAACAGCAATGGGTATTACATTGACTGCTGCTATTGGAGGTTTGAATATAATCAAGCAATATAATTTTTTGTAACCCGGATGTTAAATTATCATTTTTTTTATAGGAGCTGATATGCCTGTCGTTATCACTGTACTTAATTCATATTCCGGTTGGGCATTATGTGCTGAAGGTTTTATGTTAAATAATAATTTAATGACAATTGTTGGTGCACTGATTGGTTCATCTGGTGGTATTCTATCATATATTATGTGTAAAGCAATGAATCGTTCATTGCCAAATGTTATTCTTGGTGGTTATGGTACATCATCAACAAAAGGAGGAAAACCACAAGAAATTGTTGGTACACATACAGAAGTAAATGTTGATGCTGTTACAGATATGATTAAAAATGCAAAGAATATTATTATAACACCTGGTTATGGTTTATGTGTTGCTAAAGCGCAATATCCCATTGCTGAAATGGTTAGTATTTTGAAATCAAAGGGAAAGAATGTACGTTTTGGAATTCATCCAGTTGCTGGTAAGAAATTAATTGCATTTAATGCCATATTATAATTTCTTATCGTGTTCTTTTTTACTAATTATTAAAGGACGTATGCCTGGACAATTAAATGTACTTTTGGCTGAAGCTGGAGTACAATACGATGATGTATTAGAAATGGAAGAAATTAATGACGATTTTGCAGAAACAGATTTAGTACTTGTAATTGGTGCTAATGATACAGTTAACAGTGCTGCTGAAGATGATCCAAATTCAATTATTGCTGGTATGCCAGTATTGAAAGTATGGAAAGCTGATCAGGTAAATTAAAAATACACAATAAAATTTTGAATTGATTTTTAATTAATGAACTTTTGCTTTGTTTTTTTTTAACCAAAAAAGGTGGTTGTAATGAAACGTTCACTTGGCGTTGGTTATGCTGCCGTTGACAATCCAATTTTCTATAAACCAAACAGTGCTATGTTATTAGGTGATGCCAAAAAGACATGTGATGCACTTCTTACAAAAATTAAAGAACAATATCAATTGTAAATTTTCTATTTTTTACTAAATTCCCCAAGTTTTTCCAATTAACTGTTTTTTTATAATTTTTTTTTGTCTCTTGTTGTAAAATGTAAATAAAATTAAATCAATTTTTTCTCTTTCTCTCGTATAATTAATTTTTTTTTATCGTAAAAAAAAGATAAAAAAATTAAATTACACAAAAAAAAACTTAAATAAATTGTATTGTTTGTTTTTTTCTTGTTTTCCAAATTTATAGAAAATATAAAAGAAATTTTAGTAAAATTTAATTATTGAAAAATTTTTGTAAATTTAAAAATTTAAAAAAAAGATAAGAATGTTAAAATTAATTAAGATTAAAAATAGCATGCACACACAAATGCACACACACACACAAAATGAAATTAAAAATAAAAATATATTTTATAAATAATTTTTAGAAGTTCTTTGATTTTTTTTGTCGTTTTTTTTTTATTTGAATTCCCATCAAATTGAGTTCATTAAATGGATTTAGATTTTTCCATTCTTGTGATAAGCGACGATATAAAATAAATACAATTATGACACCCTTCAAGTAACGTCAGGTTGATTAATTTTGAATGAGAATGAAATTACGAATAGCAATTATTTGAAAAGATGAAAATGACGTTATCAATGCAAAGTTATCCCCCAATTAAAGAATTAATAATTCATTTGGGGGATTTGCGGAATATTGTACAATCATCAAGTACTTTTCTTACAAACTCTAATGAGTTCATTTAATCAACGTACCAATATTATCAGATTACAAATACATAAAATATCAAACATTAATTTACAAATAATTAAGAAGAATTTCTATTGAGAATAATCTAGATTTTTCTTTTGTATGAATTATTTAAATTTGTATTACTGAAACACGTCATAAAAACAATATTCATTGAATTCCTTTAATTAATTAACAAACAAAAAAAAAATCAATGTTTTACAATTCACTACAAAAATGTTTGATTTTAGAAAAATTGTAAACATTAACAGATGTAAATTGTGTTTACAACAAATAATAACAAATGAAACATGCAAATGTTTATTTTTAACAAAAACAACAACTGATAGTGAATTAACTGAAAAACAATGTTTAACTGAAGACAACGATTGTGTTTGTATTGATGAAAGAGAATTTTTTTTTAGTTACAAGACAAAATATAAACGGAAGCAAATGATAAAAATTCCTCTTTCTTATAATCAATTTCGTCATTTCCTTTATGAGACTAACTCAATAGTATTGTATCTGGCATAATCTAAATCAAAAACAAAAAAAGTACATCACTGATTATTTGAACATTTTTTAGCGAACAAATTTAGTTGAAATTATTGCAGAAAATAAATATTTAGCATTGAGGTGTTTCTTTTTATTATTGTTTTGTGATCAATCAACCGGATATTTAAATGACAAATGATAAAAAAATTGACAAAATTCGTTATATAATTTAACGTATATATAATTTACAACGTGAATTTACAAATAATAATAATAAAACATTTATCGAAATGAATAAAAATGCAAATAAAATTCTAGTTAGATTTTGTTTTTTTTTTCAAACAAATTGTGTTGAGAATAAAAATAAAACATACATACATACATATACACACACACACAGACACATACACACGATATTTAGATAATTTATGTAGCTCTGGAGACAACACATTTATTAAATTAAATAGAAAATGTAACTAATAGTTTTTAGTTTAGACAGCAACTTCAATTAGACAAAAAACAAAAACTAAAAAACAAAAAAAAAATTGTCGCGAAAAAGAACAAAAAAAAAATAGAACCAATTCGTAGAAATTTAATCTTGAACATTTTTAATTAATTTCTTTTGAAAAATTGATGAGAAAATTTCCAAAATTGTCTTTAGTTATGAATGACAGAATGAGAAAATTATAAAATAAAATTCTTATAAAAAAAAAGGAGACAGAAAAAAAATTAAATTCTTTAACTGATGACAAATTTGCATTTTATTAAAAAAAAAAAAGAGTTCTTAAAATTGGTTCAAACACAGAACAGAAAAACAAATTGTTTAGAAATGAAAATATCTTCGGTAAAAAACATTTTTAATTAATTTGAAATTAAGTTTTTATTGATTTTAATTATGCCGATATTTTTATTTCTTTCGAATTCATTCTTCTGATTAACACAACGAATTTGTAAATCCCTCGGTGACATTCATTTTGAAATCACCGAATACTATTTGACACAAATTTTATGAAACAAGAAAATGACAAAAAAAAAACAAATGAAAAACGAACAACAGAAGATCGTCTAATTTTTTTTGTTAAAAGTTGAACTTTGAAGTTTTGATTAAAGTTTCCATCTCCCCCACAAATAATACCGCAACATTCAGTAAAATCTAATCATTAAAAAGAAAACAAAAGCGTACGAAATGCCGTAGAACAAACATTAACGCTAAATATTTGGCAAAATAATTGGAAATTTTGTTTTATGTATTTTTTCTCATCTATAAAAAGAAAGAAGAAGTTTAATTCTTTTTAAACACGGAAACAAGAGAATAAGAAAAAAATTGACGAAAAACAGAAGAAAAAGATAATTTTTTAAAAAAGAATTCACCTGAAATACATAAAAAAAAATATAAATAAATAGGTTCATTGACATCACACAACAACAACAATTGATATGAAACAACAACAATAACAACAACAAAAATAACTTCATAGAACAATGAACATGTACTATGTCCAGTGTAATCGTAATTTCTTACAAAATAAAAAATTCAAATAGGGAATAGGAAAAATAATGAAAAACACGATTACATAGAAAAAGGGCTTTTAATTTTGCTGTGTATTGTTAGTGCACGTGCACGTGTGTTTTTACTCATAAACAAAAAACAAAAAACAAACTACAAACTACAAACCAACGAATTGGAATGAATTATAAATTAAATCAAATAAAAAACGAAATAAAGAAAGACAACAAAAAATAAAGACATAAAGGATGATTGAGTGAGGGGGATCTAATTGCGGTCACTCCACTTTCTTTCTTATAGGGTTCAACCAAATTAATTAATTAATTAAATAAATTGGAACAGAAATAACTGAAAGAAATTAATAATCAATATTTAAATATTTTAGTATTGAACTTATTAATTTCAATATTTCAACACTCCTTACTTTCTTAACCCCCTTGTCGTATTATCAGTATAATTACACGCATCAATCAATCGATACAATTAACATAAAAACGGCTGATAATCCACCCAAATTTTAACGTGAACCAATTTGTTTTGTGTTCAAAACCCTTCTTTGTTAAAACAACGAAAATTAAGATCAAGGTTAAGTCTTTCTTAATGATGTCGTTATCATCATTACTTATTGTATACTTATTAGTCATTCACACTTCTGTTTGTGTGTTTTTTTTTTGTTGTCTTCTTTTATTTTTTTAAACAAATTTTTGATATTTTATGTTTTGTTGCCATTCTTCGTTTTGGTTGTTTCTTTATTTTTGTAAAATAGAAAATATAAACTCATCGGCATTGGTCGGTCACCAAACTTTTAATCAAATGAATTGTTTCCTTTTTGTCTTCATAATAATTGTTATAATTAAACAACAAGAGACTAGAACTTTATTATACAAAAAAAAATACGGCGTTTAAATCAAAAGGCGGATCAAAATTCATTTCAATAAATTTTAAGAAAAAAATCAAAAATACAAAACCAAAAAAAAAACCGAACAAACTCAAAATGTAATCAGTTCACCTTAGTTCCTGTTTCCCAAAAATAAAAACAAAAAATCAAAAATGGTTTTTGATTGAAATTAATAATTTTACTGATTTCCTTTACAGAAGGAACTAAACTTATTTAAACAAATGAAATAATCAATCAATACAGAAACACCTTTATGTGTGACTAAATTATTGAGGGTTAAATTTATTTCCAATAACGTCACACCCATAAACATTATTGTCTGTTATTCTTCTAATTCCCTTCGATTTTCCAAATGGAACAAACTTTTTATTCTACTTTTTTCTTAATTGTTTTCTTAACACAACTTGACATATACAACAGTTAAATTCTCTACGCCTTTGATTAATTCACATTTGTATATTTTCGGTATATTTTTTTTTTGATTGTAGAATCAAAAAAAAAAAAGACAATCATGTATCGTTATGTGTATTATTAAATCGTTTCATTTCGTTAGAATATAGAATGACGTGAAGACTTCACTCATAGAAAATAATGAAAAAATAAAAAAACTGAATAAATAAAAAGAACACAAACCAACCATTTTTTTTTTCATTACTAAAGAACCGTGACCGAACTGATACTCTCTCTCAGTTGAACGACGCGAGGTAATGTTTTGGCGATTTTCTGCGTTTAAATAGTTTTTCCATTTGTGTTGTGTTGTGTGTTTTTTTTTATTATTATTCTTTCGTTAGTTTTTATTTTTCATACCCTAGTTTTATACAGACGATTGTAGGAGACGGACGCGCGCGTGACACAATCTCATAAAAGTTCGTACATTACAAAAAGAAAAAAAGTTTCTTTAAAAAAAGAGAAAATAAAGAGACAATAAAAATAAGAGAGAAAATTGTGAAAAGGATAAAAAACGAAAAAAAAAAGGAAGAGACATTTAAATTTATGATTTGTTTGGGTGGATCCTGAGATTGGAGATGTGACAATAATGAGAATAAAAATATTTGTAAATTTCTGAATCATAACAAAAAAAAAAAGTGTTCAAATAACAAAAACAACAACAAAGAGAAATATTACAAAATTTGTCTGTTTTGATCTTTGTACAAAATTTTTTTTTATTATTCTTTAATTTACGAAATAATTTCTTGTTTAATTGAGTGTTTAAAATATGTTTGTTTGGTACTTTAAAAAAGTGACTATGATTATTAGTTTATGTTTCGGTTTAACTTTATAAAAAAAAGAAAATAAAAAAATAAAGTGTACCAAGGAAAAAAAATTTATGTGAAATAATTAATTATATTTAATTAATTTCAAGTTTAGTTCAGTTCAGTTCATAGAATATAAAAGTGCACAAGTCCATCACTTAACTTATTAAAATACATAAATCATTAGAGGAAAGAACGTAGAATTTTTTATACCATACATTAATTAATTAAACGTGCTACTAAATTACTAAATACTAATTAATTATTACACAACAATTTGTAAATAGTAAAATTGTCAAATAGTTTATAAAACAGAAAAATTTGTGTTCACTAAATATGATGAAAAAGTTAAAGTTTTGTTTAGTGTGAAAAGAAAAAAGTGTTCACTCCAAACGACAACAAAAAATAATTGAAAAATTCACATAATAAAGAAATTAAACCAAAGAAGGAATAAACCAAAAAAATAATAATAAAATGTTAAAATCAGTTGGACTAACGTTACCAACAATCAAAACACAAAAAGGATTAGAAACAGATGATAAACAAAAAAAGAAAGAAATTTCTGATGGTACAACAACAAATACAAAGTGGCGTTTATATCGAAGACGACAAAAACCAAAAATTGTAGAAAAAATTCTAGTTGATAAATGTCAACAATACGATGAAAATGATATTCAAGATAATAATTATGAATTGGATAAAAGGTTTGTTTCTCAGACGTTTTTTTTTTGCTTTAAGAACTTTTGTGTGTGTGTGTGTGTGTGTGTGTGTGTGTGTGTGTGTGTGTGTGTGTGTGTGTGAGTGTGTATTTTTATTGATTAAACAAAAAATATAATTTTTTATAGAATTTATTTTCTTAGAATTTGAAAATATTTTGTTGGTTTCCCATTTATTGTTTAAATTTTTCGTCTAGTAATTCTCGTGTACCTCCAACTACACACAACTCACAAATATAAAAAGTTCTATAAAAGTTAATTGTTTCTTTTATTATTTTTTTTGATAATTAAATTTTTTTTGTTGTAATTTTTTTTATCAATAATTAACGGTTTGCATGTGCGAAGTGTAGTAGAATCAGTACATTGAAATCTGCTTGTTAGGAAAAACTAAGAATATAATTATTAGAAATAAAGGTCAGAGTTCATTTCAGTTAGAATACATTTGGAACAATATTATTAAATTGTCAGAATTCTGACGATCGATTTAATTTCAGTTTTCTTGTTAAAAAAAAATTGACCATAACAAAAACAAAACAAACAAATGAAGTTTAATGTTATGAAAATGACTTTTAATGACAAAACACAAAACAAAAAAATGTAGCTACGAAATGCTGAATAAAACCAAACCAAATAAATAGAGAAATGAAATAAATGCAAACACGAACTTCTACCGAATGTGACTCATAACAATATGGAAAAGGGGAGTTGGATTTTCCTTCTATTTTTTTTTGTTTTCTTGTCTAACAATCGAATCGAAAATATTCCAAGTTTATTTCAATTATGAAAAATTAAAATGACAACAAAAATTATAAACAATCGAATGAAAAAATTGTACTTGAATTCATTTAGATTTTTATCCTTGAAAATAAGAAAATATCCACCTTTTAAAATTTTACCGTCCTCCAAAATAAGAAAATCTTTAAAGCAAAAAAAAAAGACCGACAGAAAAGGTAAAAAAAACTTAAAGACTGGGATTGGGCAAGTGCAGCAGTGCAATAATTGAAACGAGGAGAATGAAAATTGTAAATATTTTCGTATGGGAAATTATTGATTTTCCATTTATCACGAATAAATTTTCTGAAGCATAACGAATATTCTACATTACGAAAGGATGATTTGCCCACCTCTTTACAGTAGACAGTCGCTATACAAACAACGACTATAAATTGACTGAAATGAAATCAAATATTTAAAAGAAAATTCGTAGACTGATTAATTAAAGTAATTTTCATTCATTACTTCCGGATTTTGAACAAATATTTTAAATTGAACCTGAGCAGTAGTGCCAAATTTACCGAAAACATTTCCGGTTTGCTAAAAGAATTCAATTTGTACAATAAAAAATAATAATATAAAAATAACATTTGATAAACAATAAACACGCACACTGATTCCCTCATTAAAGTGATGTCATAAATGTAAACACAAAAAATTCATTACGTAAAATATAAAATAATTCAATTCAAAAACAGACAAATAATTGTCATCAGAAAACCGAGGCAGAATCAGTGAAATTTTTGAATGCAATAAAATGAAACATTTTAGTTGGAAAAAAGCGTTTTTTGAAACGAAAACAATTGACTATTTTTGTGATAATCTGAATTTTTTCTAAAAATAAACGTTTAACGTTGAAATAAATTTATGTTATCGTTAAATTGACTGAATTTGATAAATTCAGGTTCGATGATATTTTATTGGATCAATAAATTGTTACATTGTTGTCAGAGATAGAAGACGAAATTGATGTTGGTTTAAATTTAAATGGTTTGTTCCCTTTTAAACAATTAGTTAAACGGGTTTGTAAAATTTCGTTATTGGCTATGGGGTTAATCATTTGAAAATTCATCTAAAATAAACTTTAGTTGATTTTCTAAAGTAACTTTTAATTTTTGTATTCTTATTATTTCAGATTATCGTGTAATATACCAACATCATCATCATCATCATCACCACAAACATCATCAACAATAAGTTCATATACAGTACGTGAAAAATCAAAATCATGTGATATAATTTTTGTAAATGATCCATGTTTTATTGAAGAGAATTTAGATAAAAATTTCTTACCAAATATAAATCGTAATTCATTAATAATACGTGATAGTTTACGTAATAAAATACGTATACAAATAACATATGATGAAGATGCTGAACATGAAATAATTGAGACTAATAATTATGGGAATAATATAAGGGAAGATGTGGTTAATTTAAGAAATTATAAAAGTAATGAAAATGGTGAAACAACGGTTGTATTAAATAATGAACGTTATTCACGGAATTATAATGAAAATCCAATTGATGTGCCATTAGAATATATAAATAGACAAAATAAATCATCGCATAAACGTAAAGTAACTAGTCCAAGAAGACAATTACGTCCGATTACAACAAATGAAAGTTTGAACAAGGTAAGAATAAATCTTTAAATCGTTTAAAAAATTTTACCACTTTTTTTGGCTACAATTTCAGTTGCTGAACAAAATTTGTCTAATTTTCATTTGATAGCGAAAATCGAATGTCAATCAATCGAGTAAATAATCTTAAACAAAAAACGTAATTACTTCAAGAAAAATTAACTTCTTTACTCATCATAACTGTTTTGTTTACATATTTTTTGTTTTTCTTACAAAATTCCAATTAAAATTATTTACAATTTTCTCATAAATAAATTCTTTTTCTTCTTTGTTGTCTTTTTATAAAATTCTTTCTAAGTTATTTAATAAAGATTGAAAAACAAAATACTAATCAAATGTTTACATTAAATTTTCCCTAAAGAAAAAAAAAATATCTTTTACATTTAACTTTCAAATGATTGATTATAGCAAATTAAATTATTGTGGAAAACGAAACAAGAATAAAACATTAAAAACACATGTTTTAAAATTAGAAACAAATCGCATTCAATTTACTTCTATTTTTTTTGCTATTCATAAATTTGCGCACACAGAGAACTTAAAAAGAAAAAAGCTGGTGTTTATTTTTATTATTTTTTTAAAATCAGAATGGAATTTATTTAGCAAAAAATTAAAGATGTCAAGTATTAAATCTTAGAAAAAATCAAATTAATTATAAAAATACTTAGACAGTTTGTTTCTTTTTCTCATCAAATATGGATTAAAGTTAAATTCCAAAATTCCATAAACCAACAAATAGAATTCCATTCATTATTATTAATTTATTTCCGTAGAAGTCATTGGGTCATTTTAGAGAGGTGGTCCACTTATAGACGTTTCGATAGATAAAATTTTTCTCTTTCTTAGTTTAGCCTACTTAAAATATAAATAAACTAATTTTGTTTCTTTAATTTTCATTTAAGGAGGACTGGATTCAATTAGATGAAAATTACTCAGAATCAAATAATAATATAAATTTAATAACAAAACCAAATTTAAAAAAACGTGAATTTTTACATGAAAATATTAATCAACGTAATCAACAAATTCCAAATCAATTAATACCATCAACATCAACTTCAACAATAAATGATAGTAATACAAATACAATAAATCGTAATACATTACCATTAATAATGAATACATTTAATACAATAAATCAAACATCAAGTCGTATTGATATTAATTCAATACTTCATCATAGAAATTTTACTCATCACAATTCATTTGAAACAAAAGAAAAACCAATAAAAAATGTCAAAAAAAATTCAATTAATGTAGAAAATTTTAATAATAATCCTTCAGGAATAACAACATTACCAGTACAAGAAACAACGATTAATAATAATAATACTAATGTAAAACAAATAGAACCAACAACATTTCGTAATGAATTAAAATTATATCATCGTTTTGGTGGAAGTATACAAAATTTAAATAAAAAAAAAGTTTTTGCAAAAGAATTAAGTGCAAGTGAAATGAATATAAGTGAAGTATGTAAAGGTAATAAAAATAATATTACTGGCATAAATCGTATTAATGGAAATAGAATAAATTCAATTAATTCATCATCACATATTGTTAGTGATTCAGATTGTTCATTATGTTCATCTGTTATTTATAATAAAAAACATAAAAATTTACCAACAAATAATACAATGTTTAAATCAAGTTCAGGTTCATCAATAAATTGGCGTAAATATTTAACATTTAATTTATTAAAAAGGAAACGTATTAAAAGTGGACGAGAGTGAGTACATTTATTTATTTTATTTTATTTTATTATTTTGATGTTTTAAAATTCGATATTCATGACTTTTATCTATCAACGTTCTTCCCACATTTCAAAATCTAGTAGAGATAAATTGAACAATTAATGATAATGCAAATGACTACATTAAACACCGCTTTGTTTTTAAACAAACATTTTATCAAAATGTGATTACACGATTAACAAATTAAATTCAACGCCTAAATGTATAGTTTATGACACAATTTACGTTTTAAAGGTCATGAATTGATGCCTGTCAGCACCATTACAATATTAAATTTTAAATTTTTTTTAAGTAACTGATTAAATTTTAAGGTTTTTCTTTATCAATAAAATTTATTATCGTTTAACGTAAAAAGGGAGGAAAACTACTAAACGTTAAATTTACTTTTTAAACCTTTTTTCACGTTCAATCCTAACAGTATTAAATTTATACAATTATTGTGTTTATATTTGTTCAAATTTTGTGTTATGATTTTTACTGGGAATATTCCCTCAATAAGAAAATAAGTCAGTTAATAATATAAACTTAAATCAAGTTCAATCCCCTTTTGTATTGTTTACTTTGATAATCGAAAACTGCAAAAAAAATCAAAGTGTTTACATTTATTCAAAAATCTATTTGAATCAATAAACCATGAATTGTGGTGATTTATTTTCAATATTATTTACATTTTTTACGAATTCCTTTTATAAACGATTATTCTCCGAAAATAAATTCATGATCATCTGCCCATGATAAGGACAAAAATATACATAAAATATCTTATCAGTAAAATTATTGAAAGTATTATTTCCTGATTTCGTTAACGTCATTCATTAAATTCAAACATTCGAACTTTGTAAGTTGTTTATAGAAAACTGATATTTTAATTAAATCTCTAAAATGAATTTCATAAAAAATAATCACAAAAAAGTAAGTCCAGTGAAGTTACCAATAATTACCGATGATTCTGTACAATTAGATACACGTAACACATCCCCACCAAAATGGAAAAAATATTTAAAATTAAATATTTTTAAAAGAAAACAATTTAAAATTGAAGGATCAAAAAAGTGAGTAAAATTTTCAATTTTCATTGAATGATTCTGGTCAAAATTTACATTCGGAGAAATTTTTAGATTTCGGTTTGTGTTAAGTGGATTTATTTAATTGAAAAAATCTAAATACGGAGAAAATATTGGAATAAAAAAATAATAAAAAAAGAAAAGTTCCAATCAATAGTTTATTAATCAATTCTATTGTTCTGACCAAATTGTTACGTAATCTTTATTTAGAATATTATGTTGTCTGCGCTTCATTTCTATATTTTGTATTTTCTTACAATTTCGTGACATTCAAAAACCAATGATAAAATAATGTTCGCACAATATCTGTTTTAATTAAGTAACAAAAGGAATAGTTCTATAGATTAAGATTAATTGAAGAATATTTTTAAGTAACAAAATTCACTGAAGTTAAAAATTGAAAAGAAAAAAAAATAATAAAAAGTTAAATTAAATTAAAACTGTGTTTTGTCGTCACATTGTGAAACCGATTCATTCAAAATTGTGTCTTTTACACGATAACATAATTTCGGTAAAATTCTTTAAGGTTTTAACTGTATTAGTGATTAGCCGATAGACCTTTTGTCTAGACTTCTAAATATTTTAAACGATTGAAATCAACCCAAATATTTTATAATCGTAGTACGCAAAATTGTATTTATGTGAAGTGAACCATTGAGTTGTTTTTTTTGTCTTGTGTTAGAAACACAACACAAGATCGGCAGTAATTTCCCTATACGCTTTCCATAATAACAACTCACGGCAATTAATCTTATAATTATACGTCATAACTCATCCAAAAATAATAGCCGAAGGCCAATATTTTATTGATTCCCAACACTATTCTTATAAACGTACGAACTTTTTTTACCAATTTTCAATTACATAATCAGTATTGCCGGATAGATGAATTTAATAACGTAACAATGTAGCAAACCAACATTTAATTTAATAATAAAACATGAGTTTTTTTTTCACTAAATTTTAACCAAAGAATTAAAAATATAATGGAAGTGAAGTATTATTTTCTGTACAACAAAAGCTTTAAACATCGCCAAATTTTTCTTTATTAAATTAAGAACAGAACAATGACACATTCACATAATATTGTCACAAAAATCTAAATCTAGAATATTCATCACAATGACTCACAATTCCATTTTTTAACAGATCTCGTTGATCTTAAACGTAATGATCTCCATTGCAGCATAATTCCAAATTACAGATAAATAAAAAAACTATGTAATAAAATTACGAATATATACAAAGAGAGATTTCTGTATGGATTTTCTTTTGTGTTGTGTTCAGTTACTATGAAATACAATATCCGTTAATGTGAATACAAATACACTAACACATAATTATATTCAATTTATTTACTTTACCGGAAACATTAGAGAAAAAAATTAATAAATACAAATATTCCAAAAATCATTAAAAATAATAAGAATTTTTTATTTGATGTTTTATACGGAGAATTAAAGGTAAACAATGTGGAAATGGGATAATTATTTAAGTACATAATTGAATAATCAAATTTTTAGAGATTCCTCAATCACTTTTGTTAGTGGGTCATTCCCTTTAGTTTTGTTGAACGAGAAGCTGACTAAAGAGTTCTATCTAAACATAATTCCCATTTTATCCCGATTTCGAATTAGAGAAATAAACATTTTTTTTAAGAGGAAGTTCATCAGTTTTGGATAATTGATTTAAAATTAGATTCGTGCTAAAGTTAAATTTAAGACAATTTTTAGAAAAAATATAAACAAAAAATGTTGGTTGTGTGTGTGTGATTTTGTTTTTGTCTTTATTTTGTATAATTAGGCCGGAGGTGCGTTCAAGCAAAAACAAACCATAACGTATTATTAAATTCCAAGTGTAAAATTTAAATTACCTTCCTACGTCCTACCTGATGAAGTTAGAGATTTAGTTTTCATTCTACTTCCCTCACACAAAGAACATTATCTATTTTGTCTATGATTGATTCTAATCTTTTTTTCATTTATTTCATTCTCTAATGATGTCTGAAAATTACATTTCCATTACATTTACATAATTTTTGCATGTTTAACTTCAGTTTAGTCTTTGACTATATTTTAATCAAATTAAAAAAAATGTTCAAAAATTAAAAAGCACTCAAATAGAAACAAAAAAGAAAAGAAAACCTTTTCATTCAGTTCAGTTTCAGGATTTCAAACGTGAACAACGAAAAATTGTACAAAAGAAAAATGTTTTATTATTCTTAAGAAATAAATTCTATTTTTACTGGATGAATTACTGGAAATTAAGAAATTCAATTAAAACGACTCTTGTGTTTTGTTGTTGTTGTTGTATTTTTTGATAAAAACATTTTAAGAATTTTAAGTTTTTCGTTAAAAAACTTCAAAAAAAAAACAACATAAGTGTAAAATGATACAAAGAAAAAAAAAAGTGTAATTTAATTTAAATCACGTTTTTAATTGTGAAGAAATAAAATTAAAATAAGTAGTTTGAATTCTATAAAAGGGTTTTAAGTTAAATAATTTTTTTAATTTGTTTCATTCTTCATTGTTTGATCGATCGTGATTTTTTTCTCTATATTTTTCCCCAACAAAATATAATATTCCATTTTTCTTTTCTTTTCTATTTCAACTGTGCAACTACGTTGTTGTTATTATTATTGTTGTTGTAAGGTGGTTTAGCAGTGTGTTTTTGTTGTGGTACCAATACCTGAATAGTTTAAAAATAATCCTTCAGTCATCAGGTGAATAAATGTATAGAAAATTACGCGCTCTATTTTTTTCTTTTTATATTTTCTTATTTGGTTCAAGTTTTTTTTCAATTTTGGTTCAATAGATAAAGAATACAAGTGAAGTTAACATTTTTTTCTTATAACAATAAATCAAATCAAAATTGATAAATTGAATTTACTAAAATAATTAATTCACAATAAATTAATGATTAAATTTTTGGAAGAAATAAAAAAAAATATGCCTACCAATGAAGAGTTGGCTCAACTGGATACAGATTACACTAAAGATACGGGGTAAGTTTAATCTAAATTTTTTCTTATAAGGAAAATATTAAAACGAAAGAAAAAAACAAGTGAAAATATTTGTAAAAATTTTTGTTGGTTTATTCTTTATTGGTAAAAGAAAATTTTGCCTACTCCCTGGTTATAATGAAGTCTATTCCAAGACCCCCGTTACTACGAATATTTGTTCTAAATACATATTAAAACTCGAGCTAAACACGATTTTTTCCGTAACAATAATTTTCCTCAAATAAAAAACCCCACGTTATAACGAATATTGAACCAACTTGACACTTCTACATTTATAACGAGAATAATAGAGTTGTTTCTTTCTGATAACAATTATTTTTTATTTGTCATTTCCACAATCATTTATTAAATGAAAGTTTTATTTTTTATTGTATTTATTTTTATAAGAAAAAAAAATTGATCGATTAAATTATCGGCAGCCACATTGGCGTCTCTCTTTGTTTGTTCCATTTATTTGTATAAATAATGCATTATATGCGCGGACATTAGTCTGATTATTATACCGTTTATTGACATATTTCTAAATTATTCAAATTAAAGATGAGTAATTTATATGTTTTTCCCCTTTTTTCCACAAACACAATCTCGTTAGATTTCTAATTTTTATTATTATGGATTTTTTTGGTTCTTCACAAAAAGTTCTTTCGAAAAAGAAAATATCAAAGTTATCTTGACCTTCGCACTATTTGACGTTATGACCTACATCAATATGATTTCAATTCACCTAAATTGAATCTTACACAAGTTGTTTTTCTTGTTATTTTTCATCATTAGAAAATCAAGGAAATGATTTAATTTATTTCAAGAAATATAAATTATTCAGAGAAAGTAAATAAAAATGATGCTCTGTTTTTTTTATCACACTCATTTTTTTATCTTTTATTAAATTAGAAGAAAAATGAATGCAGCAATTTTGTTTGTTTTGAGTTTTATTTGTTCTTTGTTTTTCCAAATAAAAAAGAAAAATTTATCAACCAAATTTTATGAGAGAAGGGTAAACAGTCTTTAATGTCATAAGAAATAAATTGTTTACATAAAATATGATCTCATTATTAATTACGATTACAATTTAATTTGTTTTGTTGTGTCTTCGTATTTTTTAAATTAAAAAAAAGAAAAGTTTTTTCTTTGACGCATTATTGTTTGAATAAATAAACCAAAAAAAAAATGAGAATATTATTTTGACCTTGTCATTCTCCCACCACTCCACACCCTTCTTCTATCCTATCACTTTTCCATTAATTCTAAAAATAGACTTTTATGTGTTCAGTTTTATGATACGATTCGATAGAGGAGAATTTTCCATTAGCTTCTGACAATTTTTCCATTTCCAAGAAAATATTTTTCAAATTAAAACAAAAAGAAGAAGATCTGTCTATCATTTTTGACTCGACGCCAACCAATCAGAGAAATACTAAAATTCAATAAACATTCACATGGAAAATGCGAATATAGAAAACTATGTTTGATGGACAAATTTGTACAATTCCAACCAAAATAAATACATTGGAATACAACAACAATAATACAAATGTAATGAATGTGTGAAATCCATCGAACAGAAAGAAAAATTCAAACAACTACACATGAAGACATTCAAGGTTTATTTATTTATTTTTTTGTTGTTATTATAATAAACATTGGAGCATGGACAGCAGGTCAGGCATTAAAACAATAACAATAGCAAAAAAAATAAAATAGTAAATAAAAGAAATAAAAAATTGGAGTAAAATTACAAAAATAAAAAACAACAATAGCCAATACATGATGGAAGAAGAATTAGACGAGAAGGGGAAGAATAAAAAATAAATCAAAACTATTTGTATTCTGGACGTGAACAATTCAAGAAGAGTAAAATTAATTTTCTGTTGTTGAGTTTACTAAAATGGAAGTTATTTGTTTGGTTCAATTTTTGTACACGATTTTCAATCGTGTATTGAAAAATGTAAAAAATTACAAGAAGTATAGTTTGACTCTGACATTTCTATTTTATGAAACTGAAAAAAGTAAAAAAACGAAACATCATGTGATAAAAATATAAAATATAGAAAACAGAAAATACAAAATAAAGAAAATAGAATTTTGTTGAGTTCAGTTGCGCGCAGTCGCAAAGTGAAAAATTTAATTTTTTTTTCTGTGATACAAAAAAATAAGAAGAAAAGTTAGACAATATCTTGTTTGTTACTTATTTATTTTTGTTCAGTAGAAAATTGCATTTTATTAAATATTGCCTTCATTTATTAATTGAAATTAAATGGAATTAAATTGAATTGTCAAAATCAGAGACATTTTATTTAAAGGAATTAAATTATTGATCTTTATTTGAGGACAAGACAAAATAATTAAAATCAATGTATCGAATATTTTCTTCTCCGCAGTTCTATAAATTTACTCAAATTTTGTGAATTTCTAAATTTTTTCATTTAAAATTTAACATTCGAGAATTTTAAATTAAAAAATTTTGTTCAACAATTTTAATTTATTTTTCTTAACAAAAAAAAAAAAAATTTCAACACAACGACAGACAACAGACAAACGGAAAACAATGACTCAAGTAAATTAATTTTATAAATAGTTTTTTTTTTTGTTTTTAGTGTATTTGTTCTATTTTCTGAGCATCATAGTTCAATTCTCATGATAGTCTTCATTTGTCTTAGTCTTTCTCATTCTTAAATACAACAATTTCCAGTTCAGCTTTTCAATTTTTTAATCTTTGAATCTTTTGTGTAAAGTGCAGAATAAACAAACAATTTTTTGAATATGCTGTGTTTCTATTATTCTATAATTTCTGATTCACTCTGAATGCAAATATAGTCTAAACTTTAAATAATTATATATTTACTTGATAATTTATTTAAAAGTAAACAACAACAACATTAATTATCAAAAAGTAACAACAACAACAATTAGTGTGAAATTTAAGAACTTTGGTTTTTTTTTTAAGCCGGAGATTATAAAACTGTGTTTTGTAATCATTAGCTAAAAAAAAGTTGAACAAACAAAACAAAGTTTTTTTTATTGGAACAATAAATTAATTGTTGAAATCCAGTGCGAATATTTTAACTTTAAACATTACACATCTCTTCTATTTTTCTCTCATTCTCTCATTCTCTAAGATGAACTCTACTTGTGTAGTAGTTCGATACGTAACGTTTACTTTATTTAACACCTTTCGTAATATTCATGCTAAATGAAATGAAATTAGTCATCTCATCACATCTATAATTAAAGAGAATTTAATAAATTTTTCTTATAATTTAAAAGAAGTAAAAAATTATTAAAACAAAAATAACAATAGAATAGGTAAAAAAAAAACAAATTTGGAGATCTTTTTTCGTCTGTGACTGTCTGACTGTGTGACTTTATTTTGTGACTCTTCTACGTTCTGAGTTTTTATTATTAAAAATTCATTGTTTGTTCTTTTTTATTAATTCGTTTCAAAGATCTTTTCTTGTATGTTTTCTTAATTTGGCACAAGATCCCAGCATCATCATCACAATACTCATGCAATGTAATATATTTTAAAAAAAAACTTTAGTTGTTTATTCGCCGGCATTCAAAGAGGAGGTGATATTTTATTTGTGGGGTTTAGTTGCTCTGTTCTTTTTATATATTTTTTCGTTTAACGCAAATAAAACTTGTTTTCTGTTATAAATTTTTAATTTAATTTAATTTTATAATATAAAAGTTGAAGATTTGTAGAAAAATTGTCTGTCGTGACCGAAATTCAATATTTTGTTTCATTTTGATTTCGAAAGTAAACTTTTAATTTGCTATTTTTTGATTTGTTGTATAATTTATTCTGTTTTAACTGTTTATTGTCGGTTGTCTATAATTCATTCTTTTTTTATTATTCCAAATTTGATTTTTCTTTAAATAAAATGTTCTGTTTTTTTCAAAGAATAAAAGAATAAAAATATAACGTCACATAAAAAATATTCAATTGAAATTGTTGCATGACAAATAAAAATGTGTTAATTTTTCTTGTGCGAAGAATAAAAAGAATAAGAAAATATTGTTTATTTTTGAAAGAAAGAAAAGATTTTTGTGTGCAAATTTGCTTAGAGTGATAATGATTATTTTCTGCTAATTTTTTAAAGTAATCTTAAGAAGAAAAGAAATATTTATAAGAAAAATAAATAAACAAGAGTCAACCTCTATACAGCATTAATAATTCGTCATCATTTGATTCAAATACAAAAAGAATCTTGAAAGACGGAAATTACGAAGTGAACGTAAAAAAAAAATTGTAATTGTTAAAAATAAAAATATGAAGTGAATGCCGGCAACTTAAAACAGAAAAAAGGCATTACATCATTTCTTGTAAGAAAAAAATTAATACAGTGTGACGTTTGCAACAGCTGATTCTAGCTATAAAATTTTGTCTTCCTTGGTGAAGTTTTTACTAAAAAGAGGAAAAAAGGAAATTTAAATCAAAATGGATGAAGAACAAATGTGGAAAGGTTTTTATGATAAACTGCAAGAATTAAAAAATTCAAAACCACCATCTGAACGTGAAACAGTGTACGTATTTTACTCAATATATTTTACCCAATTTTTTATTCTTCTTCACAATTATCAATTTCCATTAACTTGGAATAAAATAATTAAATAATAATAACCATGACTAAAACGAATAAAAACCTACAATGAGATTAATTAAGAATTAAAACCCAGAATCAGAAAATCTAACCAACAAATAAAACCTTGAGCTCTGATGTTGTTGTTTATTTTCATAGTTGTGTTTATTCAGTTTTTTAAACTTGTTTTTATTTTTTTTTTCATTTGATTATTTTGGTTGGTTTTTTACTCAATTCATTTTTTTTTTGTTTTGGTTGTTATTTGAATTGGAAACTTTTTATTTAACTTAATACAAAAATTCGAAATGAAAACAAAAGAAAAAAAAAGAGATTCTCTGTAAAAAACAAAAAAAAAAAACAAAAACAAAGCGATATTCCAGTGAACAGGAATTGAATTGAAAATTGAAAACAAAATGTGTAAACTGATGATGATGTCAGACTCAGTATATGGAAGGAATGGTCTTTTATTTTTTCAACATTTTTATTTTTTGATCCGTTCCGTTCCAGAGCACGATTTTTTTTTAAATTGTTTTATTTGACTTACACAAACAAAAACACACATACACAGAGAAGAGCAAACATACGCACATGAGACCTAACATGTTTTTATATTGCGTTCTTCTTTTTATGGAAATGAATAGAATTTTTTTTTACTTTAATCGTATCCAGTTTTTTGAACTTTTTACAGAAAAAAAAACTCTTCTTTCTTTCTTTCTTTAATTCGTTCAATCAAGAAATTTTAAAAATTAAAGAAATTCAAAACCACAAAACACAAGAAAAAGCCAAAATTAAAAATTGTATGAATTTTTGCTTTATTTTAAAATTCGAATTTAATGAATCAGCAATCCATTTATATCAATGTAGTTATTATGAATTCTGTTTTGGGATACCAGAAACGTCTGTACGATGATGAATTTTATTTCAGATAAAAATCACTTGATATGCATAATGGCATTTATATAAATAAAAAAAAATCAAAAAAACTTTCAATTGTGTATTGTGGTTTTTACCCCTCCCCTCGTCTACTCACACTATTCACACAGCGCCAACCTTAAAGAATATTTTTCTAATTGCTCATTTTCATTATTTTTTAATTATTACAGGAAATACTTAGCAATGTAAATTATAAGTTATTATTAATTATTTTATTATAATCCAGTAACATCATATTTAACTTAAAAGTTTCTTATAAAATATACATCAAGACTAACTAATTTAGGGATTAATCCCCACCGTTTGCACATATTACTTAATTAATTCCTTGCGATTAAATGTAAAATTGTTGTGATCATTTTGATTGATTTATTTTCAATTTATTAAATATTAAAAATTGTATTTATAATTATGAAATGATGAGAAACGCCAACTGAATCTATTATTTATATTTTTGTTTTATGATTATTTAAAGTGGGTTATTGTTAGTAGGTATAATATTACACACACACACACATTTAGGATCGTTTCTGTCTTATTAAAAAATTCCTCCTCCTCCATCTTCTCCAGTACAATTGCCTAGACACGACTTTTATGGTTTTATGAAAAAAAAACAAAATGTACATTTTGTGTCGCATAATAATTAAAATAATAAAAATTCTCTTTATTTGCATTTCATTAATCGTCATCATCAGTAACTATAACAAAGATACTATAGATAATTATTGTAGGTAGGTTTTGAGTTTCAAATGACACAAATATAGATCACAGTATAGAAACAATAACAAGAATTTAATTCAATTATAGTTTGCATTGAGAAAAATTGTTTAGATACAATTTTTTATATTTATTCTTTCTGACAGAAGAAAAATTGAGAGAATATCGATAGTAAAAAAACAATACATGAGACGAATACTTAATGTAGTAATTCTTTTGTTTCTTAATGGAAAATAGTATTTGATTAGAATTTTTAAATTCTTTTGCGTAATTTTCGATAACACAATCCTCCCATAATTATACTTTTCTATTATCAAATTATCAGTACACAAGTAACTACTTATTGGCGCGATTACATTAAATAATCAAACAGATTTTAATAATCGTACAATTATGAACAACCATAATTTAAAACCATTAACTGCGTTGTAAATTATTATATAATTTTAAACGTATTAGTATCCAACAATCCTTGACTTCAGAGTCAAATTTTAATTAAGTAACTTTTTTGTAGTTTAAAATTATTATTATTATTTCTGTCTTGTAATAATTATTTCATTAAACCCAAAATCAAAATTCGGTACAAAACAATAAAATTTACAAAATAAGAAAAAATTAACTTAAAAAAAAAAGTGTTGCGCTCAAAGTCATGTATTTATTTATTTTACTAACCTTTATCTATTTTTTATATCATTTGATGTTATTGCTTCCACTTTTTTTGTTTCTTCACTTTGCATAATCAACAGGTTTCTGCTTCTGAGAAAGAAATAAACCAAATTAAATTTTTGTTACTAATCTGATGATTTCAGGTTTACATTTTCCAAGTTCAACAAATTAAACAATTTTTTTTATTAAAGATAAAATCTCGTATTAAAGGAAATTGTATTCTCACGTGTGATTGATAAAGTCTAGAATCATCAAAGACATGTGTTCGATTATATAATTTATTCGTTTTCGTATAACTTAGATGGAAACAAGCTTTCGAAAGATTAATTTAAAGTCCAATAAACCACATTAAAGTAAAAAAAAAAACAATAATAATAATTATCAACTTTATAGAAAGTGATAGAAAATATATTTTCCCAGACTTCCAAAAAATGGGTCAAAAATTAAAACGCAGTTTTAGATTCTTATAAGATGTTAAACGCGTACGGAAATGGCTACTAATTTATAAATGACTGGAAGAAATTTTTAACACGAACTAAAGTAGTATTGTAACTGCAATTTGCAACAAATAAAAAATTATCCATAAAAAATAAAAAATAAGAAACAATGATTAAAATAAATAAAAAACATTTGCCTAGGTAAATAATATACAAATTTTCTTTAATTGAAAATGCAAATATGCAATAAATGTAAATGAATGAAATTCAGAATAACAAATTTTATTCAAAAAAACTTTGCGCTTTTTTACGTAATAACATTTAACACATAAAACAAAAATGTAAATAAGTCAATAAATTATATTTCATTCTCAATATTTATTAAATTGATAAGAAAAGTCTAAATGAAAATTCATAAAGTTAGGATAAAAATGCGTTAAATTAGAAAGCCGGCATCATTATAACCCTATTTTAATGTAAGAAAAAGACGCGACATTGAATAAATTAATTACCTTGATTATGTTCGTCTGGTATCTATTATCGAAATTCTATATATAACGATAATGTTACTCCAACTTTATTTATTTACTATTTTTTTATCGTATTACATCACTAAACACTAAAAAACACAATGCATTTCCAATGATTTTTTTAACTGCATCTCCATTATTGCGTTGCTGGTTGCTATAGTAATTCGTAACACAAAACACACACAAACACAAACAAAAAAATTTCAACTACAAAAATCGTTTATACCGAACACTGCGAAGTGAAACAAACCGATTATTACGGTGTGTCAGAAAGAGATAATATACGAGACCAATCCAAAACAGCTGTTTCTTTAAGTTTGCATGAGATGCAAAATATAACACAAATAGGATGAGTGAAATAAAAAGTAGATATATAAAATCAATAGTTTTGTCTCTGTTCAACACGTGAATATTTTGTGTATTGTACAATTTCCGTCAATTGCCAGTAATTTACAATGAAACGTTTAGAAAATATACAGCAATTGATTTATTTTTAGATATAATTTTTTTTGATTATTTTATTAACTCGTTTAAAAACCAGCAATAATGAAATACAACAGTCTCTCTCTAATTTTTTTCAAATTCAATTTGCGCATGCTTAATATAGTGATCTCGTTTTGTTCTATAATTTGGGGATGCTCTTTCTCATTCACTTATGACATTTCATTTTTAATTTTTTCATTTCATTTTTTCACGTCAGTAATTTTCGAGAAGTTGAAGTTTATCTTGCTGTTTTATTTGTTGTTTAATTGTCATTATATAACCGTGATAAACAAAATTATAAATATATTGTTTTTGAAAATGTTACGTTTATCAGTAATTATTAGGAGTGTTCCAAAGTGTAGTGGAAAATTTTGTTCTCTTGTTGAAAATTTACAACATAAAAGAAATATGCATTTATTACAAAGCCAAGCTTTAATTAATGGAAATTGGTGTAATTCGAATACAAAAAAAACCTTTAATGTAATTAATCCAGCGAATGGAAGTGTTGTTGGAACTTCGCCGGATATGAATGTTTCTGACGTAGAAAAAGCTATTGATTCTGCTTATACTGCGTTTCAGTCATTAGAATGGCAAAATAAAACAGCAAAGGAAAGGTCACAACTTCTTAAGGTAAATTTTTCTTATTGATATTTTTTTTATTAATTTTCTAATGAGTTTCCTTTGATTTTAGAATTGGTTTAATTTACTGGAGAAAAATCGTGAAGACATTGCAAAAATAATGACAGCTGAGTCTGGAAAACCTTTAGCAGAATCACTGGGGGAAGTTATTTACGGAAATTCATTTGTTGAATGGTTTGCTGAGGAAGCAAGAAGAATTTATGGTGAAATTGTACCAAGTCCAACAGCAAGCAAACAATTGATGATTATAAGACAACCAATTGGTGTTGTTGGTCTTATAACTCCATGGAATTTTCCTCATGCAATGATAACACGAAAAGCTGGAGCTGCGTTGGCTGCTGGTTAGTTTGCATTGTTTTCGTTAATTTTTTATTTTGTTATCTGTTTTATTATCTATTATTTTTAGGATGCACCGTTATTATACGTCCTGCTGAAGATACACCATTTACTGCACTTGCCTTAGCAAAATTAGCTGAAGAAGCAGGTTTTCCAAAAGGTGTAATAAATGTTGTTACATCAAGTCGCAATGAAGCAGGCCCAATTGGAAAACTTTTATGCACGAGTCCAAAAGTTGCTGGAATTTCATTTACGGGATCAACTGAAGTTGGAAAAATTTTATACTCACAATGTGCTCCTGGTGTAAAAAGAATCGCTCTTGAATTAGGTGGAAATGCACCATTTATTGTTTTTAAAACAGCAAATTTAGATAAAGCCATCACAGGTGCGATGGCATCAAAATTCCGTAATTGTGGACAAACATGTGTTTCTTCCAATCGTTTTTTGATTCAAGAAGATGTTGTTGAAGAATTCGTGGCAAAATTAACAACTGCTGTAAAAAATTTGAAAGTTGGTGATGGTGCTCAAAGTGGAGTACAAATTGGTCCACTCATAAATGAAAATCAACTGAAAAAAGTTAGTGGAATTGTGGAAGATGCAAAATCGAAAAACGCAAAAATTTTACTAGGTGGAAAAATTCTGCCTGATGTTGGTAGCCTTTTTTATGCTCCTACAATTTTAACGAATGTTAATTCTGAAATGACAATTTATCATGAAGAAGTTTTTGGTCCAGTAATATCAATAATTACTTTTAAAACAGAAGATGAAGCTATTGCTATTGCAAATAATACAAACCGTGGATTAGCTGGTTATTTTTATAGTGAAGACGTTAGTCAAATATTTAGAATTGCTAAAAAATTAGAAGTAGGAATGGTTGGTATCAATGAAGGAATGATATCAACAACAGAAGCTGCTTTTGGCGGAATAAAAGAGTCTGGTATTGGACGTGAAGGATCTAAACACGGTGTTGATGATTATGTTTACATGAAATACATGTGTTTAGGTGGTTTAGATTAAGATTTTATTTAATTAAATTTAGTATTATAATAATCAAGTCTTCCAAAAAAGAAACAAAAAAAAATGTCTTCCAAAGATTGATAAAAATTCCGTTAAGCTAAGAATTAGAATTAAACTTAAAAAAATGTAACAATAAATAAAAATATAGAAAAATAAATATATTATAATAAAATACGAAATTTCTGTAATTATTTATCTAATATAATAAAATCTTCCTGTTTTCTTTGGTTATTTTCACTGCCAGATTTATCCTCGTCTTTATGAATGTTTTTATTAAATAAAATGTAAGTAACATTTTGTCTCCATCGATTTATTGGTTCGAATAAATATTAAAAAATTTCTCAAGATCATCCAGATAAAAGTCGTTATTTGACATACGTTTTAATTTTATTAATAAATGAATTCAAAAAGATTTATTAATGTTTATATATTTTTTCCAGATTACAAGATCTTGATGGTGGATTTTTTGAGAAATTTGGTTCATTATTACGTCAAAAATCAGAATATAATGAAGAAGCTTTGGCTGCTACACCTTTGGCTCCCATGCCTGAAGAAGCTGAAGCCGTTGCTTATGCAATGAAAAGTCGTATGAATACAATTGAAGAAGGTGAAAATGATAGTGGTACTGACACATTATTAGAGACTGATGATAGTGAACCAGAAGATCAACAATTGCATCAAACAAGTTTCATTGAAGGTGCTGTTGGTTGGAATGTAAGTTATTATTATTTATTTTCTTCGTTTAAAATTTAACAACAACTCAGCGAAATTCTATCAGATTTTCTTGACATAATTATTGATTTACCTGAAACTAGAACAATCTAAATTGATTTTCTAATTTATGTCGGTTCATTATATTTTTACAAGACAGAAATAAATTTGCAATCTAACACTTTGTCAATATTTTAAGTAAATGTTCTAAATTCCATAAAGATGGATTACATTAAATTTATTTCTAGACTTTTGAGAAAATTCTCAATAAATTTTCTTATAAAATAAAACGGAAAATCATTTAACAATTTTAAAATTCGTTGACCTAAATTTCACTCCATTGAACCACCGTAATTATATTTTAATTAATTAATTAAATTTTAATATTAAAGAATTTCAATAATCTCGTCCATCAATCTTTAGATACAAAATAAACGAAGAAGAAAAACGCATTAAAGTTTACATTATTTTATTATTAATTAAATTCCGATAAAAATCTCATTAATAAAACTTGAATTTTAATCTATTTTTATGCAATTTTTTCATATTTTATAATATTTATTATTTTTATATTTTAATGACGTCAATAAATCCCTGGCGTTTCATTTTAAAACTAAAAAATGTTTCAAATAAAAACAACAAAATAAAACAAAAACAAACAAACAGAAGGAATAAAATGTAATTATTGATTTATTTCTTGAGATTATAAATAAAACACATGAGTCCATAAAAACTTCCCATCATTTCTGTTTGTAAATTTTATCTAAATAATTGCATTTATAAATATAAATTATTAAAGATTAAACACATTTTTGATGAATTATAAAAATGGAAAATAATCGCTCTGTGGCTTTTTTT
Source organism: Pedicia rivosa (assembly GCA_963082725.1). Lineage (NCBI taxonomy): Eukaryota > Metazoa > Arthropoda > Insecta > Diptera > Pediciidae > Pedicia > Pedicia rivosa. The sequence continues at coordinate 43,023,283 of OY720153.1, forward strand.
TTTATTCATTCCGTAGAAACAGCAAAAAAATAGAAAATATTAATTATTTTCTTCGGTTAGGTCATTGAAATCGGCATTGACAAAGTGAACAAGATTTATTTACAATTTTCTTTATCTTGCATTAATTTCCCTTCTTTTTTTTTTTTTTTTTTGCTATTGAAAAAAATTCTGTCACATTCGCATATTTTTTCAAACAGTAGAATATTTTCGTCATTCATAAACAAGGTCACTTTCTTATACTTCACTCTTTTTAATTACTTGTTACAGTTAGTTTAGTTATAGAGATGAATACTTATCTAGTACAGAATCATACACACACACACTTGCAATAAATTTTCATAAAAGAAAAGGAAAAAAATAGTAAATTCAAATAAAAGCGAAAAGAAATGTTTGTTGAATATTTTAATGTTGTTGTTTTTTTTTTCAACAAACAACAAACAACAACAACAACAACAAATGTTGTCGTCAATTTTCGTTGCTTTTGTACTGTGTTGCAATGCGTTAATTCATATTTATAAATAAAAAAATGGAACAGAAACAGTTGAATATAATTTAAAATAAAAATAGTAAAGAAGAAGACGTAAGCGAAATAAGAAAAATAAGAAATCTAACAAGTGCGTTCAGTATTTATTTGTAATTTAAAGAAGAAGATTAAAAATTAAAAATAAAACAAAATATTTATATGCATGGGAGGAAAAACGTAATAAAATCATTCTTCTTCCTTTACACCCGCTCTTAATCTTTTAATATGTTGTTGCAGTTCAAATACCTTGTCATGTTTTTAGTATATAAAGATTAAATCGGAAGTTGAGAAATATTTCATCAGATGAGAAGCAACAGAGATAGAATACAAGAAGTTTTAAGTAATTTCCGTTTTTTCTTCTTCTTCTTGTTTTTATTGCAACGTCTTCTAAATATTAAAAGCGAAAAAAAAAAAAAGAAACAAGGTCGCCTAAAACTATTATGAAATGAGACAGACTCAATAATTTTAAAATTTTTAGCTGGTTCAAGGGCGCCCATCACATTTTTTTTTTCTTGTTTTTCATTTATTTTGTTTTTGTTTTTTTAACGATTAAAAAATCTTTAAGTTTTTTTCTTTTTGCTTTGCTTTTTAAAAGGATTTCATAATAATTAGATTTTCAACACGTAACTTTTAGTTTCATTATTTTCTATTGGACGGGATTCAAGAATAGAAGAGGATCAGATGTCGCTTTTTTTTTTGTGTGAAAATTAAAATCTTCATCGATAAAATTCCATAATTGGATCAATAAAAAAAAAGTTCAATCAAGAACTGATTCTAAAGACATTTTCAATGGGAAGATGGGTTTTAAATAGGGTATGGAAAAGAGGCCAACACTGTTCCTTACACTGAACTACATCGTCTTTAGTTTTGATTTTAACTGAAGTGATTCTTGAAGTGAAGAAATTATTGGAAAATATTCATTATGGAATAAAGAATCCGTGTAAACGCCTACGTTTAATATTCTCTAGTCAAAAGAAATTATAATCAAATCTTCATCACAAATCTTATGAATTGAATAAAAATAACAACAACAACAAATTTCAAATATTTTCACATTTTCTTTCTTTCACTGCCTGAATATTTGGAATTTGAAAACTTGATAAATTAAATGAAAAAAGAAAATATCCAAAATTGGTTTGTTGGCTGATTTGACTTTTCAACTGAATTTTATTTTAGGATATGAAAAGTTTTGATTTGATACATCTTGCCTGAAAATGCTTTTCGCCATATTTCCTATTTTCTTAAATGACGTCAAAATATGTACAAAAATATAACTCAATTATTTCAATTGAATTTAACTTTTTTTAAGTCCAATAGTCATTGCATTACAATTTACTTCATCCACTTCATGATTGTTGCCTTGTTGTTTTTCTTCTTATGTTTGTTTTGGTGGAAGAAAAGACTTCAACGCTTGCAAATATATATTTCCTGTTGTAGCCTTTCTACTGTTGTTTGTTTGTTTGTTTCTTTTAACTTTACTTTTCTGTTGAATGAGTTAAAAAAAGATCCATGTTGAATTATTTTAATTTAACATTTTTCAATCCAAAATAATAATAACAACATCAGCGAATGTCAGCAACAAATAATAACAATAACAACGAAAGAAAATTAATAATGTGTTGTAGAGTTTATAGTGGAAATTATTGAACGCGATAAAGTGAAAGATATGAAGGGAAGGACGAGGAAGAAGCCAATATACTACATCCATCACTACTAATTTACTTAAGTCTACACTTTTACTCTCGTCTTTCACTTATTTATGTAGGATACAATTCTGTAGTGTATCTTTACATATAAATAAATATATTATTATTTTTTTATTCTGAGAATAGATTTTGGCAAAAATGTTAAAACGAAAAAAAAAAAAAAAAACAAAAATCCCGCGCTGATTTTTTTCTCAATTTAATTCTGTATCGTTTTTTTTTTCTTCTCTCTTTTGAAAAAAAAAAAACGGATTTCGTACGTTCGTTATATTTGTTGTTGTTGTTGTAATTTTCATCTTTTTTTTTTCTTTTTCGTTTTTTCTTCTCCTTTTTATTTTCACTTAGTCTATTGGGTTTTTCTCGTGATTTTTCTCCGATTTTTGTTCTGCGGTGTGTGTGTGTGTGTTTTTTTTTTCTTGTATTTTTGTAGAAAATTTTGAAAAAAACGAAAAGAGTTTTTTTTTGGTTTTTGTTCTTTCAAGTCAAAAGTGACTGCAACAGTTTGATAAACGGATCTATTTAATTATTTTATCTTCTCTCTCTCTAAAAGTGACTCTGTGTGTGTGTGCGTGTGTGTGTAGTTTCATTTGTGATGAATGAAGAAAAGAAAATCTACAAAAAACAATTCTTCTTATTTTCTTCTGGATGTTAGAAAATATTGTACGTGATCCGAATCGGTTTTTTTTTTTTGTTAAATTGAATTTTTTTTTTTTTTAAATTGACAAAAAGTGAAAATATTTCTTCTTTTTTATTCTTTTGGTTTTAAATTTAATTATTAATTGAAGAAGAAAAGAAAAAAAACAATTGAAAATTATTTTAGTTAATTTTAAGGAAAAAATTGTGAAAAATTGTGTTGAAGAAAAAATAAAAGAAATTTTGAGAAAATTATAAATTTAAAAGAAAGAAACAGAAAAAGACTTAAAAGTTTATTTTACAGTAACAATGAATGGACATTATGCAATGACTTAAAAATAAAAGTAAAATATAGAAAAACGATTTATCTTCATCAGAAGAACTCAGAAGAAAAAAAAAAAGAAGGAAAATATTTAATGGCAAATGTCTTGTTGGTGATTTTTTGTTAAATGTGAAAATTCCAAATTATTATTATTTAAGGAAATTTTTTTATTGTTCGTGTAGAAAAAGTGTAAAATAATTTTCATTTTTCAAAAGAAGTTAAAAAAAAAAATAAACAGAAAAAAAAATAAAATTATTTTTTCTTCACAGGAAAATTAAGAAAAAAAAAAAAAAGAAGTGAAAAAGAATTAAAGAAGAAGTGTGAAGAGTTAAGAGTCAAGTAGACAAAATAATAGAAAAAAAAAACTGAACGAAACTGGCACTGACAAATTCGTGGCGGTCTTATTTTGGTACACTATTATTGTGTAACAATTGTATTGACCTTAAGAAATTAGAGAATAAAATGAGTACCTATTCATTACCACGTTTAATAAGTCAACATAATCAAAATTGTGATGATAATAAGAATCCAATAATAAATAGAAGAAATGGAAGTCTTAAAAGAAAAGAGAAAATACAAAAGAAAGTACCATCAATTGAACAAAATCGTGTTGATATTCCAAAACGTAATCCATTAAATCGTAATGGAAGTATTATGAAAAATCAATTTCGTGGTATTAAAAGGGAGATGATTGAACGTCAAACAACAATTATTATTCATACAATGACCGTATGTTTCTACCTTTTATTTTATTTCATTAATTTTAATTTCATCAAAAACAAATTATTTTTAACTTTAACCAAAGAAATTTTTTTTTTTGTCAAAGGCGTTAAAAACCTGTACAATACGTAAATTCTATAAATAACATTCACAATAATCTATGTTAATTATTTTCTACAAAACAAAACTTATTCGTCTTAAACACCGGAATTCACTTAAACAGTTATGACAATAGTTTTAAAATTATCCTATTTGTCAACGTTTTTTAATTGATTCCACTCAAAAATTTAACATCATTTTTCCTCACTTGAATTAAGCAAAATTAACAAATTATTTGTGTGTCTTTTTGACATACAATTTTTTATACGAAAATTTACTACTTAATCACTGACTTTTTAAAAAAAATTTAAATGAAAACCTGTATTAGACGGATAATGTGAATTTTGTGGTTTTACACCTTTGACAGGTTTTAGTGTTACATTTTAGTTGTTCTCTGGCAAAAAAATTATAACAAAAATTTATTACAATTTTTATGTTTCATTTGTATTGTTTTTCCTAAGAAAAGAAAATTATTTTATTTCCGAGTGTTGTCGTCATATATTTTTTAATTTTCTTTCAGCGGCGGCTGTCACAAAAACATTAGACACTTTATAAAACTTAAAATTGGATATTTCGTTATAACGAGGTTGTTGTCTTGTTAAAACAAAAAACGAATTTATACAAATTACTTTTTCCTAATAGGAATTTTAATTTAATAATAAAAATGCATTTTATATGTTCCCAATAGTTTATTTATTGGGGTCAAAAATTGCTCAATAACCCATTTTCTTTCTGCCATAAATCTTCTGTGACAGACGACGACGATTAAAAAAATTGTTTTACAAGCCAAGAAAAAAAAAATTATGTTTATATTTTCTGTGAAATAGAATTAGATAACTTTATTTTGTTAAGTATTTAGGTATTCAGTCTAGTAAACATTTAATTTATTATATTTTTTTCATTAATTAAAATATTAATAAAAAAAATTCTCCTTAATTTTAACGATTATTAGAGACTTATTTGAAAATAGATGTGAAGTTGGTAACAAAGATGCATAATAAAAATGACGTCAGAGAAGTACGATTCTGATAATTACAAACGATTTGTGTTTGTTTGTTTCGTTTTAATTGTGGAGTTGTTGTAAATTTTAAAAATAAAATGTGACTGACCGTCCATGTTAATGAATTCATTTATTAAAAATATTCTATAAGCAATAATTTTATTTCTAGATTGAAGAACTATATGAAGAAATCCTTTATGAGAATCTTCATAATGTGGGATGCGATGATGAAGAAATTGGACAGATGGCATTGTTTTCATACATTCAAGATGCATTTAAGGTATAGAATTATTTTTTCTTCATAAAAACAAAACAAATGTAAATTCCATTCAAATTTAGATAACAAATGAGAAACATCTTGACATATTAAAAACGGCAGAAAGTAAGGAAGCGCCAGAAATACGTTTAAATGTTGAATTAATTGAAGCAAAAGATATAAATTCAAAAGATCCAAATGGTCTTGCAGATCCTTTCGTTACAATGTTTATTGAATCTGCACCAACACATCGTTACAATACTTCTGTCAAGTCGGAAACATTAAATCCAGTTTGGGAGGAACATTTTTCATTGTGAGACAATAAATTTCTCTTCAGAATTTTATCAGAGTTATAATTTCCATAATTTTTTTAGGCCAATTTCTGAAAATCCAAATGAAGAAAGTTTAGTGGTTGAAGTATGGGACTTTGATCCAGCTGAAACAATAAAAGAGAAAATGAATAAAATATTTGATGTTAAAGGTGTTAAAGGTTTAAGAAAATTAATGAAAGAAATTGCAGTTACAGCGTCATCTGGCAAACATGATAATGAATTAGTTGGACGCACAATTATTCCCCTTAAGGTAAATATTTGATTATAAAAACTAAAATTGATCAATTCAAATAAATTTGTTCTTTAATTGTTTTTAGTCAGTACCAGCATCTGGTATGGTAATGTGGTACAGTCTGGATAAAAAGAACAAATTAAAAAGTCAAGGATTAATAAAAATAAGTTTACACTTTAGTTCTGAAAAAAATCGAAATGTTGCAGCACAAGAGCATCGTCATTTATTAAGAATGCTTTTAATGCATGAACTTGAGGCTTCAAAAGTAAGAATTTCAACACGAAAAATTTTTGTTTTGGAGTTTGAGTTTAATGAATTTTTTTATTAGGTCGCTCATTATTGGTGGGCGGGTAAATTTAGTACACAAGGTGAAGCTGTATTAACACAACATTGTGCACAAAGTGGATTAAATCCAACAGATATTGCAATGGCAAAATGGTCTGTATTTACATCCATTCACTGTGATCATCCATTAGCATTTGCCCTTTTTGAATCATTATTGGATAAAATAATACGCCCAATACAGTCTTCAAGTGTAACAGCAGAAGAGGTTTGAATTTAATTGTTTTAGTTTTTCCTTTACCGATTTTTTATATTTGTTCGTTTTTGTTTTCAGATAAAAATATTCTGGGAAGGTGCAAAAAAACTTCTTCCATCTTGTTTCGCTGTAGTTAGAAAGTTAAGAAAAAAAACAGCTGGTGATAAAAGTTCTGTTAAAACTTTAACAGAAGTTCTTAATATTCTTTCAAAAATTTCAATGATGGAACCACCAGAAGGTACTGATCTCTTTCCATCAAATGTTTATGGGTAGGAATTTTAAAATTTAATTTTAAACTCAAGAAACAGAAGAATAATACATATTTTTGTTACAGTTGGATAAAACGAACAAATGATGGACCTAGCTGGGATATACAGGGTGCATTACAGGATGCTGTTATAGCTGGAGCTTCAGATTGGTACAATCATATTATTGATCATTCTGAATTAGAAAACACAACTGATGATGAAAAATTACAATATCTTATTAAAACAATTAATTTAATACGTTCAGACTTACAACGGGCAATTGAATTTTATGATAAAATTTTCCAAGAGTAAGTTTTTTTTTGCATTTTTTTTTATTTATTTTTTTATTGAAAACCAAAAAAAAATTATCGTTTTTTCTTTTAGAATTTTACAATCGTAAGTTTTTGAACAAAACCATTAATAACGGGTGATTTCACTTAGTAGAAAAATATTGAATGGCTTTAAGAACGCAATGGATTTTTTCTTTACAGAATTTTTCTATTTTTTAATTCAATTTTCGAATTATTTAAAAATCTCTTCAAAACAAAAAAAAAAATACATTTTCGATTCTTAAAAATTGCACAACACAAAAAATTTGTAAATCGTAAAGAAAATCCTTGCAATCAGTAATTGTTTATTTTTGAATTTTGTACATGGAACGTTTTTTTTTATGTCTCTTTGAAAAGAGTCCTTTTACAATCTTTTTTTTGTCCTTTGTTCTTTATTTATGTTAACGTTTCTTTAATTTCTTTAAATTTGTGTCATTTGTTACGTTGTCCATCAATCTATTATTCTATTATTCTTTTTAATAATTTTTAATTGATAATTTTTGAACAAAATACCAGGGGACTCCACTTTTTATAAAGTTTTTTTTTGGAAAGTTAAAAGAAAATTTTGCACGGCATGTGAGATGTCGCTACATTAAATTACTGAATTTAATTGTAATTTTACTTCTGGAAATTTTTTCTTACAAATTTTTAATGTAATTTTTTTAAAAAAAATTTTTGAACAAAATACTTGGCGTCTCCACTTTCAATTTCTGTTTCTTGTAATTTTTGTTGAGTTTTTGGCTAAGCAATGTGTCTCGCTTCTAAAATATACTTGACTCCTTTTTTGTTTATTTTTTTCATAGTTAATTATTTTTCTCTTAATTCTTTCTTTTTAGAACAATGAACTGTCATTACACAAGAACATTATATGGATTATATGAAGAGAAATTATCAGAATTAATTGAACCAATTATTGAAGATGTTTGTAGTCATTTAAAACGTATTGATATACCAGAAGATCGTCATGTAAAATTATCTGATATGGATGGAATAAATATGGGAACAACATTATTTGAATTATATTTATTATTAAAACGTTTTGTATTACTTGGAACAGCATTAACACCGGGTCATACAGATTATAAATTAAATCAATATCATAATTGGTTTACAGCTGGTGTTATGAATTGGCTTGACATTTCTGTTTATAAGGCGTTAATGAGGTAAAATTGAATTATGAATAAAACACAGAATTTTAAGTTTTCGACGAAAAATTACCGAAAAAAATGACTCAGGTGAAACTTTTACAAAAAGTAAAAGTTAATTTTCTAAATAATCAATACATAATGATGAAAATCTAAAAATATATTTTCAAGAATAATTTTCAAGTAAAAACACTTTCTGACAAACCAAAGTCTTTAATTTTTTTTTGTAAGAATATTTTTTCCGGTGTCATTGTTTCTTAAATGATCTTTTAAATGCGGATATTAAAATTCTTATTTCTTTGTTTTTTTTTTTTTTGTTATCTTAAAATTTGTTTATTTTAATTTTTATTTTCTTTTTTAGAATTGAAAAGGCAATTGAACTTGATGAATTAGTACCTGTTGATGATACAGTTAAATATAGTTCTTCTGCTGTTGACACATTGGCAATATTTTATCAAATAAAAATATTTTGGCAACAATTAGCATGGCCCGATATTGAAGGATCATATATGTTTGTTGGGAAAATTGTCGATGTACGTACATCATTGAAAGTTTTAAATTTGAAATTCTAATTTTTCTTATTTTCCCATTTTTCTTATTTCAGGATATTTGTCGTTGTTGTGTATTTTATGCTGATAAAATGTCAATGCGTGTTGAAGGTTTGGGTGTTGTTGATACAATTTATGAAAAGAAATTTGAAGTTACAAAAGAATGGTGTTTGGCAATCAATAATATTGATTATATACGTCAAAGTTTATCACCGTTTGTTAAAGAACTTGGCGCTGATGATATTATTAATAAATTATCTGATTTTCGTAGTCCATTAGAGGCACAACGTTGTGAGACAACATTAAAAAATGTTGTTGAAAATGCAATGGACACAGAATGTAATAAAATATTAGAATTAATTGAAACAGTTGCATTAAAAATGTCACCGCCAATGAGAAAATTCTTAACTGAAGGTGCTGAATTTTTACATCAAGATTCTAATTCAATGGATAGACTTATGATGTATTTAGAATCATCATTGGAAACATTAAATTCTGAATTAAATGAACTTAATTTTGCTAGAATGTTAGATGCTATTTGGACAGAATTATCAAATATTTTATATGAATTAGTTCAAAGTAATTTGGATGTAAGTAATTTTTATTAATTTTATATCATGTAACTGAGTAATTGTTTGTTCAAAACTTAGTGAATTCTATTTTTTATGTATCTTGAATTCTCCCTCGGATATAATAACCGACTCGAATTGTCAAGTGACATTTAATTAATTTTCTCTTGTTTACAGAAACGTCGTCCACCATCATTTTTCTCCAATTTACGTGATACACTTAGAATAATGATTGAAAATTTTAAAGATACACAAACGTGTCAAGAACGAAGTGCAACTGATAAAGATATTTTAAAAAGTATTGAGAAATTATTAGAATTACATGGATATGAGACAGCTGATTTAATTCATCAATATCATATTGAAAGATTGAAACAACAAAATGCAACAAATAATGCACCTTTAGGTGTTTTAACTGTACGTTGTAGTTTTAAAGGAAATACACTTGAGGTAATTGTTCAATTGATTTTTTTTGGATAATTGAGGGAACTTTTTATCAAATTCACAATTCTTATTTTTCTTTAATTGACAGATAGAAGTGATGAGCGCAAGAAATATTGTTCCAATGGATTCGAACGGTTCATGTGATCCCTTTGTCAGAATTCATCTTTTACCTGAAGATAAATTTACTGCTGTTGCTAAACCAAAAACAAATGTTCAATATAAAACATTGTTTCCTTTATATGATGAAAAATTTGCAATGTAAGAAAATTCTTTCAATTTAATATTTTGGTCTGTCAGGTCAACCAGGAGTTTGCTAATATATTTTTGTAAAATGTAAAAATGTAGAGAATATTAAACACGATGGTTTATATCTTTATCAAAAGAATAAGCGGAAATTGTGCCCAAATATTAGCAAAATCCTAATACAGATTTCATAAATTATTCCTCATTTAGTTGATATTAATTAATTGTGATTTCTTTTCTATTATTTTTTTTAGTGCACTAACACCGGAACAAAAATCCTATAAAAATGCATTAATTATGTTTAGTGTTAAAGATAAAGATTTATTTGGTATGTCAAATCAATATATTGCTGAATGTTTCTTATCATTTAAAGAAATTGAGGAAACTTCTAGGGATGGAAATATACCACAAATTCATTTAACATTTACAAAACCAACACATTTAGGTAAATTACATATTTTTTTATTTGTTTCTTTTTTTTTTTCAAAATTCAAATCAACGTTAATCGATCATTTTGTTTTGTTTTTTTACTGTTTGGATTTCGAATCAAAAGAAACCCAAATAAAATTCGTATAAATTTGAAACGAATTGATTGAAATAAACCGAAATTTATTTCCTTTTCTTAATTTACAGATACTGAATGTATTCGTGCCTTAGAACACAGACAAGGTGATAAACAGGCTAAAGAATTCCTTAAAAAATTAAAACAAAAAATGAATGGATGACATTTTTTTAATTTTTAAAAAAAATCACATCATTAATTATTTTCACACAAAAACAAAAAAAAATTATGTAAATTATTTATCTCAGTTTGTTTTTGTTTTTTTTTTACCAAAAGAAAAATGTATATTGTAAAAAAAGAGAACAAAAAAATAATAAAGGACTCATAATAATAAATCGTAGGAAAAACGCCTTATTGTAAAATAATAAAAATTTTGGAAAATTTGAATGAAATTTGTAATTAAAGAAAATTTTTGATATTAAAAGAAAAACAAAAAAAAATATGAACAAAATAAATATTTTTCGCTAAATTTTTTAATTACTTCTTTTTTTTTTTTATCTATATTTGTTGTTGTTGTTGTTTAGAACCTTACAAAAAAAACAAAAAATAAGAAAGGAAAATAAATTAAGAATATAATAAAAAGAAAAAACTTAATAAATGAATATAAATTGACTAAAAAAAAAAAAATTGTTGTTTTTAATTATCACAAAATTTCTAAATCAAAAATGATTCTATTAAAATATGTATCATATGATATTGCTTCGTCGTAATCGACTAAGCCTTGTAATGGAAAATTTTCAAATTCAACTTTTTTTATTTTTAAAAGACACAATTAAAAGAAAATTTCCAAAAAAAAATTTTTCTCACATAGAATTTTAGAAGATACTTGAAATTTTTGTCGAATATTTGTTTGAAAAATTAAACGTTTTAGTAAATTCTTTTGTTTGAAAAAATCTTTGAGCAAAAGAAAATGTTAAAATCATAGAAGAATTTGGACTGAACAATATTTTAAAAAATGATTCTGTTTAAAATTTATACAAAGATGAATCGATTGTATGGATATATTTTGGGATGGACAACGGATGTTAATACTTTAGTTTCGTACGCATTAAATTTTAGTGAGTATTTTCAGTTTTTATTCTTACCTAATACAACAGAATATTCTTGTTCAAAAATGAAAAAATCTTACACAGAATATTCTTGTTCAAGAATGGAAAGAACAGAAAAAAAAAATATAAAGAAAAACAAAAATTTTCATCTGTTTTTTTTTTTTTTGTTTTATTAAAAATTAATTAAAATAAATACAAAAAAAAAAAAAATTTACAGAAAATAATTCTACAAAACAATAAAAAAAAAAAAACAACGACAATTTAAATTCACTTTTTTTTTATGTTCTATAAATTTATATTTTAAAATTCAACACACAAATAAATTCGAATAAAATTCTATTTCAAATTCATTTAGTTTCATTTAATGTCATTGCGTTGAATAAATCAAATAATAAATAATAAATACAAAAATACAAAAAAAAAGGTACAGTCTAAAAGTTAATAAAAACTACAAAATAAATAAATAAATGTTTTCTATCAAAACTATAAAAGTCCATTTGTAAATAAATTTATGTTTTTATATATAAATTATAAATAAATAATAATAAATATATTTAATAAATACTTTAAATAAATCAAAATGAATAAAGTGAATAAATAAAAGCGCATTATACAAGCCAAGCAGCAGCAGCACACAAATTAAATACAAACAAAAAAAAAAAAATAATTTTATGTTGACCGAAATTCGTTTGCAGAATTTTAATTTTAAAATGGAGCAAAAAAGAAAAAAAGTTAAATTTGAATGAAAACCAAAAAAAACGAACAAAACATTAAACATTACCAATTACCAATTAAATTGTCATTCACCCAACAATCAATTTCGCACATATATGTAAATGTCTTGTACTTTTTTTATGTTGTTGTTGTTGTTGTTGTAAAAAATTTGACAACACTTTTTTTCTTTTATCATTATTCCGTTATAATTTCATCAGAATCCAATTGTGGCAGTGTGATATCGTCAGGTGAATATAATTTCACTATCCTAATGGAAAATTAAAAAGAAACAACAAAAACATTGTAAAAGAAACATGTGTAACAGATAGAGATAGAAAGAGAAAGAGATAGAAAGAGAAAGAGAAACATAAATAGTAAGTAAAAATATTTTATTAATGAGGTTTTAAGGTGACAACAATAGAATATAAAAAAATAAGAAGAGGAAGAGGAAGAGGAGTGGTAAAATAGTTTCATTATGGAATTCCAATAAATAAACGTATTCTATTCTTGCACCTAAAAAATGAAGTATTTTATTTGCTTTTGTTGCGTGTGATTGTACCCAAAATGAAGTAATTGAAGACACACCATTTTCAGAATGGGCACACTGGAATAAAATTCAAAATTTTTTTGTCGAATGTCAACGATTTTATAATTTCTTAATTAAAATTGATTTTCTGATTTTTGTTCGTGTTCAACCACAAAAGAATTCCAAAGAATTCTCACTTATTCACATCAAAAATAAATAAAAAATACTTCCTTCTGGTAAATCAAATATTTCACGTATTTTTTTTTTGTTTTTTGGAGGAATTTTTATGGAATGAAGAAATTGGGTGAAAAAGAAAAAAATATTTTTTAAAATCTAAAATTAAAATTAAAACTCACCTCTCGTATGAATATTTTTTATCAACTTCATTAAACATTCTTTTAAAACGGCATGTAAATTCATTTGTATCATTATCACATGAATTTAAATTCTTTTTTGTAAATGATTCAATTGCTGTAAACGCAAAATTTGTTACCTCATTTAAACGTTCATTAATAAATGCATCTGTGTTTGCACCCCACCCCCATGAAATGAAATTAAATCAAAATTAGAATTTGAGTAGCGTGAATGGAAAATGGTTAGACTTACCCTTATCCTGAATATTTCTGTAATTCTCTTCAGCTGAATCATTTTGTTCTCCTTTATCGTGTTTTAATTTTGGCAAAAATAATAGGAGACAAATTAAAGCGATAAATTTAACAATTTTCTTAAAAATAATTAATTTTAATAAAATCTTTCCAACGGTAAAAAGATCTAATTTCAATTTAAATTTATCTAATAACCAATTTCCACCTGGTGCATGATAGGGAAAACCAGGTGGTCCATAACCGGGTTCTGGACCAAAACCTGACGGTGGACCGTATCCAGCATGAGGAGGACCATACATTGGTTTATGTGGTGCTCCATATAATGGATTTGGTGGCCCGTACTGTTGATGATTCACTTGTGGATGATAATCGTATCCACCACCTCCGCCCGATGGATAAACTGGACCAAATCCTCCACCGAATCCATCTTCACGTCCAATATGATTATCATCTTGAATTAGATTTTCAATAATGGAATATTATAACGAACTTTCCTTACAAAACTCCAACACAAAGATCGATTTTACTCAGTTTTTTCCCAAAAAACGAAACTTTGTAATATTTGAACTGAATAACTCACCTTCTTTTGTTGTTGCAAGTGCTTCCAAATAAGAATCAGATGTTTTTTCACTAAATATTCCATTTAAGGAAGTTAACAAAAATACTAAGGTCACAACACAAACACTTCTTTGAATCATTATTGAAACTTATGATTTTACTAAATAAAAAAACAACAAATTACGTTTAATTATTTATTAACTTCCAGATCATAAGATCCATTCACTTCAAGGTCTAATTGTAAACTATATAAATTTAATTGAATTCCCTCACAGCATATACAATTTTTTTTTTTTTTAATTCAAAGAAATTTTTTGGAAGGAAATTTACAAAAATACAAAAAAAAATAAAAAAATAAAGTGGTAATGGTAAAAATGCGTTATGAATTTTAAAATAAAACAAAAAACTGAAGTTTTCAGAAAACAAATTTGAAATTGTCTACAATAAATTTACGTATTTAATATCGTTGTCATGACAATGGAGAAATATGATGCGACAAATATTATATATGAACGACCAAGACCGCAACAAATAAAGAGACACAAAAAAAAAAAACATAAAAAAAAAATTGTATTGTAAACAATTGACTTTTGTTATTGTTTAATTACAAATTTTTATGTTTTTTTTTTTTTTACTATTCGGTCAACTTGTTTTCATTTATTTCAAAAAAATGAAAAATTATTTTTAGATAAAAAAAATAGAAATACGCATTGTTGAATCTTTTGTAAACAAGAAGAAGAAGAAGAAGAAGAAGAAGAAGAGGAACAATATAATTATATTTAATTTAAGTCAAATTTATATTTTATTCAATAAACTTGAACTTGACAATTTTCATACGAAAACTTTCCATGATTTTTTTTTTTATTTTTTTGAAAGATTAAAACTGGGTCAGTAGACTTCCTTTGATTGAACGATTTAACATAATTAATTACGAATATATTTTAATTTTAAATTCAAGAATAAATTTACAAAATTTACAAACAAAAAAAAGAGAAGAAGAAAATTCAACTAAAATTTTCAACGAAGACAAAACTCAATTCCAAAAGTCATTCGCATTTCCATAAATTCCTAAACTTCAATTTAATTTTTTTTTTTTTACATCCGGAAACTTAAATGGATTTGATCTAAAATTAACCCGGAAATATATACAATTTCCGTACGAATATAAAATGAAGAACAAAACGGAAAGTGGAGATAATCTTATTTATTTGTTGTGATGACCTTAGCGATTAAACTAAAAGAGAAACAAGATTATTGATGAGCTTTAAACAATGCAATAATAATACCATTAAAAATTTTAACGACTTTTGTACAAAATAATAACAACAATATCAGCAAAAAAAAAAATGAAAGATTTGTGTTAAAATTTATAGAACAAGTTTTTCATGTTCTTTTAAAACTGAAAAGAAAAAGTTAAAAATTAAAAGTAAAATGAACATTTTCTTGTTCATTGCTAATTAGGTCAAGTGATGCCAAGAATCTAATACGTTTTCAGTATAATGGCTGACGCCTATTATCATTTATATCTGTGATGGAGACGCCAGGTATGCTGTCAAATAATGTAAACGTAAAGCAAAACCGTTAATACTTTCCAATCAAAATTAAACAAATGATTTTAGATCTCCTTATTGGTCTAAAAAAAAAATGGTTGACTTTGACGTATAAATAAAAGATTTTTGTTTTTTTTTTTGTTATTGAAAAAAGAAAACTTTTCTTTTTCATTTAATTCTTAATCTCTTTTTTTGTACAAGTTTTTTGTTTTTGTTTTTTTTTCATAGTTTTTGTTTTATAAATTTAATAAAAAAATGATAAGAGCCTAAGAGCATTATAATCAATCGATATATTATTTATTATTATTATTATTTTATACTTATTAAATATTCCCCATTTCATTCTTTCCATTTCCATTTTTATTTTTAATTTGTTTTTGTTTTTTTTTTTTTTGTTTATTCTCATTTTCATATTTTTTCTTTACAAAATTAACGTCCAAATATTATAAATATAAGTAATAATTTATTAATCAGAATCACCGTTTGTTTTTTAATTTGTTTCATTATTTTTTTTGTCTTCCTCAATCAACAAATATAATTTTCTTTGTTTTTCTTAGTAAATTAACAAAAAAAACATTTTCACAAAATTTTTCCTTCATTTTTGTTGTGCGTCTCTGTTTAATTGTTATTGTTGTTTGTGTAAGTGCATGTGTGTGTGTGTGTGTGTGTGTGTGTGTGTGTGTGTGTGTGTGTGTTTGTGTGTATGTTCTTTTTGTGTCTGATTGTGATAATGAACTCATAAAATGCTTACAAATATTTTATGGTTCATTTTATATTACAAATATTTTAATATAATTATGGACATTTTTTTTTTTTTTTTTATTTTAATTGGCTTTATTTTCCCTCTTCCGTCAAATAAATTTTTCTTTTTTTTTTTGTTCCATTTCGTTTCTCATAATAACGAGGGTTTTTCTTCAATATATATATATATATATATTTTTTTAATAATATTTAACAATATTCGTTTGTAAAGGGAAAAAGCACACTCTTATTATTATTATTTTTCATCGCAATACAAGTACAGTCTTTCACAATTTGTTTTGTTTTTTAATTTCATTTATTTTTTGTTTTTTTTGCTTATTAAAATTTTTCTTTTTCATATTTTAAGCATTTTTCATTTTCTTTTTGTCTCAATATTAATTAATCAATAACAATAATCATGGAATAATAATAATAATAATAATTTTCTTCGTCAACAAATTTTCTCAAAAATATTAAAAATAAGGAAATGATTTAATTTTTTATGTGAGGTTCATATAAATGGAAGTGATGTTTTTAATCAGAGGAACATAATATAATTGAAGGTTAGACTAATCCATAAAACAACTCGACTAATGTGAGAAGAATGGATTTATCTATGGGAAAAACCCTCAAATATTTTACGATATTTCTTTTATTAATTCCCCGTGAGATCGTGTTTGTAGTTTAATTTTAATTAATAATTTTGTTTATTCTTTGAAATTAACCAATTTCATAATTTAATAGAGAAATATTTTGTTTGTTGTGCTAACATAAAGAGAAATAATTATTGGAATGTCTCAGAGAATAAACATAAATTTGGTCCCCATTATTATTTATTATAAATTTAATATAATTTTGGGAAATTTTATTGTTTTTATTTGAATACACGATAAATATGACGTTGACGTGTAAACTTCAATATGGCCGTTATTTTTTCTTATATCGATTAATCGATTATTTCCATCACTTCCATTTTTTTTTCTATTATAAATTTTAAATTATTGTTTTTTCTGGTAAAAGATTTCTTTTTTATTGTAATAATAATAATTTAGAAAGAAAAATTAAAATAAGAGTTTAATTTATTATCGTTTGAAGAATTTCAATATTTTTGAAAAAAAAAATCATTTTTCATTTAATGACAAACAATTTCTATTGCTTTTTAAATAAATCAATTTTCTTTTCTTTTTTTTTATTCAATATTTTTTAAAAACATTTTTTCTTTTATTTTCTCTTGTTTAATTTTAATATAGTTTATTGGTGTTGTATCACAATGTTGCCTTTTCAACCTTTTCGGTTATTATTTTTTTTTTTTTTTGGGAAAAATATAATTAGTATTAATAATTTTGACATTTAAACAAATGAATGAAATAATAATCGATTTTTATACTCGATTGCATTTTTTTTTTCCTCCCAAAAAAAAATATTTTCCGATTAGGATACAAAATGTTTGTTTGTTTTTTTCTTACTTATCTTAAAAATATCTTCTTCTTTTTTTTTTTTTGTTATGATTTTCATTCAGATTTGTTATTTTGCAGTTTTTAACATCATCATTTTTTTATTTAATATATAATGTAGGTAAGTAATATAAAATTAATTAATATATTTAATGTGATTTATGTTATTAATATAGTTTGTTTGTTTTTTGTTTACTATTTCTAAAGGGAGAAAAAAACAAAATATAATTTTTATAGAACCAAAAAAAAAAAAAAATTAAAATTGGAGACATTTTTTTTTATGAAATTAAAATTATGAATATTTTTTATTTTTTCTTCTTTTTCATTTTTTCAATAATTATATTTTTATTTTTCATTACAAAATTAATAAAAGTACAAAAAAAAAAAAGTGTTTTCATTATTATAAATTGAGTTCCTTTTTTGCGTAAAAATTATAATTAATAAAGACAAAAAAAAAACATAAAAAAATTAAAATCTCTCTTCAATACAAAATTTAAATAAACAAAAAAATGACGTCAATCAATCAAAAACTGTTTGAAGTTTGACCGATCGCGCCTCTATGTATATAAAGAGAGAACTATAATTCAAATAATAAAAGCAAAATTAATAAAAAAAAAAAAAAATAGAAGCAATAAACGAAAATTATGTTGTTCGAATAAAATATTGTATTCGGATTTTCGAAGAAGATCCCATTTTAGGGACCAAGTATTTTTAATATGTATGTAATTATATTTTATTTTATATTTCATTAATATTATTTATCAAGTTTAAGTAATATTAATTAATAATAAAGAAAAACAAAATTTATAGAATAAAGAAAAATATAAAAAAAAAAGTGGAATACGCAATTTCTGAAAAAAAAAACCTCGGAGTATCAAAAACAAAAGAAAAAGGACAATTTTTCAAGTAGCGAAAAAAAAAACTCTCTTAAAAGATGAGGGTAAGGCCATTTTCATTACAAAAGGTCAAAAGGTTCGTATTGTATTTTTACTCCTAAAGGTAAATTGACAAGACGCGATAAAATCCAACAATAAATTATTAAATATTATTTTTGTTAGAAAAAAATCTATTGAATTTTTTTAAAAGGCTACAGAAATTCCATTACTACGACATAGCAAAATATGACATGAACAAAAGAAATGAAGAGTTTTTTTTTTATATTTCCTCAATCTTTTTGTAACAATTAAAATCTATGACGTCAGTAAAATCAGTTAAAATTTTATTCTTTGTATTTTGTAGCCTTCTTTGTCTACACTAAAAAAATACCTTTTTTTTATTTTCTTTTTTGTTTCGAGTAAAAATAGAACATGACCCGGAGATAACAGAAAAGACGATCATTGAATTTTAATTTTCTTATTTGCTTTTTTATAATTCAAACAATATAAATGTAATTGAATAATGGGACACAGACATACACACACACATACATATACAATATATTTGTTTAAATCTTTAAATCAATAATTTACAAATCAATTAGTCATTCTGTCATCATACAAACAGAAATAAATTTGTATTCGAATAAAATTTCTTATCAAAATAAAAATTGTAAAGAAGCTGGAAATTAACTGGGCGCTAATCATTTAAATATTATTATGTCGTGTTTTACAAAACATTTAGTGGTATTGACTTTTGTTGTCCCTTTCACTTAAATTGTTCTCATATTGTCTCTTCAACAACGACACTTTTTTTTAGGACAATTAATAAAAGTTTCGTGAAACTGCCCATTAAACAATTACTTATCGTTTTTGTTATCATTTTCAACACAAACAACAACAAAAAAAATCAGTAGGTAAACAAACAATTCCAAAACTCTGTTGAATTGTCGTTACCATTCGAGGGTCTAAATTTTTTATTTCTTTTTCTTTTGTTTTGTGTTTTTTTTTTTTTCTTTCAGTCAAATTTAACTTATCTTCTCTCTTCTTCTGTCTTATTCTTCTTCCACTTTACAAAATTACTAAATATGTCTTAATATTTAATTTATATTTGTTTTTTTTTTTCTTCTTGATTTTTTTCATTTATTTAATTTTTGTTGTTGTTATTTAATATTTTGTTTTTAAATATATTTTATTTTTTTTCTTCTTTTTTATAATTAATTAATTAAATATTTTTTATGTTTAATAAATTTTTCTTTCATTTTTATTCAATTTTGGAAGCAATATTTATATAGAATTTAATATTTCTTTATTTATATAATTTTTCTCTCAGTTTTTTTTTCTAATTGTGGTGGGTGGTGTGAGGGTGATTTATACGTAGGAGCTTTTTTTTTTACGTTGGTTTTTTTTAGAATAGAAAAAACATTAAATCTTTTATTCTCTCCTCGAAAATGTTCACATTTAGCAGATGAAACATACAAGATGTTTGAACGTAGTCTTAGAAATGTTAATGAAAAATTTTCCAATTAAAAATCCATTCAAATAAAATACATTAATTAACCAAATTCCTTTATTTTTTTTTTATATTAACTTTTCTAAGAATTCTACACTTTTTTTCTCATATACTGTCTTCTCCACCTGACGAGGTCGAGGGAAAAAATAGAAAATTAAATGTAAATGTAAAAAAACAAAAAAATATTTTTATTAAGAAAAATTATTCCTTTGCACAATATTTTTACGTTTATATTTTTCTTTTCTTTCTACATAAAATTTAAAGATGACAACAACAAAAAAATTTTTTTTTGTCAAATTAGAGTAAAAATGGAGAAATTCAATGTTAAAATTTATTTCCATTTGAAAAAGTAAAAGATTCTCACAATCATCATTAAAGACGATTCGATCATTTTACATTAATTTGTAAATTAATTAAATTCTTACTTGATTTTTCTCTTTTCTATTTGTAGAGAAAAACAAATGAAAAGTAAAAAAAAAAGAAGAAAAATTAACAATAAATGAAAAGGAAAATGTTTAATAGAATTTTTATGTTTTCTTTTATTTTTTCTTTTTTGTTTTATTTTATATATAAAAATATAGAATTATTTATACGTAGTTAACTTTTAATAAATTTAAATAGAATAAAAAATGTATGTACTTTTTTTTTTCTTTTGCCTTTCTTTGTTCTTTACTTCCTCTTCTTCTCTTCTCTTTTTCTCTTTTCTTTAAATATTTTTGGGTACTTATATTATTATTTTTTTTCTTTACTTTGTTTATTGTTTACTGTTGGTGGTAGGAATTATTTTCATTCATTCTTTTTCTTCTTCTTCGTATTTTAAACTTTTACCTTTTTTTTTTCTTATTTAAATAAAACAAAATTTTCCCTCATTTTCTTATTATTATTTTTTTTTTCTTATAATTTTCATAATTCCCCTTATCGTCTCTTCCCTTATTATTCCGTCTTTTATTTTTATGTAATAAAACAACAATTTTTTGTTCTATTAATATTATTATTGTTTTGTTTCTTAGTTTAATTTAGTTTTGTTTCATTTTAACTTTAAGGTTTTCTCTCTTTTCTTTTGAAATAAAAAGAGGGAAAAAAAAACACAATTTTCTTACGCTCTTTTATTTCTTCTTCTTCTTCTTTATTTAAATAATTAGATCTTTCCCTTCATTTGACATTTTGTTTTTATTTATCAAATATTTTAATAAATTATACGTAAGGGTGTGTGTGTGTGTGTAAGGAGGGGAGATTGTGAAGTAAATCTAATTGTTATTAATAGAATTTTTAATAATAATAAAATATGTACTTCTAACGTTTTTTTTTGTTTTTTAGTTTTTCTTTTTAAATATATATTTTTTTTTGTTGTTGTTTTTTTTTCACTTTTTAACATTTTTTATTTTGTAATTTTTTTTTTAATTCCCACAAAAAAATTGCACAAATTTTTATTCATTTAGAATTTATGTTTATTATTAATTAGACTGGACTGTTTTGTTTTTTTTTTTTTCTTCAATTTTGTTTAAAAAATTTTCTTTGTCAAAATTTTTTTTTTTTTTTTATAAAAAAAAATAATTTAATAATTTTTTTTGTATTAAATTACTTCTTGCTCTCCCCCATTTTTTTTTTCTATATTTTTCATCGATTATGCATAGCAGACTTCTTAAAAAAAATTATATATTGCTTCCTTGGAATTGAAATAATCGGAACATGTTGTATGGATTCTAATACAAATAATGTTGATTTGGCTGAAGAATTTTTCTCCACTTTCTTTTGATGAAAATTTTTAATAACAGAAACACAAAATCTCTTCACATTTTTAGATTCAGTTAATTTCTAGAAAAGTTCAAAAACCCAATAGAAAAATGATTTAATTCTATTCTTCAGCCAAATTAAGAACAACACAAATTTTGCAAATATGGCGGCGTAAAAATATTCACAACAAAAATTAAAAAAAAAAAACGTAAAAATAAAAGTTCACAGCGAAAAATCTCCAAACAAAGTCTACACTTCCATCTTTTAAAAAAAATCAAATTACAAAAACAAAACAACTGATCATTTTTAAATGATCAACAAATTTGTTTTTTTTTTTTTTCTTTCATTCAAATTCAAAAACATTTTCTTCTTCTTCTTCAGAAATCCATAAATAATTTTTCATTTATTTTTCTTAAATAAAAAAGAAAAAAGAAACGACTTTTCTAAGTCATCAAAAGGTTGTTGCCTTTTCTTCTAATGTTTTGTCACATTTATTTGTTCATCAATTAAAATTGTGCTCTTTTTTTTTTGCATCATTAACAAAAAAGAAATAAAAGGAAATGGGAAATTTGTTTAAAAAGCAAAAACAAAAAAAAAAAAAAAAGCAAATAAAAGGAAAATAAGGAAAAGAAAAGCAAAAATAAAAAAACTTAAAAAAAAGAAGGAAAATAATAAAAAAAAAACGGTTTAATTTAATTTTTTTTTTGTTTGGAATTATTATTAATTATCAAAATAATAAATAGAAAATTTACAAAAATTTCATGGCTTTGTTTCACAATAATAATCTTAAAAGAGAAAATGAATATATGGAAAGAGAGAGAAAGAGATAGATAGATAGAAAGAATGAGAATGAATGATGAATCAAAGAAAAGAAAAAAAAAAAGTCAGGTGAGAGACGAAGTTAGTGAAAGAAGGAAAAGTATTGAGTGTGGTGTGTTTTGTTTTCTGGAAGAGGAAATCAAAAACGGTGAGAATGACGGAAAATATTTAATTTTTTTTTATTTGTCAATTTTTTTTTTTTCTTTTATTTTTATAAAAATTTCCTTTTTTTTTTTTCAATTAAGAAACAAAATCACATTTTTTTTTTATTCACAAAAAAAATACAAAAAAAAAAAAAAAATATTTCCATTAATTTGCCATCCCCCACCATCACCACCCCCCTCCTCCTTCAACCAATAATCACTCGACTCATATTTTTTTTTCTTCCTTTCACTTTTTTTGATGATACACAAATTTTATTCTCTCTGCCTTATTTTTTTCTTTTCTTTTCTTTTTGTGTGTGTGTGTTTTTTTTTTTTACTTGCTAAGGTTTGTTTTGTTTGTTTTGTTTTGTTTTTTTTTTGTTTCATTTTTACATTTTTTTGTTTTATTATTATTTTACTTTATAAAAATACTTAATCTAATCAAATTTATAACAAAGAAGATATTAGTTTTTTTTTTTTTTGTTTTGTTTTGTTTTTCTTATACTTTTTTTTTTTTTTATCATTAAATCACCATCAGTTTATTTTGTTTATGTTTTTGTTTTGTTTTGTTTTGTTTTTTTTTCAAATCAAATCAATCAATTTAATTGTTTTATTTTTTCGTTATTTAAATTAATTTTGTTTGTTTTGTTTCTGTTCTTTTTTTTTTTTTGTTTGCTAGTGTGTTACTCCCGTCCCACCCCCCAGGTTTTCACAACAATTTCCATTTGATCTGGAAATTATCTCTTTGGTCAGGTGAAAATTGTTGTGAATCTACAACACAGGGGTGGGGGAAGGGATTATATTTTTTTTTGTAATTAAATTATTTTTCTATCGGATTTTTCATTTCTTTGTTTTGTTTTATTTGAAAAAAAGAAAAATAATTAATTCATTAATTAAATCTTGATTAGAATTTACTCAGGTAATTATAGAATATAGAATTACAATTTAAAGGTATATTTTATTTTTTTCTTCTTTATTCTTTTTTTTCGTTTTAGAAATATTTAGAAATATATAATTTATAAATCTTTAATAGAGTTTTTTCTTTATATCTTTTTTTTTTTATAAATAAATTTATACCAACAAAGTTACACGTGACTTGGTTCTTTTTATTTATTTCTTTTTTTTTTTTTTTCCTAAACAAATCATAGATTCCAAATCACATTCAGTCAATAAGTCAGTCACGTGT